>JAUIMM010000616.1:0-415000 GCA_031769625.1 Taudactylus pleione
GGCAGGTGTATTTTTTTCACAAGTTTTTACAGAAGAGTTTTCCCATCTCATGAGAGTTTAGAAACTCTCTGCTTGGTAAATTCCAGAATCCTCTCTCCACTAGTGAAAAGGTTCTCGAGTTTTGCCGATGGTGAATTGAAGAGAGTTTGCTAACTGTCCAGTATTTTCCCGAAGCAAAGGAGATCTCTCTTTGAGAGTGGGAAAAAATGCCCAATCTCAAGAGTTTTCAAACTCTCCCAAACTCACAGCTTAGTAAATTTACCCCCTATGGTGGTCACACCAAAAAATGTATTTAAAAAAACAAAACAGAAAAGCACCCTCATAAATTCCAGATATGCAAAAAGTGGCTGAATAGGCAGAAATGCTAAAATAAACATCATCTACCCTGTAGATCACATTGATAAATACTTCAGTCTTTCTACAAGATGCTGAACCTATTATGGTAGGCAAAATGAAATACCTACTCTTTCATTTTAAAACAAAAATTTCTACCCAACAAGACAGATAACATTAAATCTAAAATGGAAGAGATAGTCTAACGGACTCTGGAACTCATTCAAACCCGCTCACAAGCGGCCGCTCGCTCGTATGCCAAGTGAGCTAGAATATGGTAATCAATGCATTCGCCCGGGCGTTCACCTGCAATCAAAATGATGCCCAATAATTTACAATGCTCCTCCTATAGCTAGCGAGCGATAGAAGTTACCGAGCGAACCACTCGTTTTTGGGGGGGATTTGATGCTTGCGTGTTTATCACACAGCATATGTTAATCAATTGATGTCAATTATTTCATTAATTAACTTTAGTGTTGTCCAAATGTTGGCTTTGTTCCCTTTTTTTGATTATGTCAATAAACTTTATTGTTCAAATGTCATTTTCTTTGCTTTGGTTTTTTGTTTTAACCCTTCTTTTTTTTTTTGGGGGGGGGGGGTGGTTTTTGTTTTGTCATTTGATTTTAAATGTTTTCATGTTACTAAGTGCATTTTGCACAATGTTCTGGATTTATATCTATGGGTATTTTTTGTCCTTAACTTTGCAATCACACCTAAATGAATGGAGCCAATCATAACTCAATAATATGAAATATTAGTGTCACATGACTCATGCAGTATCCAATAGAAGTTAGCATATGTGATCTATGAAACTTTACTAGCCAAATATTTTTTTCCCTGTATACGTTGTGTATACTGTTAAAATCGTTATTGGCATCATGAGAGCGGCAGCGTTCACACACCGTGAGCTGGCAATTTTGATGCAGGTTATGGACCGCCACTTGGACACTCTAGCCCCCCTCAACCCCAACCGAATAAAAAGGGAAGCATACGCGGAGGTGCACCTTCGGCTACGTATGGCAGGGTACAGGAGGAGCATTGCACAGTTGGAAAGGCGGTGGTCGGATTTGCGCCACCGCTCACCTGCCCTTCTGGCTTCTTTGCGGCTATGTATTCATCAGCGTAAGTATGACTTATTAAAATGTTTACATTTCCTTACAATTATTTTGGCCCTACTGTTTTTTTTTTTAAAGAAATATTTTAGTGTACTGTAAATATGATATTAAACCAGTAATGTATGTTGCAACTATTGCATAGTATGGGCCAACTGTACTGTAAATATGATATTAACCAGTAATGTATGTTGCAACTATTGTACAGTATGGGCCTACTGTAGTTTATATTATGCACAGTATGTAACCTAAGTAATTTTTCCTCCATTCAAAAATTTAAACTTAGTGAAAATATGAGTATACTAAATACATGTTTAAAAACATAGCAAACAATCCCAAAACAACATTTAATCAAAATATATTCTTCACTTAGGACAACAGCGGATACGGAGAGTGAGGATAAGGGCAGGCCAACTCGCAATTCATGGGCCCATTCTGCAAAGCCCCTCCCCTGCCCACTCTTACCAAATGTCTCCTCCCTCCCCTGCTCACTCCTCCCAAATGTCTCCTCCCCCTCCTCCCAAATTACCCTTCCCTCCCCTGCCCACTGTTCCCAATTTATCCCTCCCTCCCCTGCCCCCTCCTCCCAAATTATCCCTCCTTCCCTAGAACACTCCTCACATCCTTCACCCCCAACAGACGGTCGCTTGTCAATGTATCCAGCATTTTCACCGAATGCAGGTAATATTTACTATAATTTTTTTATCTTCTAAAAATAGGTCCTTTATTGTAACTATCATATATGTGTGTGTGGCTACATGGTAATGTTGTTAAGGGTGAGCATATAACATTCCAAATTGGTGGCCTTGTAGACATAACCACAAGTGTTTTTTTTATAAACATAAGAACATGTACACTAATATTGTGTGTATTTCTTGATGGTGTGGTCATTATAATTGGACACTACTACAGTTTGTTTGTTTTAATATTTTTTTTGCCCTATGCCTAGACTGTTATGATTTGTAACAAATTAAAAAAAAACATAGAAGCCAACTTTGTCCTTGGTGCATGTTGAAGCATACTTGAGGTGTCACCATGTAAAATTTACGCCTGAAAATTTAATTTTTAAAAATGTATCCACAGTCAAATAACAAAAAGCTGTTTGTTGATGCCTTTTTCCAAATACATTTTTTAAATGTTACAAAAGCAAGAAATTAGACCATCCACATCATATGCTCACTACTATTAGATTTTTTTGTTGATAAATCATAAGTCCTAATTTATGGACAACATTATCCTTTCAAAATACAAACTAAAAAATTGTGTTTTAGGTGTGTGTTTACACAGATAAGTATTACACAAAGTTTGTTTGGCAATTATTGGTGCTTTTTTGCCATCAGTATTTAAAATAAAACATAAATATCCAGTTTTACTATATTAATTCTGTGAACAAAGTAGCCTACTGTGAGCTGTGCCATGCCACAGGCCAACACACGCCTTGTGTCGCTGTTACTGTTTGTGACATTTGGCCTTATTAACACTTGTACAGTATATCTCTTCTTTAATAACCACCATAAAGTGCCCTACCCTCTCTTACCTAGTCTTTATCATGAGCCCTTGGCACTTTCTGTTATTTCCCTTATTTCTGTCTGCTAATTAAAACTTTGCAAGGGAGGCCACAAATGCATATTCGGACCCTGATCTGCAAATAAATTACTTTCTTCTCTGTGTTTGTTACCATCAATTTAATGTGCAGGAGTATGTTTTTTAAACGGGTAAACTAGCATTGATACCTTTTTTTTGTATGGAAATGTGTGTACATATATGTTTGTTTAACCCTGTTTTGGTTTTTGTTAAAAATCTTATTTTTTTGCCACATTTTTTACAAAGCCATAACTACATTGGGCAGCAACCCCTCCCACAGTTTTCAACATTTAATGTGGCCAAACTTTTGTTATGCATGTACGGATGTGTACTTATCTTTTAGCTAGAGGTTAGCTTAGTGCCTACCCTTTTTTTTTTTGTATTTTGTTTAGAATACTTTTGTTTAAAGGCCAAATTTATGTTTAGAAATTAATAATTTGCTCCATTACCAACAGACCCCCAGATGTTGTCCCAATGGATGATTGAGGAGCTCAAAGAGGCCCGCTATCATTTAGCCTGGCTGGATGGCTGCTTCCGCAACATAATTTAATTGTTGCAGATCGATTGACAGGCAAATTTTAGTTTGTTTTTCTTAAATGTCCCCTGGTTTGTAATTAAAATGTATTTGAGTTAAACCAAAGAGTCCTTATTCACTGATAACCCCATTCTGAACCAAGGTGTACAAATGATTTTGTATGTTTTGCAGGGTAAACAATATGTTTCTTTTATATTAAAGTTATTGACATCCAATGTCATTTAAATGGGTAACTGTAACACCACATTTCTACTGGTTTTAAAAAATACCTAGGCCTGGTTTTTTAGAACTAAATTTAGATTGGAATTGTGCAGATTTTTAGGGCAAACACAAAAGCACTCAAAAAGCAGGTTATCCCTACTACCCATATCCAGCATATGTACTCAACGCATTTTGTAAACATTTGGGCTAAGGGTAAATTTAAAAAAACAAAACAATAAAGGATGTATATGTTTTGATTAGGGGTGAGCAGGTTCGGATTTCTGAAATCCGAACCCCCCCGAGCCCCCCCGATCCGAGGCAGATCCGAGTCAGGCTCAACTTTTCCCGCCTGACTCGGATCTGAAATCGAGGCAAAACGTCATCATCCCGCCTTCCGGGTCTCGCGGGTTTTGGATCCTATATAAGGTACCCACGTCGGCGCCATTTTCTCACTCGGCTGTGGACAGTGAAGAGGGAGGGTGGGAGTTAGGGCTGGCTGGGCTGTGTAGTGTAGTGTAGTGTAGTGCAGAGTAGTGTTGTGCTGTGCTGTGCTGCGCTGTGCTGCTGTTGTCCATAGGGGCTGTGTTCACTACTTCAAAGTCCATAGGGGCTGGCTGTGTTGTGCTGTGCTGCTGTTGTTAATAGGGGCTGTGTCCACTACTTCAAAGTCCATAGGGGCTGGCTGGACTGTGTTGTGCAGTCAGTTCTCCATAGGGGCTGTGTCCACTCCAAATTCCTGTGCAGTGTCCCAGTCCTAAAGGGGTGCTGTAGTGTTGTCCAGGGGGTGCTCTGTCCATCAGGGGTGCTCCCCCCAAGTGCTAAAAAAATAATATTTTTTCTGTGTTTGTGAATTGTGTGCGCAGTAGCCGCACGTGCATCAACAAAGTAGTGCCAAGCGTGCGCCTGTGTCATAAGTAAAGGGCCAGCTGGCTTGACCGTTAAAGGGTGCTGTAACCCCCAAAGTACACTCTAAACCAAATAACAAAATATTTTTACTGTGCTTGTGAATTGTGTGCGCAGTAGCCGCACGTGCATCAACAAAGTAGTGCCAAGCGTGCGCCTGTGTCATAAGTAAAGGGCCGGCTGGCTTGACCGTTAAAGGTTGCTGTAACCCCCAAAGTACACTCCAAACCAAATAAAAAAATATTTTCTGTGTTTGTGAATTGTGTGCGCAGTAGCCGCATGTGCATCAACAAAGTAGTGCCAAGCGTGCGCCTGTGTCATAAGTAAAGGGCCGGCTGGCTTGACCGTTAAAGGGTGCTGTAACCCCCAAAGTACACTCCAAACCAAATAACAAAATATTTTCTGTGTTTGTGAATTGTGTGCGCAGTAGCCGCACGTGCATCAACAAAGGAGCAGCGCCAAGCGTGCAACTGTGTCCCATAAGAAAAGAGCCCGCTGGCTCATTTCTTAAAGGGTGGTGTAACCCACAAAGTGCACTACTCTCCAGCAAAAATAAAAAAATATTTTCTGTGTTTTAGCCGCACGTATATATCAAATCGATATAACATAAATGGAGGACCAAACTTTCTCCGATAAAATTAAAAATAGAGAAAGATCAAGAACCACTTCCTCCTAGTGCTGAAGCTGCTGCACTAGTCATGACATAGACGATAACATGCCATCAACGTCGTCTGCCAAGGCCGATGCCCAATGTCATAGTAGAGGGCACATACAATCCCAAATGACAAAGTTCAGGAAAATGACCTTAAAAAAACATTTAAATCATCTGAAGAGAAACGTAAACTTGCCAATATGCCATTTATGACACGGAGTGGCAAGGAATGGCTAAGGTCTTTCCCTATGTTCATGACTAGTGGTTCAGCTTCACATGACGATGGAAGCCCTCCTCCCACTAAAAAAATCAAAAGAGTTAAGCTGGCAAAAGCACAGCGAAGAACTGTGCTTTCTAAGGAGATATCACAAATCCCCAAGGAGAGTCCAAGTGGTGGTGGTGGTTGCGATGCCTGACCTTCCCAGCACTGGACGGGAAGAGGTGGCTCTTTCCACCATTTGCACGCCCCTTGCAAGTGCTGAAAGGAGCACCCACAGTCCACTTGCTGATATGCAAATTGAAGATGTCACTGTTGAAGTACAACAGGATAAGGATACTGGTGTAGCTGGCACTGAGGAGGAAGTTGGCGAGGAGGATTCTGATGGTGATGGTGGGGTTGTTTAAATCAGGCTCCGGGGGAGATAGTTGTTGTCCGTGGGATAAAAAAGCCCATCACGGTCATGCCTGGGCAGAAGACCAAACATTCCACCTCTTTGGTCTGGCAATATTTCTATCCAAATCCAGACAACAACTGTCTTGCCATATGTACCATATGTAAAAGGTGGAATAGAAGGGGTAGGGACGTTAACCACCTAGGAACATCCTCCCTTATACGGCACCTGCAGCGTGTTCATAATAAGTTACTGTCATGTTCAGAAACTTTGGCTAAGACCGTAAGCAGTCCAGGGACACCTAAATCCCATTGTCCTGTTGTATCCAAGCACCTGCAAACCACACCGTCAACTCCTCCTTGTCAATTTCCTCCTTAGTCAGGATCGGAAGTAGTCTTGCAGGCCATGTCACTGCATGACTGACTCTCCTATCCGGGATTCCTCCGGAGGATCCCTGCATTGCTACGCCTCCTGCTGCCGCTGCTGCTGTTGCTGCTGCTGGAGTCGTTCATCTTCCCAGAGAGGAAGTAGGAAACACCACTACTTTTACTAAACAATTGACCCTCCAACAGTCCTTAGCGAGGAGGATGAAGTACGACAGCTGTCATCCTGAAGCAAAACGTATAAATGAGGCCTTGACTGCTATGTTGGTGTTAGATGTGCATCCGGTATCTGCCATTAGTGCAGTGGGATTTAGACAATTGATGGAGGTAATGTGTCCCCGGTTCCAAATCCCGTCTAGATTCCACTTCACTAGGCAGGCGATACCGAGACTGTACAGAAACGTCAGAAAAAGTGTCCTCAGTGTCCTGAAAAATGCCGTTGTACCCAATGTCCACTTAACCACGGACATGTGGACAAGTGGGAACAGGGCAGACTAAGGACTATATGATTGTGACAGCCCACTGGGTAGATGTATCACCTTACGCAGCAAACACAGCAGCAGCGTCACCAGTAGCAGCATCTCAGAAATGCCAGCTCGTTCCAAGGCAGGCTACGCTGTGTATCACCGTTTCAGTAAGAGGCACACTGCCGACAACCTCTTAGAGAAAACTGAGGGAAATCATCGCCCAGTGGCTTACCCCACTTAGACTCTCCTGGGGATTTTGTGATATCTGATAAAACGCCACCAATATTGTGTGGGCATTACATCTGGGCAAATTCCAGCACGTCCCATGTTTGCTCACACAATAAACTTGGTAGTGCAGAATTTTCTGAAAAGCGACAGGGGCGTGCAGGAGATGCCTTTGGGTGGCCCGAAAAATTTCTGGCCACTTTTCCGCCATTCAGCAACTTGCGTGCCGAAGACTGGAGCGCCAGCAAACACTCTTGAACCTGCCCCGCCATCACCTGAAGCAAGAGGTTGTGGCGCGTGGAAACTCAAACCCTCTATATGCTTCAGAGGATGGAGGAGCAGCAAAAGGCCATACAAGCCTATACATCCACCTATGACATAGGCAAAGGAGGGGGTATGCACCTGACTCAAGCGCAGTGGAGAATGATTTCCGTGTTGTGCAAGGTTCTCCAGCCCTTCGAACTTGCCACACGTGAAGTTAGTTCAAACACTGCAAGCTTGAGTCAGGTCATTCCTCTCATCAGGCTTTTGCAGAAGCAGCTAGAGAAAGTGGAAGGAGGAGCTAAGACGGAGCGATTCCGCTCGGCATATGGGGACTTGTGGATGAAGCCCTTCATTCGCTTTGCCAGGATTCCAGGGTGGGCCAATCTGTTGAAATCAGACCACTACATTTTTGGCCACCGTGCTCGATCCTAGGTTTAAAGCCTATGTGGTGTCTCTCTTTCCGGCCAACACAAACCCTGCAGAGGTGCAAAGACCTGCTGGTGAAACACACTGTCAGCTGAAGCGAACGTGACACGTCAACAGCTCCTTCTTCATTTTCTCCCGCAACTGGGACTGCCATGAAAAAACTTAGCTATCCTAAGCAACCCACTGGCGGTGATGCAGGGCAGGCAGGACCAAGTTTGGACATCTGGTCGGACTGAAGGACCTGGCAACAATTTCTGACATGTCTACTGTCACTGCATATGATACTGTCACCATTGACAGAATGGTGGAGGATTACATCGGTGACAGCATCCAAGTAGGCATGTCAGACAGTCCATACCTGTACTGGCAAAAAAAAGAGGCAATTTTTAGGGCCCCTGTACAAACTGGCTCTATGTTACCTGAGTTGCCCCCTCTCCAGTGTGTACTCCGAAAGAGTGTTTAGTGCAGCCGGGAACCTTGTCAGGCGAAAGGCGTAGGAGGTTGCTTCCACAGAATGTGGAGAAGATGATGTTCATCAAAATGAATTATCAGCACTTCTACAGGGAGACCAGCCTCCAGAACGTACAGAGGGACCTGTGGTGGTGGATTCCAGTGGGGACCAGTTAATACTCTGTGAGGATGAGGATGTACACAACACTGAAGAGGGTGAGGAATCGGTGGATGAGGAGGATGAGGATGACATCTTGCCTCCATAGAGCCAGTTTGTGCAGGGACACATTAATTGCCAGCTTGTTTTGTGGGGGCCCAAACGAACCAATCATTTCAGCCACAGTTGTGTGGCAGACCCTGGCGCTGAAATGATTGGTTTGTTAAAGTGTGCATGTCCTGTTTATACAACATAAGGGTGGGTGGGAGGGCCCAAGGACAATTCCATCTTGCACCTCTTTGTTTTCTTTGCATTATGTACAGTTTGGGGCCTAGTTTTTCAAACTGCCATCCTGTCTGCCACTGCAGTTTCACGCCTAGATGGGTCACGTGTTTGTGCCGCCCACTCGTGTCGCTTAGCATAGTCATCCAGCTACCTCGGTGCAACGTTTTGGACATAAAAACACTATTGTGAGGTGTGAGGTGTTCAGAATAGACTGGAAATGAGTGGAAATTAAGGTTATTGAGGTTAATAATAGCATAGGAGCAGAAAAACCTACAAATTCTGTGATTTTAGCTGTTTTTATGCTTTTTTAAAAAAAAATACAGATCCAAAACACAAAACCCAGAACCCAAAACACGGAAGGGTGGTTTTGGCAAAACCAATCCAGATCCAAAACACGAAGAAAGATCCAGATCCAAAACCAAAACACAAAACACGAAAAGTGGCCGGTGCACACCCCTAATAAAAACATGGGTGTGTGTGTAATAAATATATATACTGACACAAGAGGCGGCACTCGGAGTCCTTTGATGATCTTTGTCATCCTGATGAAGGGGCACGTGGCCCCGAAACGTCGATGAGCCGATGATTGAATGAACCAGCATTTTTTTCTTCATCAAAGGACTCCAAGTGCCGCCTTTTGTGTCAGTATATTGTGGGGGCGCTGTTCCCTGTAAGGAGGGCACCGGAGCAAGTACCATGCATTGGTTATTTAGAGAGTGCAAGAACATTGCTATAATCATATATATATATATATATATATATATATATATATATCATATGATGATATGTAATTATTAGGGGTGAGCGGGTTCGGATGTCTGAAATCTGAGCCCCCCAGAGCCCCCCCGATCCGAGGCCGATCCGAGGCAGGCTCGACTTTTCCCGCCTGACTCGGATCTGAAATCGAGGCAAAACGTCATCATCCCTCCTTCCGGGTCTCGCGGGTTTTGGATCCTATATAAGGTACCCGCGTCGGTGCCATTTTCTCACTCGGCTGTGGACAGTGAAGAGGGAGGGTGGGAGTTAGGGCTGTGTAGTGTAGTGTAGTGTAGTGCAGAGTAGTGTTGTGCTGTGCTGTGCTGTGCTGCGCTGTGCTGTGCTGCTGTTGTCCACTACTTCAAAGTCCATAGGGGCTGGCTGGACTGTGTTGTGCAGTCAGTTGTCCATAGGGGCTGTGTCCACTCCAAAGTACTGTGCAGTGTCCCAGTCCTAAAGGGGTGCTGTAGTGTTGTCCAGGGGGTGCTCTGTCCATCAGAGGTGCACCCCCCAAGTGCTAAAAAAATATGTATTTTTTCTGTGTTTGTGAATTGTGTGCGCAGTAGCCGCACGTGCATCAACAAAGTAGTGCCAAGCGTGCGCCTGTGTCATAATTAAAGGGCTGGCTGGCTTGACCGTTAAAGGTGCTGTAACCCCCAAAGTACACTCCAAACCAAATAAAAAAATATTTTCTGTGTTTTCTGACAGGCAGCTGCAAGGAATCGGGAAGTCACAGGAAACTGCACAGTCACCTTTCCCTATGACCGTCCAATGGGTCACTCACAGGCAGCATGTACATGACAGAAGCTCTGGAAAGTGACGATTATTCCAGGAAGAGAGTGTAGAGTTCCGGCAGTTTTATACCTCTGAAGTGTCATTTGGAGATGAGCTGAAAGGGACTTCTCCATGGTTCCTTCACATCAAGGCCTACCAGACAGCCGAGATAGTATCACATCCGTTATCAGTGACATTGATTGATCTCTTCCCTGCGCTGTGCTGCGTGCATGCATTCGCTATTTTATTTTCACAATATGAAGCACAAAGCCGCTGGCACCTCATATCCTTCCTCGCTTTCCTGGAAGAATTAGCTCAGACGGCAGATGTTTATCACAAGCTTCCATTTCCAGAAAAGGGAAAAATACAGAAGGTTATGTAGCTCTGATAAAATTTTAATAATAATCATTTTATTTATATAGCGCTAGTCTCCAGCAGGCATGGTAGCCATTTTGGGCACACTATCTGGGTGGAATAGGCAATACCTAGATGAGATTACTCATAATGGGGCAGTTGCAGCGTAATAAAGGTAGAAGTGGAGGCCTTACATGACCGAATATCACAGAGAAGATGGCTCTGCTGTGGGGGAGGAGGAAAGCGTAGGAGAGAGCTGTGCTGTATACATGACAGAGAGCGTAGGAGAACGCTGTGCTGTATGCATGACAGAAAGCATAGGAGAGCGCTGTGCTGTATACATGACAGAAAGCGTAGGAGAACGCTGTGCTGTATACATGACAGAAAGCGTAGGAGAGCGCTGTGCTGTATACATGACAGAGAGCGTAGGAGAACGCTGTGCTGTATACATGACAGAAAGCGTAGGAGAACGCTGTGCTGTATACATGACAAAGCGTAGGAGAACGCTGTGCTGTATACATGACAGAAAGCGTAGGAGAGCGCTGTGCTGTATACATGACAGAGAGCGTAGGAGAACGCTGTGCTGTATACATGACAGAAAGCGTAGGAGAACGCTGTGCTGTATACATGACAGAAAGCGTAGGAGAACGCTGTGCTGTATACATGACAGAGAGCGTAGGAGAGCGCTGTGCTGTATACATGACAGAGAGCATAGGAGAACGCTGTGCTGTATACATGACAGAAAGCGTAGGAGAGCTCTGTGCTGTATACATGACAGAAAGCGTAGGAGAGCTCTGTGCTGTGTACATGACAGAAAGCATAGGAGAGCGCTGTGCTGTGTAAATGACAGAAAGCGTAGGAGAGCGCTGTGCTGTATACATGACAGAAAGCGTAGGAGAGCGCTGTGCTGTATACATGACAGAAAGCGTAGGAGAACGCTGTGCTCTATACATGACAGAAAGCGTAGGAGAGCGCTGTGCTGTATACATGACAGAGAGCGTAGGAGAGCGCTGCGCTGTATACATGACAGAAAGCGTAGGAGAGCGCTGCGCCATATACATGACAGAAAGCGTAGGAGAGCGCTGCGCCGTATACATGACAGAAAGCGTAGGAGAGCGCTGCACCGTATACATGACAGAAAGCGTAGGAGAGCGCTGTGCCGTGTACATGACAGAAAGCGTAGGAGAACGCTGTGCCGTATACATGACAGAAAGCGTAGGAGAGCGCTGTGCTGTGTACATGACAGAAAGCGTAGGAGAGAGCTGTGCTGTATACATGACAGAAAGCGTAGGAGAGCGCCGTGCTGTATAACTGACAGAAAGGGTAGGAGAGCGCCGTGCTGTGTACATGACAGAAAGCGTAGGAGAGCGCTGTGCTGTATACATGACAGAGAGCGTAGGAGAGCGCTGTGCTGTATACATGACAGAGAGCGTAGGAGAGCGCTGTGCTGTATACATGACAGAAAGCGTAGGAGAACGCTGTGCTGTGTACATGACAGAAAGCGTAGGAGAGCGCTGTGCCGTATACATGAAGGAAAGCGTAGGAGAGCGCTGTGCCGTATACATGACAGGAAGCGTAGGAGAGCGCTGTGCCGTATACATGACAGGAAGCGTAGGAGAGCGCTGTGCCGTATACAAGACAGAAAGCGTAGGAGAACGCTGTGCGGTATACATGACAGAAAGCGTAGGAGAACGCTGTGCCGTATACATGACAGAAAGCGTAGGAGAACGCTGTGCCGTATACATGACAGAAAGCGTAGTAGAGCGCTGTGCCGTATACATGACAGAAAGCGTAGGAGAGCGCTGTGCCGTATACATGACAGAAAGCGTAGGAGAACGCTGTGCCGTATACATGACAGAAAGCGTAGGAGAGCGCTGTGCCGTATACATGACAGAAGGCGTAGGAGAACGCTGTGCCGTATACATGACAGAAAGCGTAGGAGAGCGCTGCGCCATGTACATGACAGAAAGCGTAGGAGAGCGCTGCGCCGTATACATGACAGAAAGCGTAGGAGAGCGCTGCGCCGTGTACATGACAGAAAGCGTAGGAGAGCGCTGCGCCATGTACATGACAGAATGCGTAGGAGAGCGCTGCGCCGTATACATGTCAGAAAGCGTAGGAGAGCGCTGCGCCGTATACATGACAGAAAGCGTAGGAGAGGGCTGCGCTGTATACATGACAGAAAGCGTAGGAGAGCACTGCGCTGTATACATGACAGAAAGCGTAGGAGAGCGCTGCGCTGTATACATGACAGAGAGCGTAGGAGAGTGCTGCGCTGTATAAATGACAGAGAGAGTAGGAGAGCGCTGTGCCGTATACATGACAGAAAGCGTAGGAGAGCGCTGTGCTGTATACATGACAGAAAGCGTAGGAGAGCGCTGTGCTGTATACATGACAGAGAGCGTAGGAGAGAGCGCTGTGCTGTATACATGACAGAAAGCGTAGGAGAGCGCTGTGCTGTATACATGACAGAAAGCGTAGGAGAGCGCTGTGCTGTATACATGACAGAAAGCGTAGGAGAGCGCTGTGCTGTATACATGACAGAGAGCGTAGGAGAGAACGCTGTGCTGTATACATGACAGAAAGCGTAGGAGAACGCTGTGCTGTATACATGACAGAAAGCGTAGGAGAGCGCTGTGCTGTATACATGACAGAGAGCGTAGGAGAGAGCGCTGTGCTGTATACATGACAGAAAGCGTAGGAGAGCGCTGTGCAGTATACATGACAGAAAGCGTAGGAGAACGCTGTGCTGTATACATGACAGAAAGCGTAGGAGAACGCTGTGCTGTATACATGACAGAAAGCGTAGGAGAGCGCTGTGCTGTATACATGACAGAGAGCGTAGGAGAGAGCGCTGTGCTGTATACATGACAGAAAGCGTAGGAGAGCGCTGTGCTGTATACATGACAGAAAGCGTAGGAGAACGCTGTGCCGTATACATGACAGAGAGAGTAGGAGAGCGCTGTGCCGTATATATGACAGAAAGCGTAGGAGAGCGCTGTGCCGTATACATGACAGAAAGCGTAGGAGAACGCTGTGCCGTATACATGACAGAAAGCGTAGGAGAACGATGTGCCGTATACATGACAGAAAGCGTAGGAGAGCGCTGTGCCGTATACATGACAGAAAGCGAAGGAGAACGCTGTGCCGTATACATGACTGAAAGCGTAGGAGAGCGCTGTGCCGTATACATGACAGAAAGCGAAGGAGAACGCTGTGCCGTATACATGACAGAAAGCGTAGGAGAGCGCTGTGCTGTATACATGACAGAAAGCGTAGGAGAGCGCTGTGCTGTATACATGACAGAGAGCGTAGGAGAGAACGCTGTGCTGTATACATGACAGAAAGCGTAGGAGAACGCTGTGCTGTATACATGACAGAAAGCGTAGGAGAGCGCTGTGCTGTATACATGACAGAGAGCGTAGGAGAGAGCGCTGTGCTGTATACATGACAGAAAGCGTAGGAGAGCGCTGTGCTGTATACATGACAGAAAGCGTAGGAGAACGCTGTGCTGTATACATGACAGAAAGCGTAGGAGAACGCTGTGCTGTATACATGACAGAAAGCGTAGGAGAGCGCTGTGCTGTATACATGACAGAGAGCGTAGGAGAGAGCGCTGTGCTGTATACATGACAGAAAGCGTAGGAGAGCGCTGTGCTGTATACATGACAGAAAGCGTAGGAGAACGCTGTGCCGTATACATGACAGAGAGAGTAGGAGAGCGCTGTGCCGTATATATGACAGAAAGCGTAGGAGAGCGCTGTGCCGTATACATGACAGAAAGCGTAGGAGAACGCTGTGCCGTATACATGACAGAAAGCGTAGGAGAACGCTGTGCCGTATACATGACTGAAAGAGTAGGAGAGCTCTGTGCCGTATACATGACAGAAAGCGTAGGAGAGCGCTGTGCCATTTACATGACAGAGAGCGTAGGAGAGAGCTGTGCCGTATACATGACAGAGAGCGTAGGAGAGCGCTGTGCCGTATACATGACAGAGAGCGTAGGAGAGCGCTGTGCTGTATACATGACAGAAAGCGTAGGAGAGCGCTGTGCTGTATACATGACAGAAAGCGTAGGAGAACGCTGTGCTGTATACATGACAGAAAGCGTAGGAGAACGCTGTGCTGTATACATGACAGAAAGCGTAGGAGAGCGCTGTGCTGTATACATGACAGAGAGCGTAGGAGAGAGCGCTGTGCTGTATACATGACAGAAAGCGTAGGAGAGCGCTGTGCTGTATACATGACAGAAGGCGTAGGAGAACGCTGTGCCGTATACATGACAGAAAGCATAGGAGAGCGCTGTGCTGTATACATGACAGAAAGCGTAGGAGAGCGCTGTGCTGTATACATGACAGAAAGCGTAGGAGAACGCTGTGCTGTATACATGACAGAAAGCGTAGGAGAGCGCTGTGCTGTATACATGACAGAAAGCGTAGGAGAGCGCTGTGCTGTATACATGACAGAAAGCGTAGGAGAGCGCTGTGCTGTATACATGACAGAGAGCGTAGGAGAGAGCGCTGTGCTGTATACATGACAGAAAGCGTAGGAGAGCACTGTGCTGTATACATGACAGAAAGCGTAGGAGAACGCTGTGCCGTATACATGACAGAGAGAGTAGGAGAGCGCTGTGCCGTATACATGACAGAAAGCGTAGGAGAGCGCTGTGCCGTATACATGACAGAAAGCGTAGGAGACCGCTGTGCCGTATACATGACAGAAAGCGTAGGAGAACGATGTGCCGTATACATGACAGAAAGCGTAGGAGAGCTCTGTGCCGTATACATGACAGAAAGCGAAGGAGAACGCTGTGCCGTATACATGACTGAAAGAGTAGGAGAGCTCTGTGCCGTATACATGACAGAAAGCGTAGGAGAGCGCTGTGCCATTTACATGACAGAGAGCGTAGGAGAGAGCTGTGCCGTATACATGACAGAGAGCGTAGGAGAGCGCTGTGCCGTATACATGACAGAGAGCGTAGGAGAGCGCTGTGCTGTATACATGACAGAAAGCGTAGGAGAGCGCTGTGCTGTATACATGACAGAAAGCGTAGGAGAACGCTGTGCTGTATACATGACAGAAAGCGTAGGAGAACGCTGTGCTGTATACATGACAGAAAGCGTAGGAGAACGCTGTGCTGTATACATGACAGAAAGCGTAGGAGAGCGCTGTGCTGTATACATGACAGAGAGCGTAGGAGAGAGCGCTGTGCTGTATACATGACAGAAAGCGTAGGAGAGCGCTGTGCCGTATACATGACAGAAAGCGTAGGAGAGCGCTGTGCCGTATACATGACAGAAAGCGAAGGAGAACGCTGTGCCGTATACATGACAGAAAGAGTAGGAGAGCTCTGTGCTGTATACATGACAGAAAGCGTAGGAGAGCGCTGTGCTGTATACATGACAGAAAGCGTAGGAGAGCGCTGTGCTGTATACATGACAGAGAGCGTAGGAGAGCTCTGTGCCGTGTACATGACAGAAAGCGTAGGAGAGCGCTGTGCCGTGCACATGACAGAGAGCGAAGGAGAGCGCTGTGCCGTGTACATGACAGAAAGCGTAGGAGAGCGCTGTGCCGTATACATGACAGAGAGCGTAGGAGAGCGCTGTGCTGTATACATGACAGAGAGCGTAGGAGAGCGCTGTGCCGTATACATGACAGAGAGCGTAGGAGAGCGCTGTGCCGTATACATGACAGAAAGCGTAGGAGAGCGCTGTGCCGTACACATGACAGAAAGCGTAGGAGAGCGCTGTGCTGTATACATGACAGAAAGCATAGGAGAGCGCTGTGCTGTATACATGACAGAGAGCGTAGGAGAGCGCTGTGCTGTATACATGACAGATAGCGTAGGAGAGCGCTGTCTTGTATACATGAAGGAAAGCGTAGGAGAACGCTGCGCTGTATACATGACAGAAAGCGTAGGAGAGCGCTGCGCTGTATACATGACAGAGAGCGTAGGAGAACGCTGCGCTGTATACATGACAGAAAGCGTAGGAGAACGCTGCGCTGTATACATGACAGAAAGCGTAGGAGAACGCTGTGCTGTATATATGACAGAAAGAGTAGGAGAACGCTGTGCTGTATACGTGACAGAAAGCGTAGGAGAGCGCTGTGCTGTATACGTGACAGAAAGCATAGGAGAGCTCTGTATACGTGACAGAAAGCGTAGGAGAGCGCTGGGCTGTACTCGTGACAGAAAGCGTAGGAGAGCGCTGCACTGTACACGTGACAGAAAGCGTAGGAGAGCGCTGTGCTGTACACGTGACAGAAAGCGTGGGAGAGCGCTGTGCTGTATACATGACAGAGATCGTAGGAGAGCTCTGTGCTGTATACATGACAGAAAGCGTAGGAGAGCGCTGCGCTGTATACATGACAGAAAGCGTAGGAGAGCGCTGCGCTGTACACGTGACAGAAAGCGTAGGAGAGCGCTGCGTACATGACAGAGAGCGTAGGAGAGCACTGCGCTCTATATATGACAGAAAGCGTAGGAGAGCGCTGCGCTGTATACATGACAGAAAGCGTAGGAGAGCGCTGCGCTGTATACATGAAGGAAAGCGTAGGAGAACGCTGCGCTGTATACATGATGGAAAGCGTAGGAGAGCGCTGTGCTGTATACATAACAGATAGCGTAGGAGAACGCTGCGCTGTATACATGACAGAAAGCGTAGGAGAACGCTGCGCTGTATACATGACAGAAAGCGTAGGAGAACGCTGTGCTGTATACATGACAGAGAGCGTAGGAGAACGCTGTGCTGTATACGTGACAGAAAGCGTAGGAGAGCGCTGTGCTGTATACGTGACAGAAAGCGTAGGAGAGCTCTGTGCTGTATACGTGACAGAAAGCGTAGGAGAGCGCTGGGCTGTATACGTGACAGAAAGCGTAGGAGAGCGCTGCGCTGTATACGTGACAGAAAGCGTAGGAGAGCGCTGCGCTGTACACGTGACAGAAAGCGTAGGAGAGCGCTGCGCTGTACACGTGACAGAGAGCGTAGGAGAGGGCTGCGCTGTACACGTGACAGATAGCGTGGGAGAGCGCTGTGCTGTATACATGACAGAGAGCGTGGGAGAGCGCTGTGCTGTATACATGACAGAAAGCGTTGGAGAGCGCTGTGCTGTATACATGACAGAGATCGTGGGAGAGCGCTGTGCTGTATACATGACAGAGATCGTAGGAGAGCGCTGTGCTGTATACATGACAGAAAGCGTAGGAGAGCGCTGTGCTGTATACATGACAGAGAGCGTAGGAGAGCACTGTGCTGTATACATGTCAGAAAGCGTAGGAGAGCGCTGTGCTGTATACATGACAGAAAGCGTAGGAGAGCGCTGTGCTGTATACATGACAGAAAGCGTAGGAGAGCGCTGTGCTGTATACATGACAGAAAGCGTAGGAGAGCGCTATGCCGTATACATGACAGAAAGCGTAGGAGAGCGCTGTGCCGTATACATGACAGAAAGCGTAGGAGAGCGCTGTGCCGTATACATGACACAGAGCGTGGGAGAGCGCTGTGCTGTATACATGACAGAAAGCGTGGGAGAGCGCTGTGCTGTATACATGACAGAGATTGTAGGAGAGCGCTGTGCTGTATACATGACAGAGATCGTAGGAGAGCGCTGTGCCGTATACATGACAGAAAGCGTAGGAGAGAGCACTGTGCCGTATACATGACAGAAAGCGTAGGAGAGCGCTGTGCCGTATACATGACAGAAAGCGTAGGAGAATGCTGTGCCGTATACATGACAGAGAGCGTAGGAGAGCGCTGCGCTGTATACATGACAGAGAGCGTAGGAGAGCGCTGCGCCGTATACATGACAGAGAGCGTAGGAGAACGCTGCGCCGTATACATGACAGAAAGAGTAGGAGAACGCTGCGCCGTATACATGACAGAAAGAGTAGGAGAGCGCTGTGCCGTATACATGACAGAAAGCGTAGGAGAGCGCTGTGCCGTATACATGACAGAAAGCGTAGGAGAACGCTGTGCCGTATACATGACAGAAAGCGAAGGAGAACGCTGTGCCGTATACATGACAGAAAGCGTAGGAGAACGCTGTGCCGTATACATGACAGAAAGCGTAGGAGAGCGCTGTGCCGTATACATGACAGAAAGCGAAGGAGAACGCTGTGCCGTATACATGACAGAAAGAGTAGGAGAGCTCTGTGCCGTATACATGACAGAAAGCGTAGGAGAGCGCTGTGCCATTTACATGACAGAGAGCGTAGGAGAGCGCTGTGCCGTATACATGACAGAGAGCGTAGGAGAGCGCTGTGCCGTATACATGACAGAGAGCGTAGGAGAGCGCTGTGCTGTATACATGACAGAAAGCGTAGGAGAACGCTGTGCTGTATACATGACAGAAAGCGTAGGAGAACGCTGTGCTGTATACATGACAGAAAGCGTAGGAGAGCACTGTGCTGTATACATGACAGAGAGCGTAGGAGAGAGCGCTGTGGTGTATACATGACAGAAAGCGTAGGAGAGCGCTGTGCTGTATACATGACAGAAAGTGTAGGAGAGCGCTGTGCTGTATACATGAAGGAAAGCGTAGGAGAGCGCTGTGCTGTATACATTTCAGAAAGCGTAGGAGAGCGCTGTGCTGTATACATGACAGAAAGCGTAGGAGAGCGCTGTGCTGTATACATGACAGAAAGCGTAGGAGAGCGCTGTGCTGTATACATGACAGAAACGTAGGAGAGCGCTGTGCCATGCACATGACAGAGAGCGAAGGAGAGCGCTGTGCCGTGTACATGACAGAAAGCGTAGGAGAGCGCTGTGCCGTATACATGACAGAGAGCGTAGGAGAGCGCTGTGCCGTATACATGACAGAAAGCGTAGGAGAGCGCTGTGCCGTATACATGACAGAAAGCGTAGGAGAGCGCTGTGCTGTATACATGACAGAAAGCGTAGGAGAGCGCTGTGCTGTATACATGACAGAAAGCGTAGGAGAGCGCTGTGCTGTATACATGACAGAGAGCGTAGGAGAGCGCTGTGCTGTATACATGACAGAGAGCGTAGGAGAGCGCTGTCTTGTATACATGAAGGAAAGCGTAGGAGAACGCTGCGCTGTATACATGACAGAAAGCGTAGGAGAGCGCTGCGCTGTATACATGACAGATAGCGTAGGAGAACGCTGCGCTGTATACATGACAGAAAGCATAGGAGAACGCTGCGCTGTATACATGACAGAAAGCGTAGGAGAACGCTGTGCTGTATACATGACAGAAAGAGTAGGAGAACGCTGTGCTGTATACGTGACAGAAAGCGTAGGAGAGCGCTGTGCTGTATACGTGACAGAAAGCGTAGGAGAGCTCTGTGCTGTATACGTGACAGAAAGCGTAGGAGAGCGCTGGGCTGTATACGTGACAGAAAGCGTAGGAGAGCGCTGCGCTGTATACGTGACAGAAAGCGTAGGAGAGCGCTGTGCTGTACACGTGACAGAAAGCGTAGGAGAGCGCTGTGCTGTACACGTGACAGAGAGCGTAGGAGAGGGCTGCGCAGTACACGTGACAGATATCGTGGTAGAGCGCAGTGCTGTATACATGACAGAGAGCATGGGAGAGCGCTGTGCTGTATACATGACAGAAAGCGTGGGAGAGCGCTGTGCTGTATACATGACAGAGATCGTAGGAGAGCGCTGTGCTGTATACATGACAGAGATCGTAGGAGAGCGCTGTGCTGTATACGACAGAAAGCGTAGGAGAGCGCTGTGCTGTATACATGACAGAGAGCGTAGGAGAGCGCTGTGCTGTATACATGACAGAAAGCGTAGGAGATCGCTGTGCTGTATACATGACAGAAAGCGTAGGAGAGCGCTGCGCTGTATACATGACAGAAAGCGTAGGAGAGCGCTGCGCTGTATACATGACAGAAAGCATAGGAGAGCGCTGTGCTGTATACATGACAGAGAGCGTAGGAGAGCGCTGTGCTGTGTACATGACAGAAAGCGTAGGAGAGCGCTGTGCTGTGTACATGACAGAGAGCGAAGGAGAGCGCTGTGCTGTGTACATGACAGAAAGCGTAGGAGAGCGCTGCGTACATGACAGGGAGCGTAGGAGAGCACTGCGCTCTATATATGACAGAAAGCGTAGGAGAGCGCTGCGCTGTATACATGACTGAAAGCGTAGGAGAGCGCTGCGCTGTATACGTGACAGAAAGCGTAGGAGAGCGCTGCGCTGTATACGTGACAGAAAGCGTAGGAGAGCGCTGCGCTGTATACGTGACAGAAAGCGTAGGAGAGCGCTGCGCTGTATACGTGACAGAAAGCATAGGAGAGCGCTGCGCTGTACACGTGACAGAGAGCGTAGGAGAGGGCTGCGCTGTACACGTGACAGATAGCGTGGGGGAGCGCTGTGCTGTATACGTGACAGAGAGCGTGGGAGAGCGCTGTGCTGTATACGTGACAGAAAGCGTGGGAGAGCGCTGTGCTGTATACATGACAGAGATCGTAGGAGAGCGCTGTGCTGTATACATGACAGAAAGCGTAGGAGAGCACTCTGCTGTATACATCACAGAGAGCGTAGGAGAGCGCTGTGCTGTATACATGACAGAAAGCATAGGAGAGCGCTGTGCTGTATACATGACAGAAAGCGTAGGAGAGCGCTGTGCTGTATACATGACAGAGAGCGTAGGAGAGCGCTGTGCTGTATACATGACAGAAAGCGTAGGAGAGAGCTGTGCCGTATACATGACAGAAAGCGTAGGAGAGCGCTGTGCCGTATACATGACAGAAAGCGCAGGAGAGCACTGTGCCGTATACATGACAGAAAGCGTAGGAGAACGCTGTGCCGTATACATGACAGAAAGCGTAGGAGAACGCTGTGCGGTATACATGACAGAAAGCGTAGGAGAGCGCTGTGCCGTATACATGACAGAAAGCGAAGGAGAGCGCTGTGCCGTATACATGACAGAAAGAGTAGGAGAGCTCTGTGCCGTATACATGACAGAAAGCGTAGGAGAGCGCTGTGCCGTTTACATGACAGAGAGCGAAGGAGAGCGCTGTGCCGTATACATGACAGAGAGCGTAGGAGAGCGCTGTGCCGTATACATGACAGAGAGCGTAGGAGCGCGCTGTGCTGTATACATGACAGAAAGCATAGG
This sequence comes from Taudactylus pleione, assembly GCA_031769625.1. Classification (NCBI taxonomy): domain Eukaryota; kingdom Metazoa; phylum Chordata; class Amphibia; order Anura; family Myobatrachidae; genus Taudactylus; species Taudactylus pleione. The sequence goes on from JAUIMM010000616.1 coordinate 21,563, forward strand.
AGAGCGCTGTGCTGTATACATGACAGAAAGCGTAGGAGAGCACTGTGCTGTATACATGACAGAAAGCATAGGAGAGCGCTGTGCTGTATACATGACAGAAAGCGTAGGAGAGCGCTGTGCTGTATACATGACAGAAAGCGTAGGAGAGCGCTGTGCTGTATACATGACAGAGAGCGTAGGAGAGCTCTGTGCTGTGTACATGACAGAAAGCGTAGGAGAGCGCTGTGCTGTGCACATGACAGAGAGCGAAGGAGAGCGCTGTGCTGTGTACATGACAGAAAGCGTAGGAGAGCGATGCGTACATGACAGAGCGCGTAGGAGAGTGCTGCGCTCTATATATGACAGAAAGCGTAGGAGAGCGCTGCGCTGTATACATGACTGAAAGCGTAGGAGAGCGCTGCGCTGTATACATGACAGAAAGCGTAGGAGAGCGCTGTGCTGTATACATGACAGAGAGCGTAGGAGAGCGCTGTGCTGTGTACATGACAGAAAGCATAGGAGAGCGCTGTGCTATGTACATGACAGAGAGCGAAGGAGAGCGCTGTGCTGTGTACATGACAGAAAGCGTAGGAGAGCGCTGCGTACATGACAGAGAGCGTAGGAGAGCACTGCGCTCTATATATGACAGAAAGCGTAGGAGAGCGCTGCGCTGTATACATGACTGAAAGCGTAGGAGACCGCTGCGCTGTATACATGACAGAAAGCGTAGGAGAGCGCTGTGCTGTATACATGACAAAGAGCGTAGGAGAACGCTGTGCTGCATACATGACAGATAGCGTAGGAGAACGCTGTGCCGTATACATGACAGAAAGCGAAGGAGAATGCTGTGCCGTATACATGACAGAAAGAGTGGGAGAGCTCTGTGCCGTATACATGACAGAAAGCGTAGGAGAGAGCGCTGTGCTGTATACATGACAGAGAGCGTTGGAGAGTGCTGCGCTGTATACACGACAGAGAGCGTAGGAGAGCGCTGCGCTCTATATATGACAGAAAGCGTAGGAGAACGCAGTGCTGTATACATGACTGAAAGCGTAGGAGAGCGCTGCGCTGTATACATGACAGAAAGCGTAGGAGAGCGTTGTGCCGTATACATGACAGAGAGCGTAGGAGAACGCTGTGCCGCATACATGACACAGAGCGTAGGAGAACGCTGTGCCGTATACATGACAGAAAGCGTAGGAGAACGCTGTGCCGTATACATGACAGAAAGCGTAGGAGAGTGCTGTGCCGTATACATGACAGAAAGCGAAGGAGAACGCTGTGCCGTATACATGACAGAAAGAGTAGGAGAGCTCTGTGTCGTATACATGACAGAAAGCGAAGGAGAGCGCTGTGCTGTATACATGACAGAAAGCGTAGGAGAACGCTGTGCTGTATACATGACAGAAAGCGTAGGAGAGCGCTGTGCTGTATACATGACAGAAAGCGTAGGAGAGCGCTGTGCCATATACATGACAGAAAGCGAAGGAGAACGCTGTGCCGTATACATGACGGAAAGAGTAGGAGAGCTCTGTGCCGTATACATGACAGAAAGCGTTGGAGAGCGCTGTGCCGTATACATGACAGAGAGCGTAGGAGAGCGCTGTGCCGTATACATGACAGAGAGCGTAGGAGAGCGCTGTGCCGTATACATGACAGAGAGCGTAGGAGAGCGCTGTGCTGTATACATGACAGAAAGTGTAGGAGAGAGCTGTGCTGTATACATGACAGAAAGCGTAGGAGAGCGCTGTGCTGTATACATGACAGAGAGCGTAGGAGAGCGCTGTGCTGTATACATGACAGAGAGCGTAGGAGAACGCCGTGCTGTATACATGACAGAAAGCGTAGGAGAGCTCTGTGCTTTATACATGACAGAAAGCGTAGGAGAGCTCTGTGCTGTATACATGACAGAAAGCGTAGGAGAGCGCTGTGCTGTATACATGACAGAAAGCGTAGGAGAGCGCTGTGCTGTATACATGACAGAAAGCGCAGGAGAGCGCTGTGCTGTATACATGACAGAAAGCGTAGGAGAGCTCTGTGCTGTATACATGACAGAAAGCGTAGGAGAGCGCTGTGCTGTATACATGATAGAAAGCGTAGGAGAACGCTGTGCTGTATACATGATAGAAAGCGTAGGAGAGCGCTGTGCTGTATACATGACAGAGAGCGTAGGAGAGTGCTGTGCTGTATACATGACAGAGAGCGTAGGAGAACGCCGTGCTGTATACATGACAGAAAGCGTAGGAGAACGCCGTGCTGTATACATGACAGAAAGCGTAGGAGAGCTCTGTGCTGTATACATGACAGAAAGCGTAGGAGAGCTCTGTGCTGTATACATGACAGAAAGCGTAGGAGAGCGCTGTGCTGTATACATGACAGAAAGCGTAGGAGAGCTCTGTGCTGTATACATGACAGAAAGCGTAGGAGAGCGCTGTGCTGTATACATGATAGAAAGCGTAGGAGAGCGCTGTGCTGTATACATGATAGAAAGCGTAGGAGAGCGCTGTGCTGTATACATGACAGAGAGCATAGGAGAGCGCTGTGCTGTATACATGACAGAGAGCGTAGGAGAGCGCTGTGCTGTATACATGACAGAAAGCGTAGGAGAGCACTGTGCTGTATACATGACAGAAAGCGTAGGAGAACGCTGTGCTGTATACATGACAGAAAGCGTAGGAGAACGCTGTGCTGTATACATGACAGAAAGCGTAGGAGAACGCTCTGCTGTATACGTGACAGAAAGCGTAGGAGAGCGCTGTGCTGTATACGTGAAAGAAAGCGTAGGAGAGCTCCGTGCTGTATACGTGACAGAAAGCGTAGGAGAGCGCTGCGCTGTATACGTGACAGAAAGCATAGGAGAGCGCTGCGCTGTATACGTGACAGAAAGCGTAGGAGAGCGCTGTGCTGTATACATGACAGAAAGCGTAGGAGAGCGCTGTGCTGTACACGTGACAGAGAGCGTAGGAGAGGGCTGCGCTGTACACATGACAGAGAGCGTGGGAGAGCGCAGTGCTGTATACATGACAGAAAGCGTAGGAGAGCGCTGTGCTGTATACATGACAGAGATCGTAGGAGAGCGCTGTGCTGTATACATGACAGAAAGCGTAGGAGAACGCAGCGCTGTATATATGACTGAAAGCGTAGGAGAGCGCTGCGCTGTATACATGACAGAAAGCGTAGGAGAGCGCTGTGCTGTATACATGACAGAAAGCGTAGGAGAACGCTGTGCTGTATACATGACAGAAAGCGTAGGAGAGCGCTGCGCTGTATACATGACAGAGAGCGTAGGAGAATGCTGCGCTGTATACATGACAGAGAGCGTAGGTGAGCGCCGCGCTGTATACATGACAGAGAGCGTAGGAGAACGCCGCGCCGTATACATGACAGAAAGAGTAGGAGAGCGCTGTGCCGTATACATGACAGAAAGCGTAGGAGATCACTGTGCCGTATACATGACAGAAAGCGTAGGAGAACGCTGTGCCGTATACATGACAGAAAGCGTAGGAGAGCGCTGTGCCGTATACATGACAGAAAGCGAAGGAGAACTCTGTGCCGGATACATGACAGAAAGAGTAGGAGAGCTCTGTGCCGTATACATGACAGAAAGCGTTGGAGAGCGCTGTGCCGTATACATGACAGAGAGCGTAGGAGAGCGCTGTGCCGTATACATGACAGAGAGCGTAGGAGAGCGCTGTGCCGTATACATGACAGAGAGCGTAGGAGAGCGCTGTGCTGTATACATGACAGAGAGCGTAGGAGAGAGCTGTGCTGTATACATGACAGAAAGCGTAGGAGAGCGCTGTGCTGTATACATGACAGAGAGCGTAGGAGAGCGCTGTGCTGTATACATGACAGAGAGCGTAGGAGAACGCCGTGCTGTATACATGACAGAAAGCGTAGGAGAGCTCTGTGCTGTATACATGACAGAAAGCGTAGGAGAGCTCTGTGCTGTATACATGACAGAAAGCGTAGGAGAGCGCTGTGCTGTATACATGACAGAAAGCGTAGGAGAGCGCTGTGCTGTATACATGACAGAAAGCGTAGGAGAGCTCTGTGCTGTATACATGACAGAAAGCGTAGGAGAGCGCTGTGCTGTATACATGATAGAAAGCGTAGGAGAGCGCTGTGCTGTATACATGATAGAAAGCGTAGGAGAGCGCTGTGCTGTATACATGACAGAGAGCGTAGGAGAGCGCTGTGCTGTATACATGACAGAGAGCGTAGGAGAACGCCATGCTGTATACATGACAGAAAGCGTAGGAGAGCTCTGTGCTGTATACATGACAGAAAGCGTAGGAGAGCTCTGTGCTGTATACATGACAGAAAGCGTAGGAGAGCGCTGTGCTGTATACATGACAGAAAGCGTAGGAGAGCTCTGTGCTGTATACATGACAGAAAGTGTAGGAGAGCGCTGTGCTGTATACATGATAGAAAGCGTAGGAGAGCGCTGTGCTGTATACATGATAGAAAGCGTAGGAGAGCGCTGTGCTGTATACATGACAGAGAGCGTAGGAGAGCGCTGTGCTGTATACATGACAGAGAGCGTAGGAGAGCGCTGTGCTGTATACATGACAGAAAGCGTAGGAGAGCGCTGTGCTGTATACATGACAGAAAGCATAGGAGAACGCTGTGCTGTATACATGACAGAAAGCGTAGGAGAACGCTGTGCTGTATACGTGACAGAAAGCGTAGGAGAGCGCTGTGCTGTATACGTGACAGAAAGGGTAGGAGAGCTGTGTGCTGTACACGTGACAGAAAGCGTAGGAGAGCGCTGGGCTGTATACGTGACAGAAAGCGTAGGAGAGCGCTGCGCTGTATACGTGACAGAAAGCGTAGGAGAGCGCTGTGATGTATATGTGACAGAAAGCATAGGAGAGCGCTGTGCTGTACACGTGACAGAGAGCGTAGGAGAGGGCTGCGCTGTACACATGACAGAGAGCGTGGGAGAGCGCTGTGCTGTATACATGACAGAAAGCGTAGGAGAGCGCTGTGCTGTATACATGACAGAGATCGTAGGAGAGCGCTGTGCTGTATACATGACAGAAAGCGTAGGAGAGCGCTGTGCTGTATACATGACAGAGAGCGTGGGAGAGCGCTGTGCTGTATACATGACAGAAAGCGTAGGAGAGCGCTGTGCTGTATACATGACAGAAAGCATAGGAGAACGCCGTGCTGTATACATGACAGAAAGCGTAGGAGAGCTCTGTGCTGTATACATGACAGAAAGCGTAGGAGAGCACTGTGCTGTATACATGACAGAAAGCGTAGGAGAGCGCTGTGCTGTATACATGACAGAGATCGTAGGAGAGCGCTGTGCTGTATACATGACAGAAAGCGTAGGAGAGCGCTGTGCTGTATACATGACAGAGAGCGTGGGAGAGCGCTGTGCTGTATACATGACAGAAAGCGTAGGAGAGCGCTGTGCTGTATACATGACAGAAAGCATAGGAGAACGCCGTGCTGTATACATGACAGAAAGCGTAGGAGAGCTCTGTGCTGTATACATGACAGAAAGCGTAGGAGAGCACTGTGCTGTATACATGACAGAAAGCGTAGGAGAGCTCTGTGCTGTATACATGACAGAAAGCGTAGGAGAGCGCTGTGCTGTATACATGACAGAAAGCGTAGGAGAGCGCTGTGCTGTATACATGACAGAAAGCGTAGGAGAGCTCTGTGCTGTATACATGACAGAAAGTGTAGGTGAGCGCTGTGCTGTATACATGATAGAAAGCGTAGGAGAGCGCTGTGCTGTATACATGATAGAAAGCGTAGGAGAGCACTGTGCTGTATACATGACAGAGAGCGTAGGAGAGCGCTGTGCTGTATACATGACAGAAAGCGTAGGAGAGCGCTGTGCTGTATACATGACAGAAAGCGTAGGAGAATGCTGTGCTGTGTACATGACAGAAAGCGTAGGAGAGCGCTGTGCTGTATACATGACAGAAAGCGTAGGAGAGCGCTGTGCTGTATATATGACAGAGAGCGTAGGAGAGCGCTGTGCTGGGAACCCAGTGATATCACATTAATTTAAATGTACAGCAGGAATCCCCTTGTTTGAGAATACTGACAGTGTTATACCATTTATCCACTTGTTATATAAATGCTTCTAGTTTTTTAGCTGATTTTTATGACTCCTACCTATTCTTAACCCTTTCACTTCCTTATTAAGCACAATGTACATTCTCATTTTTGTACTGTAAATTAACAAATTTTATATAGTATTTTTCATAAGAAATATAGCTCATTTATTTCAGCAGTTATAAATCCAGGGTTTGATTCATCGAGGATCACAATTGCAAAGAGGCATGCAGGCTATAGATATATGATGTATACACGCAGGCTATAGATATATGATGTATACACGCAGGCTATAGATATATGATGTATACACGCAGGCTATAGATGTATGATGTATACACGCAGGCTATAGATATACGATGTATGCACGCAGGCTATAGATATATGATGTATACATGCAGGCTATAGATATGATATATGCACGCAGGCTATAGATATATGATGTATACATGCAGGCGAAAAATATATGATTTACGCATGAAGGCTATAGATATATGATGTATACATGCAGGCTATAGATTTATGATGTTTACATGCAGGCTGTAGATATGATGTATGCACGCAGGCTATAGATATATGATGTATACATGCAGGCTATAGATATGATGTATGCACGCAGGCTATAGATATATGATGTATACATGCAGGCTATAGATATATGATGTATACATGCAGGCTATAGATATATGATGTATGAACGCAGGCTATAGATATATGATAATACTTCATTTATTTTAAAACTTACAACATAAAATACATAAATAGCATAATTTATAATATATATAATATAAATAATATAATATAATATACATAATAACAACAAAAACTTAGGTACACATAATATTACTACATATTATTCCGCCTCCAAACAAATATCACCAAACTTAACCATATATCATCTAACACCTAGAAAGAAAAACTAAGCAAGGATTTATAATACACATCACCTGTTCTAAATCACACAACTAACAAACTTAACTCTACCCATCACCATTACCTGCCACCTCCAGGCAGATGTTATTATTTTTATGAGAAGGTTTTGCATACAACAAAATCTACGGGGCGTGTAAGAAGAAAAAGACTTCCAGCTGAACAAAAAGAGGCTATCCACCACCCACTCCAGGGGGCTTCAACTGACCCCACCGACGGAACCAACTGACAGCATCTAGCCTCCCCTATCCAGATCCATCATCCTCTTCACCTCTTGTAGAATCTAACCCACCACCACTTCACAGAGGAGGACCTTTCTCCATATGGAGACATGACATAGTGCACCCCACGTGTGGTACCTAACCGCTAAACTAACTAAAAAAATTGTGGTCAAATCAAAACCACCCCATAAGCCCACTCAGGGTAACTAAGATCCGAAAGGCACGGGATTCCTATGGTCCTTGATACCTCCTCATAAACTTTTACATTAAAGGGGCACTCAAGCAGGAAGTGGTCCATTGTCTCCTCCACCCCTGGACATTCCTCCCGTGGACAACCACGTTCACTGGCACTCCGCCATTTGAGGTTCCCTCCAACATAAAGCTTTCCATGAAAAGAGAGCCAGGCAATATCTTTAAAGTTTGGCGGTATCCTCTGTGAATTTAACAGAGCTAACCCGTCCAAAGTGGCATTACCCGGTCAGTCTCTCAGTGACAGCAGGACATGACATTGAGTCTGCAAAATTCTGTTCCCCAACCCCCTCCTGGAACAGTTTTTGACTTCACTCACTTCCATACCATATCGCTTTATCACCTTCATGCTCTGGATGACATAGATCAGAAGGTAACCATGCCGAATCTGAAAACTTTTCACTTGGCCACCATCTATCCATAGACTGAGGAAGGGAGACACCCATGGTCTGAATCCCTCTACCCATTGAGGGGGAGTATCCAAAAACATACTTCCAACATTGAATTTTATAAAAGCTGTCACAAAAAAGATCACAGGGTTTACCATATCTAAACCCCCGTCTTTTCTCTTGTAGGTAATACTTCTCTTAACTACAGTATGTTGGTCCTTTTCCCCCACAACAGCAAAAAGAATAAGGAGTTCAATCTAGCCCACATAGATTGAGGCAGAAAGCACATGTAACTGACATACAAAAATATAGGGACCAGGTAAGTCTTGCAGAGGTCAGCCTTTTCCCTAAAAGATAACTTCCATCTTTTCCAACACTCTACTTTCTTGGTAGCGTCTTCCAGCCTTTTAACCCAGTTTAGAGAGGCATAATCACCATGATCAAATTTGATGACTAGGATTTTAATCTGATCGGTGACCTGGGGAAGCTGTCCGGAATGGAAAATTCATCACCTTCCTCCCCCATCCAAAAAAATTCACACTTTTCCCGATTTACCATGGAGCACGAGGCTTCAGAATACTCACAGATAAGATGTTCCATGTCACAGGCCTCTGCCTGAGAAGACAGAACCAATGTGACATCATCTGCGTAGGCTACCACCCTCAAGGGACACTCTGCACTCAGCTGCACCCTTCCTACGGTTCCACTCTCTACCATTCTGATAAAGGGATCGATTGCAAAAACATATAAAAGGGGGCTAAGGGGGCAACCCTAACGAACCACAGAGCATACCTCAAAGGTAGGACCCACCCAACCTTTCACAATTGGGAAGCTTTCAGGCAGTCGATATAGAGTCTGCAACCAATTAACCACCCGCGCTGGAAGACCATACCAATCAAGTAAAGCCCAAAGGTACTTGTGGTTTACCCGGTCAAAAGCCTTAGACTGATCCAATGCCAGTAGGTACTTTCCCCACTTCTCAGCCCTGCACCGCTCAATGGCCTCCCGGACACCAAGGACAGCACTAAATGTGGTTCGACCCTTCATAGTACAATGCTGAGAAGATGAAAGCAAAAGCTTAGAAAATTCTGAAAGCCTATTAAAGAGTACTTTCGCCAAAATCTTTCTGTCTGTATTCAGAAGAGCTATGGGGCGCCAATTATCAATACGAGATGGGTCTTTCCCTTTGGATAGCAAAATAAGAGCAGATAACCTCATGGAAGGAGGAAGAATTCCCTCTCATTAAATGCTTCCACTAGGTGGGGAATTAGGAGGTCTGAAAAGGTCTTATAAAACTCAGATGTCAAACCATCTGGTCCTGGTGATTTCTTGGGTTTCAGACCCACTATTACTTTCCTAATTTCCTCTGCAGTTATATCTGTCGAAGCCGGATAATTGGCTGAGACAGGATCAGTTTAAAATTAAATCTGTACGACGCCATTTTGCGAATGGCAGAGACGCCATTTTCTGACTGGCCGCCCAGCACCATTTTAGTGAATCTCGCTCATTATAAGTACATACAGCGATGCTATTATTTAGTCTTTAGTGTATTTAAAGTCCTCATCATATAAATACAGACAGTCACTAAAACATATAAAATGATCAACCCTGCAAAACACGTACCATGGTGTACTCCACAAACACGTAGTCGCACAGCGCTAACTAGCGTCTTTTCCCAAAATCCCAATTCTTACACACTGCACACTTACACAAGAGGTTCCCTAGTATTAAAAGTGTAATACTCAAGGTTTATTCAGTATTATTAATGTTGTGAAATAAATGTAATTGATATCTAAGGTTTAGTACATGGTAAGCAGACCATGTTTGGTGTTGTACTGATCCACTGTGTCTTTGCAGATTTCCGGTACCATCAGTGAGAAGATCGCAACATGTGTCTGCAAACTATGGACTATAGAGAGTTAAACATTAAAATGTACTCTGTAATGTTACCAGCTTAGATTTAGTATGCAGTGGGAAAAAGGACACATTGGGCTATTGGTTTTTATATTGAATAATAACTTTTTGTGCTTTGGAACCACACTCAAAGTCTGAAAGCATTTATTTCTTGTGCGACTCATTACCCTAAATAGCGACAATTTAAGAAGGTATAGGTAGGTAGGAATCGATAGGTAGTAATCCATACTACAGTATTATTAACATTATTTATTACAGTTGTGATTCTGTGAGGAGACCTGGAAAACATGCACTGTTGGTAGCTCTCGAGGACTAGGGTTTGCTATCCCTGCCTTAAATCATAGATCTTACGTTTGTCCACATATCTGTGCTGGTTAAGTGGCACTTTGAAGTCACTAACTAACTATGTTTTTTTTTATATCCCTGTACAGGTTTGGAAATGTATTTACAGAAGGTTTTCAAAGGATTATTTAAGTCAATTGTTTATTTGTTTTTGGAAATAGTCTTCCTGGTCCCCTTCTGGGATGAAATTCCATTCCTAGCCGCAGAAGCAGGTGCAGGATTCTCAAGAAGACACAACGTAAGGCCTTAAATCAGAGTTAGCCAGCCTCGGTCCTCAAGAGCTCACGTTTTCCAGACCACCTGGCAGGTACACAGGTGGATTCATTACTCAGCACCACATTTGAAAAGATCCACAGGTGGAGTTAATTATTACAGTTGTGATTCTGTGAGGAGACCTGAAAAACATGCTCTGTTGGTAGCTCTCAAGGACCAGGGTTGGCTACCCCTGCCTTGAATCATAGATCTTACGCTCTTCCACATATCTGTGCTGGTTAAGTGGCACTTTGAGGCCACTAACTAACTATGTTTTTTTTAATGTCCCTGTACAGGTTGTGAAATGTTCAATGTGGAAGCTTTGCAAAGGATTATTTTAAAGTCAATTGTTTTGGAAACAGTCTTCCTTTTCCCCTTCTGGGATGAAAATCCACTCCTAGCAACAGAAGTTGGCGCAGGATTCTCAAGAAAGACACAACGTAAGACCTTAAGGGGTAAATCTAATTTACTAAAGTGAGAGTTTTTACAAGTGCTTGCCTATAGAATATAATCAGATTCTAGCTATTATCTTCTAGAAAGTGATGTTAAGTAGAATCTGATTGGTTGCTATGGGCAACATCACTTCTAAAATGCATGTCTAAAAACTCTCACTTCAGTAAATTAAATTTACCCCTTAATATCTTTGTGCTGGTTAAGTGGCAGTTTAGAGGCCACTAACTAACTATGTTTTTTTGATGTCCCTGTACAGGTTGGGAAATGCTTTTTCATGTGGAAAGCACTACTAGAAGTATTCCTGGTCCCCTTCTGGGAAGAGAAATCCACTCCCAACAGCAGCAACAGGCATGGACCTCAAGGATTCTTCTGGGGCAAGTACTGATGTGAATGTGTCAAATATTTTTTTGTAAATGCCTCCTCCCTCCCTTCCTCCCTCATAAATTTTCTTCAAAATCAAAAAATGAAATTAAATTTACTACCCATCAACCCTTCCTGTCCCTGCCCTGCTTTCAACTACATACATACTCCAACTCCCTCAGGTCTCTCTTGAATAATAAAAACATTTGTTTCCTGATGTGCCATGTTGTAAGTTGAACTGCCAGGTGTTTGTGCCACCCACTGCTGCCGCTTAGCTTAGTCAGCCAGCTAGCTTGGTGCAAATTTTGGGCCTAAACTGGATGAAAACAATATAGTGAGCTGTGAGGTGGTCAATACTAACTGGAAACGAGTGGAAATAAATGTTATTGAGGTTAATATTACTGTAGGAACAAAAAAAGGCCCACTTATGTGATTTTAGCGGCTTTTATGATTTTTTAAGAAAAAATCCAGATCCAAAACCGAAAAACAAAACACAGAGGTGAGGTTTTGGCAAAACCAATCCAGATCCAAAACCAGGGGAGATCCAGATCCAAAACCAAAACACGAGGGTCGGCGCACATCTCTAGTATAAATCACACATTCCTCATTGCAAACAAAGGTGCCACATGCTCATTAAAGTTTGCTTAGACTTACCCACAAAGTAACATTAGTCTCGCCCCTCACCCCGTGGCAATGGGCCCTTTTGTCCGACAAAATCATGACTTTCCATTAATTTAACAAATCTAATCATAATTAACTGGATTCTCTGCAATCAATGTTCCTTTTCCATTAAAATTCTCATTAAAAGTCTATAGGAATGAAACGGGTGATCTCGCAGAGGACATGAAAGGAGCCGGTCTCTGGGTGATGAATACGGACGCCTTCAAATGTCACTTTTCTCATTAACTTATTCATTAATTGCAACATCTGTTTTGAACCATTATGAAACACATGGGAAGAGCTTCAGAAATAAAACAGAAGGTTTTAATATGCCAATTAATTTTAATATTGTATGCTTAATACACCAAAGAGGTGTTCGGGCGATAAAAAAACACTTCTAAAATGAATCAATGTTGTTTTTGTTTATATGTAAAATTATTTGTAAAAGTGAAATTGATTTCATGTGATGGGGATTTGCATGCTTCAATTAATGGCCTTTGATGGGTAAACGTATAAATTTACCATAGACTCAATCTTACAAACATGATTAAAGACCATTCATTCATTTACTGTCTTTTAGAAAAGGTTTTTGATTTTCTTAAATGGTGCCACCTTCCCTGACACTCCTATATTCACCCAGAAAATTGGATATATAAAGGGTAATGTGCCCCCTGCTATAATGTAAGGCTATTGGAGATTATCAGGGAAATCCGTGACTGTACAAAAGAAAGATCCTTTATACTGTATGCACGTAGCAGAAAGTCCAGATGATGTCTAGTACCAGGGATCATTTACATTAAAGAGAGAATTATGTCATACCCACATTGCTCAGTGTTGCAGCTTGCCTGATGCAGGAAATGTTTCACAGAGCCATATAAATGTATGAACAAATGTAATTTCTGTGAAATGAAGCCCTGACCTGGGTCAGCGTACAGAGGGAGCGCTCATCGCAAAAACTGCATCTAGACGAGAAGCAGTCGGGAAGCCGATGGTCGCAAAGCTGGGCGCCGGGTGTGGACAGCCACGGGGGGGGAGGGTTAGGTTAGGGGCACCTGGGGGGAACTTAGGGTTAGGCACCCCCCCGGGAGGTTAGGGTTAGGCTAGGGGAAGGGGGGGTTAGGGTTAGACAACCCCGGGGGGAGGTTAGGGTTAGACACCCCCCCGGGAGACTTAGGGTTAGGTGGCATGGAAGATGGGTTAGGTTTAGAAGGGGGGTTAGGGTTAGGCACTTGGGGGGCAGGTTAGGTTTAGGTACCCCTAAGGGAGGGTTAGGGTTGGGGGGGAATTAGTTTAGCTATACTTACCTTAATGGACGATCAGGATTTCCATGCGGCCGGCGGTAAAGCATACTGATTCCATCTAGACTCGCCACGTTAACATGCAGGATTCTACATGGGAGTGCAAATGCAGCACATAGGCATCCTGTATCCTACTGCACACAGATATACAAGTGTCACATGTGCAGCCTCCTGGGATATGGCGCTGCATGGCGTATTCAGGCTAGATGGGCAAGGACACATCTGTACATCTACTATGCGCACATTTCTAGTTTGCAGAGACATCTCTGAGAGCAATGAGTTGGCATGCGCCTTCTTGTGTTTAGGATGGACCATCTGGGTCTGTTGGTGCAAACTGCAAAGTCAACGCGTTTTGCCCCGTGAACCAAATGCGTATCATGAATAAGGCCCAATACGTTTTCAGTCCTTGCACCCAGACTGCCGATTGGCTGCTGCGCTGCAGATGATTTCTAGGCTATACGTTTATCTAACATGTTCTTCTGTAACAGCAATTTCCATGCCAAGCAATAAATCATTTGGAATTCATTTTATTTGGAGGCGCTATAAATATTCAGGACTGCACTTGATTAGAAAACACATGTTATAATTTTCAAACACGTTTCAATCATAAAGCAATAAGCATCGAGCCACAAAACTCAATCGTTCATTTCATTTGACGATACTGAATGAAATAGGACCACACTGGTGCTCAGACAATGATCATTGCTCCCGGAGAGAGGAAAACAAATCATATCCAGACAACACATTCAACCTCCATATTCCTGCGGTGCAATTCACCAAAATCATTCCATAGCACATAGCCCTTCATCTATGGACGTCACACAAATCGTATTATGCAAACATTTGAGGGCCAGATGTCTACATAGACAAGAAGAGTGAGGGAATCGGCCACTAAGCCGGTACAAATGCCGTGCCGCCGGAAATACTGAGAAATAAATACTACTAGGAGGATGTCTATGTATGAGAAGATTTACAGGGAAAGTAATGTACAACGTATGTTTGTTTTATTGTAATATATATATATACAGTACAGTATATATCGCCTTTGGTTATACAGATAACCCACGCGGCACCCTTATTTGCGTTATTTTACTCTGTGCCAAGTGTTTTCCGGCATAGTCATGCGCTGAGGAGTGTACAGTATATTGTGTTACTTACAGTATCCAGTTGTGCATAGGTCACCCATTATACTTGGTGCAGTGTAATTGTAAAACAGTGTATTTACTGAGCGAGGAGGTGCCCAGTATTCAAACCTTTAAACCTCTGTGTAATTGGGGAGGACACTATATAGATTCTCCTCACTTAACAACCTACCGTTCCAACAACTGCTCGGACTTACGACCTGCGCTCCGACCAGTTGGATCCCATAGTACAATGACTAAAATGTTACTCTGAATGTCTGTTTCTTTATAACTTTAAATTGTGCTGTACAGTATGAGAGTTATGCAAAGTAAAACAGTTACAGCATGGAGTTTGAGTTTCCTTTAGACCTTTTCTTTAGTTAGAATAAATAAAACCGATTACCTAAATTAAGTAGATGCGGCTCCTCGTTCAGTGACAAATTCGTTTAGCAACCTGGTCATAGGAATGGAACTCGATGGTTAAGTGAGGAGTATCTGTATTTGATCAGAGGTAGCAGTATGGTATTCAAGATAATATACAGAAAATATGTTTAGAGGTCCCTGAGAACTGAAGTTGGAAAACTCTGGTATAACCAGTAAGAGACAGAACTAAGCTTTCTAAGCTACATTCTCCCACCTCATGGTAAAACGCCTGTCTCTTCTTGCTGGCAGCTGCTCTCTGGTCCAGTGTGCTGATTGTGAGCTCAGATCCACTCACACAGCAGACTCTGTAGAATAAGCTGCTGCCACTGGGCATGACCAGCAGCTCTGTTCTGTCCCTTACTCTGCATGTTGTGGTTGCATCCTGACCGCCTGCCTCTGTTGCGGTCGTTAGGCTGTGGGTTAACACCCACAGCTCTAACGACCGCTCCGGTGATGGTCGCGATGGTCAGAGACCATCACGACCATCGGGGCTTACGACGAGACCCTAGGGTAGGGTCTCCCTTGTCGGAAGCCCCGGAGAGCTTCTGGCTCTGTCTGAGCCGGAAGCTCTCCACTGACATCACTAGTGATGTCAGTGGGGCCTCCCCCAAATGGTAGGCGTTCCCATGGGAGCGCCTCCATTTGGGCTGCCACCTCCCCGGCCCGCCTTCCAAACGGGGCGAGCTGTCAATCAACATCGATGTCAATCAACAGCGCTGTCGGTCGTAGCGGGTCTCACGCATGCGCACGACGGCACCGGCGCCGTCGTTCGCATGCTCTGAGGGGGGCCATCGACCCGGTCCGAGCGCATCGGCGCTAACGACCGGGTCTGAATGACCCCCTGGTTCTCGGCGTCTGTGACAGGGAAAAGCACCTGTACCGGCAATCGCTTTCTATCCGCACAAGCGTAGGATATGAAAGTACATTATGGGATAAATTTACTAAAGTGAGAGTTTTTAGAAGTGGAGATGTTGTCCATAGCAACCAATCAGATTCTAGCTATTATCTTCTAGAAGGTGCTGCTTAAATGTTAAGTGGAATCTGATTAGTTGCTATGGGCAACATCTCCACTTCTAAGCACTCTCACTTTAGTAACAACTGTGTACTCCTATGTGTGAGAAGTTTGTTTGCTCTCCCCATATTTACTGTACGTGGGTTTCACACCACTGTCTAAAAAGATTTTACCAAGGGTCTGCAGCTACCCCTCCTTCGGTAAAAACTAACACCTGCAGCTGGGCCCGCCGAGAACCGCGGCTGGTCCGGGTAACAGGGAGCGTGGCCTAATCGCGGGAGGCGTTGCCACGCCTCTTTCCTGAGACGAAAAAAAAAAAAGCTGTGCAGTGACGGGGCGCTCTGAGCCCTCTCAGCCCTGCTCAAAGCCAGGGGGGGCACGATCGCCCCCCCCACAGGCATAGGAGACTGCTGTGGCTGCACGCTGTGTGCTGTGCTGCTGTGAGGGACAGGGTGGAGGGGGGTGGCGCTGGACCCGAGCCCCTGCCAGGCCCCTCGGGAATCTGTACTCGCCCACCCCCCTCTCGGCGCCCCTGCCTGCAGCGAGCCAATTGCAGTCCGAGCACTGACAGTGGCTTCCCATTGGAAGCGCTACCTGCTAATCACACTCGGGAGAGACAGTCCCAGGGGGAGGTGTTTTCTACCCCTGGGATTGCCAATTTGGGCAGCAATTAACAGAAAGCGCTTCCAATAGGAAGACACTCCTCTACCTCGCCGTCAGCACTACCCAGCTTCTAGGGGCGGCAGTTGATGCTTTACCTAGGAGCTGGAGTTTATGCGCATGTGCTGGTTCTGGCGCCTGCCATATCCATTACATCGGCGCCAGGACCATCTCCGAGTCCGGACAGCAACACGAGCAGCCCTGCTTGTCGTAGAAGGCTACTTACCGTCTGCGCAGCACTGCGTTATATGGTGGCGCTGTATAAATAAATGATAAATAAAACAACAAAACCAATAAGTAACTTACAATGTCTTGTGAGATGCTAACGAGAGCTGTACTGGGAGCAGAGAATGTGACACAAGCTGGTGCATGTTCTCTCATTTATATTAATATTATTTCCAATGTCATTCTAATTTAATTGTGTCCCTTTAGCAAAAATGATACATTAAGTGTATCAAAATACTGGGAAGCAGAAACAAATTACTGTATAACACATTAAATACATTAGTGAACGATTCTTTGGTGTATTTTGTTTTTTAATAACATTTTTTTTTAAATATTTCTATTACAGTGAAGACTAAATAAAATACGAATCAAAGAAAGAAAGTATTAAATGTAGAACAGAATGCGCAGCGGCTCAGTATAAGGCGTTTTCACCACGAGATCTGTTACTTTCCTTCATTATCGCTTCCTTCTACTTTTGTTTTTAAACTAATAACTGTTCTGTAGATTGATTACAATTGTGGTAACAATGACATTTCTTGTTACCAGCCCGATACGTTAGACCAGATTAGCCGTTCCATATTACATACGCTGTATTTACTGTGCTCAATAATAGCTGGCTCCAGCACATAACCCCGGGGCCC
The DNA here is from genome assembly GCA_031769625.1 of Taudactylus pleione. NCBI lineage: Eukaryota > Metazoa > Chordata > Amphibia > Anura > Myobatrachidae > Taudactylus > Taudactylus pleione. Next base: position 38,770 of record JAUIMM010000616.1, read on the forward strand.
AGATACACCGTACAACATTCCATTTATAAAACATGAGATTTTTTTTCCCATTCGTGAAATGAGATGCGTAATAAACGTGTCGCTGGATGATAAACGCGTCGCTGGATGATAAACGCATCGCTGGATGATGAACGCGTCGCTGGATGAAATACTGAGGACACTGATTAGTGGTAAATGTAATTTTTTTTAATGACATGTTTGGCAGATATAGGATAAGGATATTTTTGCTCTGTATCGTGTCTGGTTTGTTTCATGTGGACATCTGTGATTGGCCAATACACTGTAGCAGTAATACAGCAGTCATGGCATTTGTACACAATATTGGCAATATGGTTTGTTGAACCCAATAACATATAGTAACATTAATATGTTAGATGTAACATGGCTGCAAGGATACACAAGAAAGGAAAGAGCCTGTTTTGTCATATAACAAATGAAGAGGAAGACACTGATCACATTGAGGGATGAACAAAAAGGCATTATTACTGCTTTTCCACACTGTATTAAATGGCTGAACATGGAGAAACCAGAGGCTCCTCCAATGGCGCCTTCAGCTTCTCTTAATAACACCTTTGCCGTCTAGGCTTTTTGTCTAGATACACATAGCGTCATCTGAGGATGGCGCCATGGCTACTTACAAGTCCCACTGTCCATGAACCTCCTTGAGCATGCGCTAAGACATCCTGAGTCACTGCAATAGGCGGAAATGCAGGATATCTTGTGCAGAAATAGTTTACATGATAATAAATCTAAAACTACAGCTAATGTAGAAAGCAGAAGGGTATGAAGTTCTGAAAAGACTAAAGAGGTTTGACAAAGTTAAGGAGGTCTCATGAGGCTAAGGAGGTCTGACGAGGTTAAGGAGGTCTGACAAGGTTAAGGAGGTGTGACAAGGTTAAGAAGATATGACAAGGTTAAGGAGATCTGACAAGGATAAGGAGGTGTGACAAGGCTAAGGAGGTGCGACGAGGTTAAGGAGGTCTGACAAGGCTGAGGAGGTCTGACAAGGCTAAGGAGGTCTGACAAGGCTAAGGATGTGTGACAAGGCTAAGGAGGTCTGACAAGGCTAAGGAGGTCTGACAAGGCTAAGGATGTGTGACAAGGCTAAGAAGGTCTGACAAGGCTAAGGAGGTGTGACAAAGCTAAGGATGTGTCACAAGGCTTAGGAGGTGTGACAAGGTTAAGGAGGTCTGACAAGGCTAAGGAGCTCTGACAAGGTTAAGGAGGTCTGACAAGGCTAAGGAGGTCTAACAAGGTTAAGGAGGTCTGACAAGGCTAAGGAGGTCTAACAAGGCTAAGGAGGTCTGACAAGGCTAAGGAGGTGTGACAAGGCTAAGGAGGTCTGACAAGGCTAAGGAGTTCTAACAAGGCTAAGGAGGTGTGACAAGGCTAAAGAGGTCGGACAAGGCTAAGGAGGTGTGACAAGGCTAAGGATGTGTGACAAGGCTAAGGAGGTGTGACAAGGCTAAGGAGGTCTGACAAGGCTAAGGATGTGTGACAAGGCTAAGGATGTGTGACAAGGCTAACAAATCTTTAAAACACTTTTTATTAATACTGTTGAAAACGATTAAAGGTACGGGGAAGCATCCAGTACCATGATAAATGTTGTGATGCAGCTGGGGACATACCTGAACACCAGTAGGACATACCTGGACACCAGGAAGACATATCTAGACACCAGGAGGACATACCGGGACAGCAGTAGGACATACCTGGACACCAGTAGGACATATCTGGACACCAGTAGGACATACCTGGACAGCAACAGGACACACTAAGGCTGTACATGAGCTAATAAAGTAACTCTCACATTCAGTCCTGGTACAATTACTCTGCTGGTGCTGCTACTGTCCAGTCTCCTAGATGCATTGTGGTAAATGGCGCAATGTGGCTGGAAGTGGTCATCCAACATGTTGTCTACCAAAGAGATCTTCACAGTAGTAAAGATATTAAAACAGCTCATCTGCTTCTGTGTCTGAGCCAAATCACAGCACCAACGTTGGTTAAAGTAGGAGATGTAATAGTTAAGAAGAAGAGTTCAAACTTTTTGTGGCTGGAGTCATTAAATTACGTACTTAGCAATATCAGTGTTACCTAAGTTAGGGTCTGAGGTCCTTATTCAGAGGCGGCTGTACGGTTTATGACCGCACGGCCGCCTCAATGTTTGGCAAGTGCGCATGCGCACGAGGAAGCCGGCTCCCTCGTGCGCATGCGTGAGACCCGCTACGACCGACAGCGCCAGTCATTGCGGGTCTCTTTCCAAATGGGGCGAGCTTTCAATGTTGAGTGACAGCTCACCCCGTTTGGAAGGCGGGCCGGGGGGGTGGCAGCCCAAACGGAGGCGTTCCCATGGGATCGCCTACCGTTTGGGGGAGGCCCCACTGACATCACAAGTGACAGAGCCAGAAGCTCTCCGGGGCTTACGACAAGTGAGACCCTACCCTAGGGTCTCGTCGTAAGCCCCGATGGACACGATGGTCTCTGACCATCGCGACCATCACCCGAGCGGTCGTTAGAGCTGTGGGTGTAAACCCACAGCCTAACAACCGCAACCGAGGCGGCCGGTCAGGATGCAAGTGGCCGCCCAGTTTCTGAGTGACCGCTTGCATCCTCCGACCGCCTCTGAATGAGGGCCTGAGTTTGTTGTGGACCCGGGGTAGTAACAGGAGCAGACACCTGAACAGATGTAAATTGAAAATTGGGTTTTTTAATGGGTGTACTTGAAGACATGTACACTGTTAATATAAATCCTGAATATAGATGGAGAGGTGATGGCTTGAAACTGAAGTGAAGCAAGAGTGGTTAATGTCCAGGTAGTGACAGACATAATAAAAAGTCTTTGTAATCCAAATGGTTACTGCGAGGCTGCAGACAGGATATCAGGTTACAAATTGATACTGGTGAGATGAAATCCAGAGAGGTTATGGAGTAGTTGAATAACTGATGAGTAGCACTCAGATGGCTCAGTGTAGAAACAGGATAGCTGCAGAGAGCTAGGTAACTGGAGGCGGTGTATGGAGAGGGTTAACTGCACACAGGTCTTTAGGCAGGGAGAGGGCTAGTGTAGGGTGGTTCCAGCAGGAGATTGGGAGTAGGCAGAGCGGTGCAGGCTGCCTGGAAGCTGGGATCCAGCAAGAGCACAGGTGAGCACGAAACACAGGTCTCAGAAGCACAGGAACTCTCTCACAGCATGCGCTGTGAAACACGTTTAACTGGCAACTATGGGGAGCTCTGAACTCCCTTAAGTATGGAATGGAAACACCACCAGGCTTACCCCAGCCAGAATGACACAGTACCTGCGGAACACCTTGCACAGCCAATGCCTGCCATCAGACACCTGCTCCTCTGCCAGAAGGAACACGCCACAGCACCCTCACAGGTAATACCTGTTGTCCCCTATGCTGGAAAACCCTGGTCGTGACAGCCTACACTAACCAAATGACCAGTGCCCTGTTCTAGAGATGGGTATAATGTTTCAAAATTTAATTCTATGTGAGACTTGAAAATATACAGATTGATTAGTAAATGGCAGTTCTACGGTATGTCTGGACCTACACCCTGCTAAAGCGAGACGCCAACAAAGACCCAGCGGGGTCAGCAACAATCAGATAGATATGGGTCCAGAAGAGATATCCAACACCAGAAGTATCATCGGAGAGGGACCATGTACCCAATGAAGGATCTATTACTTAGTGCAAGATGCAGCTGAGTGAAAACAGAACATGTATAAGACAAAATCATTTTGGGAACAGTTGGTATAAAGTATGTTACATTTAATCATAGCCACTGTGCTGTGTGGTTCTTTTGATTGACGAGTTGTCGTAATTAAGATACAGAATATTAGAATAAGTTGAACAACAGCTTTAGAATTGTTTATTTGACTGAAAAATTGGTGTCATGTTTATTCTAAAATATTAAAACAATTTAAACCCACACCCACTGTCATATTTCTAATTATCCTTCATTTCGGGACAAACCTCAAGCTTTAATTATTGGTGTGTAAATAGGTGTTTATCATAGCATTGACAAACTCTAATTGGTAATATACAGTGATTTACCCTCCTATTGCCGCCACCATTTTATGGTATATAACTAATTAAATGTTATTTGTAATAATGCACTTTTCTGTCACACTGTGCAGTGAGGTGTAATCGCCCATATTTAGCGCCAGGCCTGGAGTGTTATAGACGTAATAAACACATTTATAGTACTTACAGGTTTCTGACACAAGTACAATAACCTGTTTTGTAACCTCCTCTAATTTGCTATTTGTGAGAGAACTTGGGAGTTTCTACAACCTACTGTCACACTGGCAATAACGTTTAATATCTCAGTATTTGGCACAAAGCCTATTGTATTATGGGAATGAGGGGCATCTACAATAGTCTGATGTACACCTACGTATATCACGCTACAGTGAATGCCATCCCCACTATTGTGGTCATTGTTTGATGATCAAAGATATTAGATGAAACTAAGGGCCTGATTCAGAGGCGCTCGCAAAAAGAGAGCGCTCGCTCTGAATCAGGGCGGGTGCAGGTTTTTTTAGTTCAGGCCTCTTGGCCGCTCGCATAGCTGTGGGTTACTACCCACAGCTATTGCGAGTTGCCATGATGATGGTTGCGATGGTCAAGACCATCGCGACCATCGGGCTTGCGATGAGACCCTTGTGGTAGGGTCTCGTGGCCGCAAGCCCCAGAGAGCTTCTGGCTCAAATAGATCCGGTAGCTCTCTCACTGACATCACTGGTGATGTCAGTGGGGCCACCCACAAACGGCAGGCGTTCGCATGGGAACGCCTCCGTTTGTGAAGCCACCCCTCGCCACGCCTACAAAATGAGGCGAGCTGTGCGCTTGCGAGCGGGTCTGAATCAGGCCCTAAGTACAGTTCAGTATATACTGTAAATCTTTTGCAGCGTCTTACTGCTCTGTGTAAAAAGCACACATCATATTTTGTCAGCAGCGTAATACAGGATATTACTGTACCTCAAGCCTCCTCCCTCTGTGGTAGATGTTTTAGAAGAAATAATGTAAAAATAATTGCAGGGTCTTTGGCAACGGATGCCCAATCTCTGCCACCTAAGGAGAACTAGTGGGTTTCCCAACTTAACCCAAGCACAAATTTAATTGTAAACATGAGAGTATCTCCGGCACTTTATAGCTCAAAGCTTCATTGTGACACTTCTGTTATGCAAAACTAGTCCCTTACTCTCCGGACAATACAGGACTGTAACAGGTGGTGTCAGCACTTATAGGTGGTCAAACACCCTCTTACCCAAACGTGAAATATGGGCTGCAATTGGCAAGTAAGGGATGACCCAACAAACAAGTGATAAACAATAATCAAATGATTTATTAGTTAGAGTAAAGGCGTAATATAATATTACAACTCACTATTCTCATGGATAAATGAATTTCAAAAATAACAATGGTCTGAGGAATAATTGAAAATACAAATAATTAAAAAATATTTTACAAACACAGTTATCTAGCTACAAATCAGGCTTAAAAAATATGAAATTCTCACTTAAAATTGAAACACACTTCACAGCACCTGCTGCTTCCGTTTCTATGCATTGTGTACTTACTGTAGGTGTGTACCTAGCTATATAGTGTGTACTTACTGTAGGTGTGTACATAGCTATATAGTGTGTACTTACTGTAGGTGTGTACCTAGCTATATAGTGTGTACTTACTGTAGGTGTGTACCTAGCTATATAGTGTGTACTTACTGTAGGTGTGTACCTAGCTATATAGTGTGTACCTAGCTTTATAGTGTGTACCTAGCTTTATAGGGTGTACCTAACTTAATAGTGTGTACCTAGCTATATAGTGTGTACCTAGCTTTATAGTGTGTACCTAGCTTTATAGTGTGTACCGAGAGAGAAAAGATAGGTGCACACTATAAAGCTAGATACACACTATATAGCTAGGTACACACTATAAAGCTACATACACACTATAAATCAAGATACACACCATATAGCAAGGTACACACTATAAATCAAGATACACACCATATAGCTAGGTACACACTATAAAGCTAGGTACACACTATAAAGCTAGATACACACTATAGCTAGGTACACACTATACATCTAGGTACACACTATATAGCTATGTACACACTATAAAGCTAAATACACACTATATAGCTAGGTACACACTATATAGCCAGGTACACACTATAAAGCTAGATACACACTATATAGCTAGGTACACACTATACATCTAGGTACACACTATATAGCTATGTACACACTATAAAGTTAGATACACACTATATAGCTAGGTACACACTATAAAGCTAGATACACACTATATAGCTAGGTACACACTATACATCTAGGTACACACTATATAGCTAGGTACACACTATAAAGCTAAATACACACTATATAGCTAGGTACACACTATATAGCTAGGTACACACTATAAATCTAGATACACACTATATAGCTAGGTACACACTATATAGCTAGGTACACACTATAAAGCTACATACACACTATATAGCTAGGTACACACTATAAAGCTAAATACACACTATATAGCTAGGTACACACTATATAGCTAGGTACACACTATAAATCTAGATACACACTATATAGCTAGGTACACACTCTATATCTAGGTACACACTATAAATCTAGATACAAACTATATAGCTAGGTACACACTATAAAGCTAGGTACACACTATATAGCTAGAAACACACTATAAATCTAGATACACACTATAAAGCTACATACACACTATATAGCAAGGTACACACTATAAAGCTAGATACACACTATAAATCAAGATACACACCATATAGCAAGGTACACACTATAAATCTAGATACACACCAAATAGCAAGGTACACACTATAAAGCTAGATACACACTATATAGCTAGGTACACACTATACATCTAGGTACACACTATATAGCTATGTACACACTATAAAGCTAAATACACACTATATAGCTAGGTACACACTATATAGCTAGGTACACACTATAAATCTAGATACACACTATATAGCTAGGTACACACTACATAGCTAGGTACACACTATAAATCTAGATACACACCATATAGCAAGGTACACACTATAAAGCTAGGTACACACTATAAAGCTAGATACACACTATATAGCTAGGTACACACTATATAGCTAGGTACACACTATAAATCTAGATACACACCATATAGCAAGGTACACACTATAAAGCTAGGTACACACTAAAAAGCTAGATACACACTATATAGCTAGGTACACACTATACATCTAGGTACACACTATATAGCTAGGTACACACTATATAGCTAGGTACACACTATAAATCTAGATACACACTATATAGCTAGGTACACACTACATAGCTAGATACACACTACATAGCTAGGTACACACTATAAAGCTAAGTATACACTATAAAGCTAGGTACACACTATATAGCTAGGTACACACTATAAAGCTAAGTACACACAATAAAGCTAGGTACACACTATAAAGCTAAGTACACACTATAAAGCTAAGTACACACTATATAGCTAGATACACACTATAAAGCTAAGTACACACTATAAAGCTAGGTACACACTATATAGCTAGATACACACTACATAGCTAGGTACACACTATAAAGCTAAGTACACACTATAAAGCTAGGTACACACTATAAAGCTAGGTACACACTATATAGCAAGATACACACTATAAAGCTAGGTACACACTATATAGCTAGGTACACACTATAAAGCTAGGTACACACTATATAGCAAGGTACACACTATAAAGCTAAGTACACACTATAAAGCTAGGTACACACTATAAAGCTAGGTACACACTATATAGCAAGATACACACTATAAAGCTAGGTACACACTATATAGCTAGGTACACACTATAAAGCTAGGTACACACTATATAGCAAGGTACACACTATAAAGCTAAGTACACACTATAAAGCTAGGTACACACTATATAGCTAGGTACACACTATAAAGCTAGGTATACACTATATAGCTAGGTACACACTATATAGCTAGGCACACACTATATAGCTAGGTACACACTATAAAGCTAAGTACACACTATAAAGCTAGGTATACACTATAAAGCTAGGTACACACTATATAGCTAGGTACACACTATAAAGCTAGGTACACACTAAAGCTAGGTACACACTATATAGCTAGTTACACACTATATAGCTAGATACACACTGTAAAGCTAAGTACACACTATAAAGCTAGGTACACATTATATAGCTAGGTACACACAATATAGCAAGGTACACACTGTAAAGCTAAGTACACACTATAAAGCTAGGTACACACTATAAAGCTAGGTACACACTATATAGCTAGGTACACACTGTAAAGCTAAGTACACACTATAAAGCTAGATACACACTACATATACACACTGTAAAGCTAAGTACACACTATAAACCTAGGTACACACTATAAAGCTAGGTACACACTATATAGCTAGGTACACACTGTAAAGCTAAGTACACACTATAAAGCTAAGTACACACTATATAGCTAGATACACACTCTATAGCTAGGTACACACTATATAGCTAGATACACACTATATAGCTAGGTACACACTATATAGCTAGATACACACTACATAGCTAGGTACACACTGTAAAGCTAAGTACACACTATAAAGCTAGGTACACACTGTAAAGCTAAGTACACACTATAAAGCTAGGTAGACATTATATAGCTAGGTACACACTATATAGCTAGGTACACACTGTAAAGCTAAGTACACACTATAAAGCTAGGTACACACTATAAAGCTAGGTACACATTATATAGCTAGGTACACACTGTAAAGCTAAGTACACACTATAAAGCTAGGTACACACTATAAAGCTAAATACACACTATATAGCTAGGTACACACTGTAAAGCTAAGTACACACTATAAAGCTAGGTACACACTATAAAGCTAGGTACACATTATATAGCTAGGTACACACTGTAAAGCTAAGTACACACTATAAAGCTAAGTACACACTATATAGCTAGGTACACACTGTAAAGCTAAGTACACACTATAAAACTAGGTACACATTATATAGCTAGGTACACACTATAAAGCTAAGTACACACTATAAAGCTAGGTACACACTATATAGCTAGATACACACTATAAAGCTAGATACACACTATATAGCTAGGTAAACACTGTAAAGCTAAGTACACACTATAAAGCTAGGTACACACTATATAGCTAGGTACACATTATAGCTAGGTACACACTATATAGCTAGGTACACACTATAAAGCTAAGTACACACTATAAAGCTAAATACACACTATATAGCTGGGTACACTATAAAGCTAGGTACACACTATATAGCTAGGTACACGCTATACAGCTAAGTACACACTATATAGCTATGTACACACTATAAAGCTAAATACACACTATATAGCTGGGTACACTATAAAGCTAGGTACACACTATATAGCTAGGTACACACTATAAAGCTAAGTATACACTATATAGCTAGGTACACACTGTAAAGCTAAGTACACACTATAAAGCTAAGTACACACTATATAGCTAGATACACACTCTATAGCTAGGTACACACTATATAGCTAGATACACACTATATAGCAAGGTACACACTATATAGCTAGGTACACACTATATAGCTAGATACACACTACATAGCTAGGTACACACTGTAAAGCTAAGTACACACTATAAAGCTAGGTACACACTGTAAAGCTAAGTACACACTATAAAGCTAGGTAGACATTATATAGCTAGGTACACACTATATAGCTAGGTACACACTGTAAAGCTAGGTACACACTATAAAGCTAGGTTCACACTATAAAGCTAGGTACACATTATATAGCTAGGTACACACTGTAAAGCTAAGTACACACTATAAAGCTAAGTACACACTATATAGCTAGGTACACACTGTAAAGCTAAGTACACACTATTAAACTAGGTACACACTATAAAGCTAGGCACACACTATATAGCTAGATACACACTATAAAGCTAGATACACACTATATAGCTAGGTACACACTGTAAAGCTAAGTACACACTATAAAGCTAGGTACACACTATTTAGCTAGGTACACATTATAGCTAGGTACACACTATATAGCTAGGTACACACTATAAAGCTAAGTACACACTATAAAGCTAAATACACACTACATAGCTGGGTACACTATGAAGCTAGGTACACACTATATAGCTAGGTACACACTATAAAGCTAAGTATACACTATAAATCTAGATACACATTATATAGCTAGGTACACAATACATAGCTAGATACACACTACATAGCTAGGTACACACTATAAAGCTAAGTACACACTATAAAGCTAGGTACACACTATATAGCTAGGTACACACTCTAAAGCTAAGTACACACTATATAGCTAGATACACACTACATAGCTAGGTACACACTATAAAGCTAGATACACACTACATAGCTAGGTACACACTCTAAAGCTAGATACACACTATAAAGCTAGGTACACACTATATAGCTAAGTACACACTATAAAGCTAGGTACACACTATATATCTTGGTACACACTATAAAGCTAAGTGCACACTATAAAGCTAAGTGCACACTATAAAGCTAGGTACACACTATATAGCTAGGTGCACACTATAAAGCTAGGTACACACTATATAGCTAAGTACACACTATAAAGCTAGGTACACACTATATAGCTAGGTACACACTATATAGCTAGGTACACACTATAAAGCTAGATACACACTATGTAGCTAGGCACACACTATATAGCTGGGTACACACTATATAGCTAGGTACACACTATAAAGCTAGGTACACACTATATAGCTAGGTACACACTATAAAGCTAAGTACACACCATAAAGCTAGGTAAACACTATATAGCTAGGTACACACTAATGCTAAGTACACAGCAGGGAAGGGGAGTGTTGCAGGTGGGGTATCTGGCAGCAGGTATGGAGAGTGTGACATTTGGGGTATCTGGCGGTAGTGAGAGTGTGACAGTTGGGGTATCTGGCAGTAGTGAGAGTGTGACAGTTGGGGTATCTGGCGGTAGGGAGAGTGTGACAGTTGGGGTATCTGGCAGTAGGGAGAGTGTGACAGTTGGGGTATCTGGTGGTAAGGAGAGTGTGACAGTTGGGGTATCTGGCAGTAGGGAGAGTGTGACAGTTGGGGTATCTGGTGGTAGGGAGAGTGTGACAGTTGGGGTATCTGGCAGTAGGGAGAGTGTGACAGTTGGGATATCTGGCGGTAGAGAGAGTGTGACAGTTGGGGTATCTGGCGGTAGGGAGAGTGTGACAGTTGGGGTATCTGTTGGTAGGGAGAGTGTGACAGTTGGGATATCTGGTGGTAGGGAGAGTGTGACAGTTGGGGTATCTGGCGGTAGGGAGAGTGTGACAGTTGGGATATCTGGCAGTTGGGAGAGTGTGACAGTTGGGGTATCTGGCTGTAGGGAGAGTGTGACAGTTGGGTTATCTGGTGGTAGGGAGAGTGTGACAATTGAGGTATATGACAGGTCAAGTACATACTTGAGTAGATGTCAGCAGTGCTAATGGGCTATAATATTGAATATCTGGATGTGCACAGGCCAGACATCAAATGATTTATTTTTTTTACTTGAAAGGGTAACTTGTAAACTCCACATTTACTATGTTCCATCATGCCTGGGCGACACGTGAGGACTTTCCTCCCTGTCACATCATGTGGAACCATCCATAAATAATACACAGTAACGTTGTCCCAGCCCTGTGGAGGATTTATCGTGTATCCCTTGTTGCCCCAGCATCTAACATTTTGTACACAAGAAAACACTGTAGTAAGTAACATTTGTGCCTTTGGCAATAAAACCACAGGCCCTGCAAACCCCACATGGCAAAAATACATTTCCATTCCAATCCCAGTTTTAAATTAAACTGTAATGAAAAATCAGTAAAGGCAGCTGGGACCGTAGTCAGTGATTGTAGTCAGGATCGCACACAATGAAGGAGAAAATAGAGACAGAAGAGAGGGAGATTGTGAAGGAAGCTCCGTGCAGCAATAAAGCAGCTGGTAAACATAAAAGTGAAGAGAAATTAGAAAAACAAATCTAGGAAGGAGACAAGCAAAGATGTCCACGTCGCCACGTAAATACATTCTGGAAGGATGGCAAGACAGGCTCAATGACTAGGAACTGAAGGGATTATATCCAGCACAGGATATATAGTCTCACACTGACACCTGCAGGAAGGTGATGGCATTGCACCAGCACACACACACTTCCCTCTCATATGACATTGCTGTTTTATTTCATTACCTTACACAGATAATAAACACATTCTCGGCGTGATTCAGAGGTGGACGGAGGCGCTGTAGCAGCTGCTACTGGGATTCCTGCCGAGACGCCCACTGGCTGCACCATTGGACATTAGCGCAGCCCTTACGGATGCTCAGAATGTGCGGCGGTGCATGGCAGCCAGTCCCTGACACCAGCACCCCCCTTACACGTCCGCCCATGAACGCCATCCTCAGTCCCCACCCAGGAACACCTATCAGACTTATATGAATCTCCACACAGTTTTTGGAATATACATTGTTACCTGTGTATTGATGCGCTCATAGCTGCTGACATTGTGGGGCTCAGGGCCAGAGTCAGAGCTGTACGCTGATGTATTCCCAGCTGCGATCTTGTACGCAGCTGCTGTGCGCAAATATTCTAATGCCGTAGCCCCCTGGAAATGTAACAAAATGCCCCCAGCGGCTTCAGCAGATCAGTTGATAATCGCCCGTCTGAGTGGAATGGGTATGAAGCACACCTCCCAACTGTCCCACCTCCCAACTGTCCCACATCCAGCGGGACAGTCCCGTTTTTCTGGGACTGTCCTGCTGGCCCACCCGCAGGCCGCAGTGTCCCGCCGTGGGGAGGAAGGTGAAGGAGCACAAACCGCTGCTTTCTGCTATGCAGAGCAGCGGGTGTGCAGGAGGCGAGCAGATGTCGTGCACATGCGCACGGCATCTGTTCATCAGTATACGGAGTGCCCGGGGGCTGCACTGCATCTCGGAGAGTACTGGGTACACCCCATAGTGACATAAACCGGAGAAGCCACGAGGCTCCGCCCCATTTTCACGAGGCTCCGCCCCCTTTCCTAAAGCCCCGCAACTTTTCAGCCACGAAGTCCCGGCAGCTGAATATCCCAACGCCGGCAGCCCAAAAGGAGAAGATCCCTACAGGGCAGGTAAGTACCCTAACCCTAGCCTTCTCCCCCCTAACCCTCCTCCCTAGTGCCTAACCCTAACCTCCCCCCTAGTGCCTAACCCTAACCTCCCCCCTAGTGCCTAACCCTAACCTCCCCCCTAGTGCCTAACACTAACCTCCTCCCGGTTGTGCCTAACCCTAACCTCCCCCCTTTTGTCTAACCCTAACCTCCTCCCGGTTGTGCCTAACCCTAACCTCCCCCCTAGTGCCTAACCCTAAACTCCCCCCCTAGTGCCTAACCCTAACCTCCCCCCTAGTGCCTAACCCTAACCTCCCCCCTAGTGCCTAACCCTAACCTTCTCCCGGTTGTGCCTAACCCTAACCTCCTCCCGGTTGTGCCTAACCCTAACCTCCTCTCTAGGGATACCTAATCCTAACCTCCCCCCTTAGTGCCTAATCCTAACCTACCACCCCAAAATCTAACCCTAACTCTGCTACGCTCCCTAAACCTAACCCTCCCCCCTGCGACTAACGCTAAGAGGGCTCTGGACTTACCTGGTTCGGTCCGGCGTTCCGCCGTCGGGATTAAGTTAGGCAATGTTATTTCGGCCCTATCTTAAGTCCCTTGTCTAGATTCGGGTGTCGGTTTTGAGACCTTGCATCTGAGTAGCTCTATCACCATGCAGAATGGCCGCTTTACCTGAGCTGTTGGAATCACTTTATCTGCGTATGGGATCACAGACGCAGCCTGTCACACGCCTCAAAAACCGTCTGGGACACGCTTGCTTTTTATGACGTTCCCCCCCCCCTTTACCTCCCCCAAATGGTCCCTGACTGTCAATCACTTTGTGAAAAAATCCTCTCTGCGAGTCGCACTGTGTAGGTACCTGGGCGAATGCGCAGTATGACCATGAGGCTCCGACGACCAATAGTTTCTCAACTGCATAAATATAGGAACAGTGTACAGTAGTTCTCATAATCAGACCTCAGCTCAGAGAGTGTAATTCGCTGCAGAAGTGGACGGGATGCGGGTGGGGTCACTTACTCCAAAACGTGGGAATATCACGGACAGAGCAGGTGTAAATGGGAGAGAGGACAGAGCAGGTGTATATGGGAGAGAGGACAGAGCAGGTGTATATTGGAGAGCGGACAGAGCAGGTGTATATGGGAGAGAGAACAGAGCAGGTGTAAATGGGAGAGAGGACAGAGCAGGTGTATATGGGAGAGCGGACAGAGCAGGTGTATATGGGAGAGAGAACAGAGCAGGTGTATACGGGAGAGCGGACAGAGCTGGTGTATACGGGAGAGCGGACAGAGCTGGTGTATACGGGAGAGAGGACAGAGCAGGTGTATACGGGAGAGAGGACAGAGCAGGTGTATACGGGAGAGCGCACAGAGCAGGTGTATACGGGAGAGAGGACAGAGCAGGTGTATACGGGAGAGAGGACAGAGCAGGTGTATATGGGAGAGAGGACAGAGCAGGTGTATATGGGAGAGAGGACAGAGCAGGTGTATATGGGAGAGAGGACAGAGCAGGTGTATATGGGAGAGAGGACAGAGCAGGTGTATACGGGAGAGAGGACAGAGCAGGTGTATACGGGAAATTGGACAGAGCAGGTGTATACGGGAGAGAGGACAGAGCAGGTGTATACGGGAGAGAGGACAGAGCAGGTGTATACGGGAGAGAGGACAGAGCAGGTGTATACGGGAGAGCGGACAGAGCTGCTGTATACGGGAGAGCGGACAGAGCAGGTGTATACGGGAGAGAGGACAGAGCAGGTGTATACGGGAGAGAGGACAGAGCAGGTGTATACGGGAGAGAGGACAGAGCAGGTGTATACGGGAGAGCGGACAGAGCAGGTGTATACGGGAGAGCGGACAGAGCAGGTGTATACGGGAGAGCGGACAGAGCAGGTGTATACGGGAGAGAGGACAGAGCAGGTGTATACGGGAGCGTACAGAGCGGGTGTATACGGGAGAGCGGACAGAGCGGGTGTATACGGGAGAGCGGACAGAGCGGGTGTATACGGGAGAGAGGACAGAGCGGGTGTATACGGGAGAGAGGACAGAGCGGGTGTATACGGGAGAGAGGACAGAGCGGGTGTATACGGGAGCGTACAGAGCGGGTGTATACGGGAGCGGACAGAGCGGGTGTATACGGGAGAGCGGACAGAGCGGGTGTATACGGGAGAGAGGACAGAGCGGGTGTATACGGGAGAGAGGACAGAGCGGGTGTATACGGGAGCGTACAGAGCGGGTGTATACGGGAGCGTACAGAGCGGGTGTATACGGGAGAGCGGACAGAGCGGGTGTATACGGGAGAGCGGACAGAGCGGGTGTATACGGGAGAGAGGACAGAGCGGGTGTATACGGGAGAGCGGACAGAGCGGGTGTATACGGGAGAGCGGACAGAGCGGGTGTATACGGGAGAGAGGACAGAGCGGGTGTATACGGGAGAGAGGACAGAGCGGGTGTATACGGGAGAGAGGACAGAGCGGGTGTATACGGGAGAGAGGACAGAGCGGGTGTATACGGGAGAGCGGACAGAGCGGGTGTATACGGGAGAGCGGACAGAGCGGGTGTATACGGGAGAGAGGACAGAGCGGGTGTATACGGGAGAGAGGACAGAGCGGGTGTATACGGGAGAGCGGACAGAGCGGGTGTATACGGAAGAGAGGACAGAGCGGGTGTATACGGGAGAGAGGACAGAGCGGGTGTATACGGGAGAGCATACAGAGCAGGTGTATACGGGAGAGCATACAGAGCAGGTGTATATGGGAGAGCATACAGAGCAGGTGTATACGGGAGAGCATACAGAGCAGGTGTATACGGGAGAGAGAACAGAGCAGGTGTATACGGGAGAGCGGACAGAGCAGGTGTATACGGAAGAGAGGACAGAGCAGGTGTATACGGGAGAGAGGACAGAGCAGGTGTATACGGGAGAGCATACAGAGCAGGTGTATATGGGAGAGCATACAGAGCAGGTGTATATGGGAGAGCATACAGAGCAGGTGTATATGGGAGAGCATACAGAGCAGGTGTATACGGGAGAGAGAACAGAGCAGGTGTATACGGGAGAGCGGACAGAGCAGGTGTATACGGAAGAGAGGACAGAGCAGGTGTATACGGGAGAGAGGACAGAGCAGGTGTATACGGGAGAGCATACAGAGCAGGTGTATATGGGAGAGCATACAGAGCAGGTGTATATGGGAGAGCATACAGAGCAGGTGTATACAGGAGAGAGAACAGAGCAGGTGTATACGGGAGAGCAGACAGAGCAGGTGTATATGGGAAATTGGACAGAGCAGGTATATACGAGAGAGCGGACAGAGCAGGTGTATACGAGAGAGAGAACAGAGCAGGTGTATACGGGAGAGCAGACAGAGCAGGTGTATATGGGAAATTGGACAGAGCAGGTGTATACGGGAGAGAGAACAGAGCAGGTGTATACGGGAGAGCAGACAGAGCAGGTGTATATGGGAAATTGGACAGAGCAGGTGTATACGGGAGAGCAGACAGAGCAGGTGTATATGGGAAATTGGACAGAACAGGTGTATACGGGAGAGCAGACAGAGCAGGTGTATACGGGAGAGAGGACAGAGCAGGTGTATACGGGAGAGAGGACAGAGCAGGTGTATACGGAAGAGAGGACAGAGCAGGTGTATACGGGAGAGCGCACAGAGTAGGTGTATACAGGAGAGCATACAGAGCAGGCGTATACGGGAGAGCAGACAGAGCAGGTGTATACGGGAGAGAGGACAGAGCAGGTGTATACGGGAGAGAGGACAGAGCAGGTGCATATGGGAAATTGGACAGAGCAGGTGTATATGGGAGAGAGGACAGAGCAGGTGTATATGGGAGAGAGGACAGAGCAGGTGTATATGGGAGAGCTCACAGAGCAGGCGTATACGGGAGAGAGGACAGAGCAGGTGTATACGGGAGAGAGGACAGAGCAGGTGTATACAGGAGAGCGGACAGAGCAGGTGTATATGGGAAATTAAACAGAGCAGGTGTATATGGGAGAGAGGACAGAGCAGGAGTATATGGGAGAGCGGACAGAACAGGTGTATACAGGAGAGCGTACAGAGCAGGTGTATATGGGAGAGAGGATAGAGCAGGTGTATACAGGAGAGCTCACAGAGCAGGTGTATATGGGAGAGAGGACAGAGCAGGTGTATACGGGAGAGCAGACAGAGTAGGTGTATATGGGAAATTGGACAGAGCAGGTGTATACGGGAGAGCAGACAGAGCAGGTGTATATGGGAGAGAGGACAGAGCAGGTGTATACGGGAGAGCGGACAGAGCAGGTGTATATGGGAAATTGGACAGAGCAGGTGTATATGGGAGAGAGGACAGAGCAGGTGTATATTGGAGAGCAGACAGAGCAGGTGTATACAGGAGAGCGTACAGAGCAGGTGTATATGGGAGAGAGGATAGAGCAGGTGTATACAGGAGAGCTCACAGAGCAGGTGTATATGGGAGAGAGGACAGAGCAGGTGTATACGGGAAAGCAGACAGAGCAGGTGTATATGGGAAATTGGACAGAGCAGGTGTATTCGGGAGAGCAGACAGAGCAGGTGTATATGGGAGAGAAGACAGAGCAGGTGTATACGGGAGAGCGGACAGAGCAGTTGTATATGGGAAAATGGACAGAGCAGGGGTATATGGGAGATAGGACAGAGCAGGTGTATATTGGAGAGCGGACAGAGCAGGTGTATACAGGAGAGCGTACAGAGCAGGTGTATATGGGAGAGAGGATAGAGCAGGTGTATACAGGAGAGCTCACAGACCAGGTGTATATGGGAGAGAGGACAGAGCAGGTGTATACGGGAGAGCAGACAGAGCAGGTGTATATGGGAAATTGGACAGAGCAGGTGTAAACAGGAGAGCAGACAGAGCAGGTGTATATGGGAGAGAGGACAGAGCAGGTGTATACGGGAGAGCGGACAGAGCAGGTGTATATGGGAAATTGGACAGAGCAGGTGTATATGGGAGAGAGGACAGAGCAGGTGTATATGGGAGAGCGGACAGAGCAGGTGTATACAGGAGAGCGTACAGAGCAGGTGTATATGGGAGAGAGGATAGAGCAGGTGTATACAGGAGAGCTCACAGAGCAGGTGTATATGGGAGAGAGGACAGAGCAGGTGTATACGGGAAAGCAGACAGAGCAGGTGTATATGGGAAATTGGACAGAGCAGGTGTATACGGGAGAGCAGACAGAGCAGGTGTATATGGGAGAGAGGACAGAGCAGGTGTATACGGGAGAGCGGACAGAGCAGTTGTATATGGGAAAATGGACAGAGCAGGGGTATATGGGAGAGAGGACAGAGTAGGTGTGTATTGGAGAGCGGACAGAGCAGGTGTATACAGGAGAGCGTACAGAGCAGGTGTATATGGGAGAGAGGATAGAGCAGGTGTATACAGGAGAGCTCACAGACCAGGTGTATATGGGAGAGAGGACAGAGCAGGTGTATACGGGAGAGCAGACAGAGCAGGTGTATATGGGAAATTGGACAGAGCAGGTGTATACAGGAGAGCAGACAGAGCAGGTGTATATGGGAGAGAGGATAGAGCAGGTGTATACAGGAGAGCTCACATAGCAGATGTATATGGGAGAGAGGACAGAGCAGGTGTATACGGGAGAGCAGACAGAGCAAGGTGTATATGGGAAATTGGACAGAGCAGGTGTATACGGGAGAGCAGACAGAGCAGGTGTATACGGGAGAGAGAACAGAGCAGGTGTATACGGGAGAGCGGACAGAGCAGGTGTATATGGGAAATTGGACAGAGCAGGTGTATATGGGAGAGAGGACAGAGCAGGTGTATACAGGAGAGCGTACAGAGCAGGTGTATATGGGAGAGAGAACAGAGCAGATGTATACGGGAGAGCAGACAGAGCAGGTGTATACGGGAGAGAGAACAGAGCAGGTGTATAAGGGAGAGAGAACAGAGCAGGTGTATACGGGAGAGCGGACAGAGCAGGTGCATATGGGAGAGAGGACAGAGCAGGTGTATATGGGAGAGTGCACAGAGCAGGTGTATACGGGAGAGCGGACAGAGCAGGTGTATATGGGAGAGCGTACAGAGCAAGTGTATACGGGAGAGAGGACAGAGCAGATTTATACGGGAGAGCAGACAGAGCAGGTGTATATGGGAGAGAGGACAGAGCAGGTGTATACGGGAGAGAGAACAGAGCATGTGTATACGGGAGAGAGAACAGAGCAGGTGTATACGGGAGAGCGGACAGAGCAGGTGTATATGGGAGAGAGGACAGAGCAGGTGTATATGGGAGAGTGCACAGAGCAGGTGTATACGGGAGAGCGGACAGAGCAGGTGTATATGGGAGAGAGGACAGAGCAGGTGTATACGGGAGAGAGAACAGAGCAGGTGTATATGGGAGAGCGGACAGAGCAGGTGTATATGGGAGAGCGGACAGAGCAGGTGTATACGGGAGAGCGGACAGAGCAGGTGTATTTGGGAAATTGGACAGAGCAGGTGTATATGGGAGAGACGACAGAGCAGGTGTATATTGGAGAGTGGACAGAGCAGGTGTATACAGGAGAGCGTACAGAGCAGGTGTATATGGGAGAGAGGACAGAGCAGGTGTATACGGGAGAGAGAACAGAGCAGGTGTATACGGACGAGCGTACAGAGCAGGTGTATACGGGAGAGAGAACAGAGCAGGTGTATACGGGAGAGCGTACAGAGCAGGTGTATATGGGAGAGAGGATAGAGCAGGTGTATACAGGAGAGTGTACAGAGCAGGTGTGTATATGGGAGAGCGTACAGAGCAGGTGTATACAGGAGAGAGAACAGAGCAGGAGTATATGGGAGAGAGGACAGAGCAGGTGTGTATATGAGAGAGCGAACACAGGACATGTGTATATGGGAGAGCAGACAGAGCAGGTGTATATGGGAGAGAGCACAGAGCAGGTTTATACGAGAGAGCGGACAAAGCAGGTGTATACGGGAGAGCAGACAGAGCAGGTGTATACGGGAGAGCGGACAGAGCAGGTGTATACGGGAGAGAGAACAGAGCAGGTGTATACGGGAGAGAGGACAGAGCAGGTGTATACGGGAGAGCAGACAGAGCAGGTGTATACGGGAGAGAGGACAGAGCAGGTGTATACGGGAGAGCGGACAGACAGTTATACGTATTGCTCATTGGGGTGACACAAAGAGGGGAAATGAAGAATAAAGAACCAGCACCGCTCTGCGCCCTGTAATCATCATCATTGTAACAAATGTGTAACACAGAATTCATTGTTAATTGTTAATTACATTTCTGTCATTTTTTTTTTTTTTTTAAGGATCCGAAATTCCCATCGGCCGGAACGATATGTGCCTGATGACACGGATGAGGCCACGCTGGCTACTGGCTGCTGGGTAATGTGCTGGTAACGCTAATGTTAAAGAACTGAAATGGGGATGCGCGGCTTTCTGAATAGTGATGGCGTCTTATTCCTGATGGGAAATAAAGCTGCTTTCTATCATCAGAACCGCAGGACAGTCTCATAGGAATCCAGCTGTGTAAAATGAATGAGACGCACAGGAAATTAGCGCCAGCTGACGCCCTGGTCCCTCGGATGAAAGGATTCGACATGCTACACTGTCCAGTTCTACCTATTCGTCTCACACTTCCACATTTCCATTCCATTAATCAGGAGTCCAGAGGCTGCAGCCCGGTGTCAGTACACAGACTATACTGTAATAGCCATCAGTTATATATCGCGGTGCTGCACGCTGACGGCTACTTCTCATTACGTGTGCAGCACTTTTACATATATTTAGTTTCAGTGTTAAAAAGAAAAAAAAACAATATATTGTAAAGTTTAACATCAAATTTCTATAATAGAAGCTTCATGCAAACAACACGAGAACCCTGGGGTCACACAGCGGCTGATGCAGAATTACACCTGAATGCAGAGCGGATAACTGCAGTGTGCAAGCTCCGGAACTCAGGGCAGGGAAGTCATTCAGAGCCCACTTTAGTCTCACCTCCATTTGCGACTGATGAGGCGTATCTGGGCTGTAATGGGGTGTTGTTATCACACTGTGGGTGTATCAACGGGGAATGCGGCATTGGCAGGAAGCGCATGTTTTCAGACATCTCATAGGCCCCAAGTACAGGGCTGGTGGCAATGGACCTGATTCAGCAGCGATCACACTGCGATTACGCACGCAATTGGCCTATTGTTGCATTCTGCTCATGCATCGCAGTGCACGTGTACGCACCAGCCACTGCGATTGGGACTGCAATCGCAGAGACTACGCAGATACATCGCAGAGTGATTGACAGCAAGTACAGTTTGGGGGTGTTGACAGGTGGGGGGGTCGGCGAGAAGCAGGCGTGCCAGTGCGTTTGAACACTGTTGCAGATGCGTGCATGAATTATCCACTGAAATGCTGTACGCAGCCTGAGTACTAAAAGCGTGTGGTGAGGTTAGTAATTCCTGAGTAAGGTCAGAGCCTGTGTAAGTGTGTGTGAGGCTGTGATGGTACTCCATGTTACTGATAGTCTCTCAGTCTTGTGTAATCACTGTGTGTGATGAGGTTAGTAATTCCTGAGCAAGGGCAGACCCTGTGTAAGTGTATGTGAGGATGTGATGGTATTCCATGTTACTGATGGTGTCTCAGTCTTGTGTAATCACTGTGTGTGATGAGGTTAGTAATTCCAGAGTAAGGTCAGAGCCTGTGTAAGTGTGTGTGAGGATGTGATGGTACTCCATGTTACTGATGGTATCTCAGTCTTGTGTAATCACTGTGTGTGATGAGGTTAGTAATTCCTGAGTAAGGTCAGAGCCTGTGTAAGTGTGTGTGAGGATGTGATGGTACTCCATGTTACTGATGGTCTCTCAGTCTTGTGTAATCACTGTGTGTGATGAGGTTAGTAATTCCTGAGTAAGGTCAGAGCCTGTGTAAGTGTGTATGAGGATGTGATGGTACTCCATGTTACTGATGGTGTCTCAGTCTTGTGTAATCACTGTGTGTGATGAGGTTAGTAATTCCTGAGTAAGGTCAGAGCCTGTGTAAGTGTGTGTGAGGATGTGATGGTACTCCATGTTACTGATGGTGTCTCACTCTTGTGTAGTCACTGTGTGTGATGAGGTTAGTAATTCCTGAGTAAGGTCAGAGCCTGTGTAAGTGTGTGTGAGGATGTGATGGTACTCCATGTTACTGATGGTCTCTCAGTCTTGTGTAATCACTGTGTGTGATGAGGTTAGTAATTCCTGAGTAAGGTCAGAGCCTGTGTAAGTGTGTATGAGGATGTGATGGTACTCCATGTTACTGATGGTGTCTCAGTCTTGTGTAGTCAGTGTGTGTGATGAGGTTAGTAATTCCTGAGTAAGGTCAGAGCCTGTGTAAGTGTGTGTGAGGCTGTGATGGTACTCCATGTTACTGACGGTGTCTCACTCTTGTGTAGTCACTGTGTGTGATGAGGTTAGTAATTCCTGAGGAAGGTCAGAGCCTGTGTAAGTGTGTGTGAGGCTGTGATGGTACTCCATGTTACTGATTGTATCTCAGTCTTGTGTAATCACTGTGTGTGGTGAGGTTAGTAATTCCTGAGTAAGGTCAGAGCCTGTGTAAGTGTGTGAGGCTGTGATGGTACTCCATGTTACTGAAGGTGTCTCAGTCTTGTAGTCACTGCGTGTGATGAGGTTAGTAATTCCTGAGTAATTTCAGAGCCTGTGTAAGTGTGTGTGCAGATGTGATGGTACTCCATGTTACTGATGGTGTCTCAGTCTTGTGTAATCACTGTGTGTGATGAGGTCAGTAATTCCTGAGTAAGGTCAGAGCCTGTGTAAGTGTGTGTGATGCTGTGATGGTACTCCATGTTACCGATGGTTTCTCAGTCTTGTGTAATCACTGTGTGTGATGAGGTTAGTAATTCCTGAGTAAGGTCAGGCCTGTGTAAGTGTGTGTGAGTCTGTGATGGTACTCCATGTTACTGATGGTTTCTCAGTCTTGGGTAATCACTGTGTGTGATGAGGTTATTAATTCCTGAGTAAGGTCAGAGCCTGTGTAAGTGTGTGTGAGGATGTGATGGTATTCCAAGTTACCATTGGGTTCTCAGTCTTGTGTAGTCACTGTGTGTGATGAGGTTAGTAATTCCTGAGTAAGGTCAGAGCCTGTGTAAGTGTGTGTGAGGCTGTGATGGTACTCCATGTTACCGTTGGTTTCTCAGTCTAGTGTAGTCACTGTGTGTGATGAGGTTAGTAATTCCTGAGTAAGGTCAGAGCCTGTGTAAGTGTGTGTGAGGCTGTGATGGTACTCCATGTTACCATTGGTTTCTCAGTTTTGTGTAATCACTGTGTGTGATGAGGTTAGTAATTCCTGAGTAAGGTCAGAGCCCGTGTAAGTGTGTGTGAGGCTGTGATAGTACTCCATGTTACTGATGGTATCTCAGTCTTGTGTAATCAGTGTGTGTGATGAGGTTAGTAATTCCTGAGTAAGGTCAGAGCCTGTGTAAGTGTGTGTGAGGATGTGATGGTACTAGATGTTACTGATGGTCTCTCAGTCTTGTGTAATCACTGTGTGTGATGAGGTTAGTAATTCCTGAGTAAGGTCAGAGCTGTGTAACTGTGTGTGAGGCTGTGATGGTAATCCATATACTGATGGTATCTCAGTCTTGTGTAGTCACTGTGTGTGATGTGGTTATTAATTCCTGAGTAAGGTCAGAGCTGTGTAACTGTGTGTGAGGCTGTGATGGTACTCCATGTTACTGAAGGTATCTCAGTCTTCTGTAATCACTGTGTGTGATGAGGTTAGTAATTCCTGAGTAAGGGCAGACCCTGTGTAAGTGTGTGTGAGGATGTGATGGTACTCCATGTTACTGATAGTCTCTCAGTCTTGTGTAATCACTGTGTGTGATGAGGTTAGTAATTCCTGAGCAAGGGCAGACCCTGTGTAAGTGTGTGTGAGGACGTGATGGTACTCCATGTTACTGATGGTGTCTCAGTCTTGTGTAATCACTGTGTGTGATGAGGTTAGTAATTCCAGAGTAAGGTCAGAGCCTGTGTAAGTGTGTGTGAGGCTGTGATGGAACTCCATGTTACTGATGGTCTCTCAGTCTTGTGTAATCACTGTGTGTGATGAGGTTAGTAATTCCTGAGTAAGGTCAGAGCCTGTGTAAGTGTGTATGAGGATGTGATGGTACTCCATGTTACTGATGGTGTCTCAGTCTTGTGTAATCACTGTGTGTGATGAGGTTAGTAATTCCTGAGTAAGGTCAGAGCCTGTGTAAGTGTGTGTGAGGCTGTGATGGTACTCCATGTTACTGACGGTGTCTCACTCTTGTGTAGTCACTGTGTGTGATGAGGTTAGTAATTCCTGAGGAAGGTCAGAGCCTGTGTAAGTGTGTGTGAGGCTGTGCTGGTACTCCATGTTACTGATTGTATCTCAGTCTTGTGTAATCACTGTGTGTGGTGAGGTTAGTAATTCCTGAGTAAGGTCAGAGCCTGTGTAAGTGTGTGAGGCTGTGATGGTACTCCATGTTACTGAAGGTGTCTCAGTCTTGTAGTCACTGCGTGTGATGAGGTTAGTAATTCCTGAGTAATTTCAGAGCCTGTGTAAGTGTGTGTGCGGATGTGATGGTACTCCATGTTACTGATGGTGTCTCAGTCTTGTGTAATCACTGTGTGTGATGAGGTCAGTAATTCCTGAGTAAGGTCAGAGCCTGTGTAAGTGTGTGTGATGCTGTGATGGTACTCCATGTTACCGATGGTTTCTCAGTCTTGTGTAATCACTGTGTGTGATGAGGTTAGTAATTCCTGAGTAAGGTCAGGCCTGTGTAAGTGTGTGTGAGTCTGTGATGGTACTCCATGTTACTGATGGTTTCTCAGTCTTGGGTAATCACTGTGTGTGATGAGGTTATTAATTCCTGAGTAAGGTCAGAGCCTGTGTAAGTGTGTGTGAGGATGTGATGGTATTCCATGTTACCATTGGGTTCTCAGTCTTGTGTAGTCACTGTGTGTGATGAGGTTAGTAATTCCTGAGTAAGGTCAGAGCCTGTGTAAGTGTGTGTGAGGCTGTGATGGTACTCCATGTTACCGTTGGTTTCTCAGTCTAGTGTAGTCACTGTGTGTGATGAGGTTAGTAATTCCTGAGTAAGGTCAGAGCCTGTGTAAGTGTGTGTGAGGCTGTGATGGTACTCCATGTTACCATTGGTTTCTCAGTTTTGTGTAATCACTGTGTGTGATGAGGTTAGTAATTCCTGAGTAAGGTCAGAGCCTGTGTAAGTGTGTGTGAGGCTGTGATAGTACTCCATGTTACTGATGGTATCTCAGTCTTGTGTAATCAGTGTGTGTGATGAGGTTAGTAATTCCTGAGTAAGGTCAGAGCCTGTGTAAGTGTGTGTGAGGATGTGATGGTACTCGATGTTACTGATGGTCTCTCAGTCTTGTGTAATCACTGTGTGTGATGAGGTTAGTAATTCCTGAGTAAGGTCAGAGCTGTGTAACTGTGTGTGAGGCTGTGATGGTACTCCATATACTGATGGTATCTCAGTCTTGTGTAGTCACTGTGTGTGATGTGGTTATTAATTCCTGAGTAAGGTCAGAGCTGTGTAACTGTGTGTGAGGCTGTGATGGTACTCCATATTACTGATGGTATCTCAGTCTTGTGTAATCACTGCGTGTGATGAGGTTAGTAATTCCTGAGTACGGTCAGAGCTGTGTAAGTGTGTGTGAGGCTGTGATGGTACTCCATGTTACTGATGGTGTCTCAGTCTTGTGTAATCACTGCGTGTGATGAGGTTAGTAATGCCTGAGTAAGGTCAGAGCCTGTGTAACTGTGTGTGAGGGTGTGAAGGTACTCCATGTTACTGATGGTGTCTCAGTCTTGTGTAGTCACTGTGTGTGATGAGGTTAGTAATTCCTGAGTAAGAACAGACCCTGTGTAAGTGTGTGTGAGACTGCGATGGTACTCCATGTTACTGATGGTATCTCAGTCTTGTGTAATCACTGTGTGGGTGAGGTTAGTAATTCCTGAGTAAGGTCAGAGCCTGTGTAAGTGTGTGTGAGGCTGTGATGGTATTCCATGTTACTGATATTATCTCAGTCTTGTGTAATCACTGTGTGTGATGAGGTTAGTAATTCCTGAGTAAGGTCAGAGCCTGTGTAAGTGTGTGTGAGGCTGTGATGGTACTCCATGTTACTGACGGTGTCTCACTCTTGTGTAGTCACTGTGTGTGATTAGGTTAGTAATTCCTGAGTAAGGTCAGAGCCTGTGTAAGTGTGTGTGAGGCTGTGATGGTACTCCATGTTACTGACGGTGTCTCACTCTTGTGTAGTCACTGTGTGTGATGAGGTTAGTAATTCCTGAGGAAGGTCAGAGCCTGTGTAAGTGTGTGTGAGGCTGTGATGGTACTCCATGTTACTGATTGTATCTCAGTCTTGTGTAATCACTGTGTGTGGTGAGGTTAGTAATTCCTGAGTAAGGTCAGAGCCTGTGTAAGTATGTGAGGCTGTGATGGTACTCCATGTTACTGAAGGTGTCTCAGTCTTTTCGTCACTGCGTGTGATGAGGTTAGTAATTCCTGAGTAATTTCAGAGCCTGTGTAAGTGTGTGTGCGGATGTGATGGTACTCCATGTTACTGATGGTGTCTCAGTCTTGTGTAATCACTGTGTGTGATGAGGTCAGTAATTCCTGAGTAAGGTCAGAGCCTGTGTAAGTGTGTGTGATGCTGTGATGGTACTCCATGTTACCGATGGTTTCTCAGTCTTGTGTAATCACTGTGTGTGATGAGGTTAGTAATTCCTGAGTAAGGTAAGGCCTGTGTAAGTGTGTGTGAGTCTGTGATGGTACTCCATGTTACTGATGGTTTCTCAGTCTTGGGTAATCACTGTGTGTGATGAGGTTATTAATTCCTGAGTAAGGTCAGAGCCTGTGTAAGTGTGTGTGAGGATGTGATGGTATTCCAAGTTACCATTGGGTTCTCAGTCTTGTGTAGTCACTGTGTGTGATGAGGTTAGTAATTCCTGAGTAAGGTCAGAGCCTGTGTAAGTGTGTGTGAGGCTGTGATGGTACTCCATGTTACCGTTGGTTTCTCAGTCTAGTGTAGTCACTGTGTGTGATGAGGTTAGTAATTCCTGAGTAAGGTCAGAGCCTGTGTAAGTGTGTGTGAGGCTGTGATGGTACTCCATGTTACCATTGGTTTCTCAGTTTTGTGTAATCACTGTGTGTGATGAGGTTAGTAATTCCTGAGTAAGGTCAGAGCCTGTGTAAGTGTGTGTGAGGCTGTGATAGTACTCCATGTTACTGATGGTATCTCAGTCTTGTGTAATCAGTGTGTGTGATGAGGTTAGTAATTCCTGAGTAAGGTCAGAGCCTGTGTAAGTGTGTGTGAGGATGTGATGGTACTCAATGTTACTGATGGTCTCTCAGTCTTGTGTAGTCACTGTGTGTGATGTGGTTATTAATTCCTGAGTAAGGTCAGAGCTGTGTAACTGTGTGTGAGGCTGTGATGGTACTCCATGTTACTGAAGGTATCT
The DNA here is from genome assembly GCA_031769625.1 of Taudactylus pleione. NCBI lineage: Eukaryota > Metazoa > Chordata > Amphibia > Anura > Myobatrachidae > Taudactylus > Taudactylus pleione. The sequence continues at coordinate 66,474 of JAUIMM010000616.1, forward strand.
CAGTCTTCTGTAATCACTGTGTGTGATGAGGTTAGTAATTCCTGAGTAAGGGCAGACCCTGTGTAAGTGTGTGTGAGGATGTGATGGTACTCCATGTTACTGATAGTCTCTCAGTCTTGTGTAATCACTGTGTGTGATGAGGTTAGTAATTCCTGAGCAAGGGCAGACCCTGTGTAAGTGTGTGTGAGGACGTGATGGTACTCCATGTTACTGATGGTGTCTCAGTCTTGTGTAATCACTGTGTGTGATGAGGTTAGTAATTCCAGAGTAAGGTCAGAGCCTGTGTAAGTGTGTGTGAGGCTGTGATGGTACTCCATGTTACTGATGGTCTCTCAGTCTTGTGTAATCACTGTGTGTGATGAGGTTAGTAATTCCTGAGTAAGGTCAGAGCCTGTGTAAGTGTGTATGAGGATGTGATGGTACTCCATGTTACTGATGGTGTCTCAGTCTTGTGTAATCACTGCGTGTGATGAGGTTAGTAATTCCTGAGTAAGGTCAGAGCCTGTGTAACTGTGTGTGAGGGTGTGAAGGTACTCCATGTTACTGATGGTGTCTCAGTCTTGTGTAGTCACTGTGTGTGATGAGGTTAGTAATTCCTGAGTAAGAACAGAGCCTGTGTAAGTGTGTGTGAGGCTGCGATGGTACTCCATGTTACTGATGGTATCTCAGTCTTGTGTAATCACTGTGTGGGTGAGGTTAGTAATTCCTGAGTAAGGTCAGAGCCTGTGTAAGTGTGTGTGAGGCTGTGATGATATTCCATGTTACTGATATTATCTCAGTCTTGTGTAATCAATGTGTGTGGTGAGGTTAGTAATTCCTGAATAAGGTCAGAGCCCGTGTAAGTGTGTATGAGGATGTGATGGTACTCCATGTTACTGATGGTGTCTCAGTCTTGTGTAATCACTGTGTGTGATGAGGTTAGTAATTCCTGAGTAAGGTCAGAGCCTGTGTAAGTGTGTGTGAGGCTGTGATGGTACTCCATGTTACTGACGGTGTCTCACTCTTGTGTAGTCACTGTGTGTGATGAGGTTAGTAATTCCTGAGGAAGGTCAGAGCCTGTGTAAGTGTGTGTGAGGCTGTGATGGTACTCCATGTTACTGATTGTATCTCAGTCTTGTGTAATCACTGTGTGTGGTGAGGTTAGTAATTCCTGAGTAAGGTCAGAGCCTGTGTAAGTGTGTGAGGCTGTGATGGTACTCCATGTTACTGAAGGTGTCTCAGTCTTGTAGTCACTGCATGTGATGAGGTTAGTCATTCCTGAGTAATTTTAGAGCCTGTGTAAGTGTGTGTGCGGATGTGATGGTACTCCATGTTACTGATGGTGTCTCAGTCTTGTGTAATCACTGTGTGTGATGAGGTCAGTAATTCCTGAGTAAGGTCAGAGCCTGTGTAAGTGTGTGTGATGCTGTGATGGTACTCCATGTTACCGATGGTTTCTCAGTCTTGTGTAATCACTGTGTGTGATGAGGTTAATAATTCCTGAGTAAGGTCAGGCCTGTGTAAGTGTGTGTGAGTCTGTGATGGTACTCCATGTTACTGATGGTTTCTCAGTCTTGGGTAATCACTGTGTGTGATGAGGTTATTAATTCCTGAGTAAGGTCAGAGCCTGTGTAAGTGTGTGTGAGGATGTGATGGTACTCCATGTTACTGATGGTGTCTCAGTCTTGTGTAATCACTGTGTGTGATGAGGTTAGTAATTCCTGACTAAGGTCAGAGCCTGTGTAAGTTTGTGTGAAGATGTGATGGTACTCCATGTTACTGATGGTATCTCAGTCTTGTGTAATCACTGTGTGTGGTGAGGTTAGTAATTCCTGAGTAAGGTCAGAGCCTGTGTAAGTGTGTGTGAGGCTGTGATGGTACTCCATATTACTGATGGTATCTCAGTCTTGTGTAATCACTGCGTGTGATGAGGTTAGTAATTCCTGAGTAAGGTCAGAGCCTGTGCAACTGTGTGTGAGGGTGTGATGGTACTCCATGTTACTGATGGTGTCTCAGTCTTGTGTAGTCACTGTGTGTGATGAGGTTAGTAATTCCTGAGTAAGGTCAGAGCCTGTGTAAGTGTGTGTGAGGATGTGATGGTACTCCATGTTACTGATGGTGTCTCAGTCTTCTGTAATCACTGTGTGTGATGAGGTTAGTAATTCCTGAGTATGGTCAGAGCCTGTGTAAGTGTGTGTGAGGCTGCGATGGTACTCCATGTTACTGATGGTATCTCAGTCTTGTGTAATCACTGTGTGTGGTGAGGTTAGTAATTCCTGAGTAAGGTCAGAGCCTGTGTAAGTGTGTGTGAAGCTGTGATGGTATTCCCTGTTACTGAAGGTATCTCAGTCTTGTGTAATCACTGTGCGTGATGAGGTTAGTAATTCCTGAGTAAGGTCAGAGCCTGTGTAAGTGTGTATGAGGATGTGATGGTACTCCATGTTACTGAAGGTTTCTCAGTCTTGTGCAATCACTGTGTGTGGTGAGTTTAGTAATTCCTGAGTAATGTCAGAGCCTGTGTAAGTCAGTGTGAGGCTGTGATGGAACTCCATGTTACTGATGGTGTCTTAGTCTCGTGTAATCACTGTGTGTGATGAGGTTAGTAATTCATGAGTAAGGTCAGAAACTGTGTAAGTGTGTATGAGGATGTGATGGTACTCCATGTTACTGATGGTGTCTCAGCCTTGTGTAATCAAGGTGTGATGAGGTTAGTAATTCCTGAGTAAGGTCAGAGCATGTGTAAGTGTGTGTGAGGATGTGATGGTACTCCATGTTACTGACGGTGTCACAGTCTTGTGTAGTCACTGTGTGTGATGAGGTTAGTAATTCCTGAGGAAGGTCAGAGCCTGTGTAAGTGTGTGTGAGGCTGTGATGGTACTCCATGTTACTGATGGTATCTCAGTCTTGTGTAATCACTGTGTGTGGTGAGGTTAGTAATTCCTGAGTAAGGTCAGGCCTGTGTAAGTGTGTGTGAGGCTGTGATGGTACTCCATGTTACTGATGGTTTCTCAGTCTTGGGTAATCACTGTGTGTGATGAGGTTATTAATTCCTGAGTAAGGTCAGAGCCTGTGTAAGTGTGTGTGAGGATGTGATGGTACTCCATGTTACTGATGGTGTCTCAGTCTTGTGTAATCACTGTGTGTGATGAGGTTAGTAATTCCTGACTAAGGTCAGAGCCTGTGTAAGTGTGTGTGAAGATGTGATGGTACTCCATGTTACTGATGGTATCTTAGTCTTGTGTAATCACTGTGTGTGATGAGGTTAGTAATTCCTGAGTAAGGTCAGAGCCTGTGTAAGTGTGTGTGAGGATGTGATTGTTACTCCAGGTTACTGATGGTATCTCAGTCTTTTGTAATGACTGTGTGTGATGAGGTTAGTAATTCCTGAGTAAGGTCAGAGCCTGTGTAAGTGTGTGAGGCTGTGATGGTACTCCATGTTACTGAAGGTGTCTCAGTCTTGTAGTCACTGCGTGTCATGAGGTTAGTAATTCCTGAGTAATTTCAGAGCCTGTGTAAGTGTGTGTGCGGATGTGATGGTACTCCATGTTACTGATGGTGTCTCAGTCTTGTGTAATCACTGTGTGTGATGAGGTCAGTAATTCCTGAGTAAGGTCAGAGCCTGTGTAAGTGTGTGTGATGCTGTGATGGTACTCCATGTTACCGATGGTTTCTCAGTCTTGTGTAATCACTGTGTGTGATGAGGTTAGTAATTCCTGAGTAAGGTCAGGCCTGTGTAAGTGTGTGTGAGGCTGTGTTCGTACTCCATGTTACTGATGGTTTCTCAGTCTTGGGTAATCACTGTGTGTGATGAGGTTATTAATTCCTGAGTAAGGTCAGAGCCTGTGTAAGTGTGTGTGAGGATGTGATGGTACTCCATGTTACTGATGGTGTCTCAGTCTTGTGTAATCACTGTGTGTGATGAGGTTAGAAATTCCTGACTAAGGTCAGAGCCTGTGTAAGTGTGTGTGAAGATGTGATGGTACTCCATGTTACTGATGGTATCTCAGTCTTGTGTAATCACTGTGTGTGATGAGGTTAGTAATTCCTGAATAAGGTCAGAGCCTGTGTAAGTGTGTGTGAGGCTGTGATGGTACTCCATGTTACTGATGGTCTCTCAGTCTTGTGTAATCACTGTGTGTGATGAGGTTAGTAATTCCTGAGTAAGGTCAGAGCCTGTGTAAGTGTGTGTGTGGCTGTGACGGTACTCCATGTTACCGATGGTATCTCAGTCTTGTGTAGTCACTGCGTTTGATGAGGTTATTAATTCCTGAGTAATGTCAGAGCCTGTGTAAGTGTGTGTGAGGCTGTGATGGTACTCCATGTTACTGATGGTCTATCACACTTGTGTAATCACTGCGTGTGATGAGGTTAGAAAATCCTGAGTAATGTCAGAGCCTGTGTAAGTGTGTGTGAGGCTGTGATGGTACTCTATGTTACTGATGGTATCTCAGTTTTGTTTACTTACTGTGTGTGATGAGGTTAGTAATTCCTGAGTAAGGTCAGAGCCTGTGTAAGTGTGTGTGAGGCTGTGATGGTACTCGATGTTACTGATGGTCTCTCAGTCTTGTGTAGTCAGTGTGTGTGGTGAGGTTAGTAATTCCTGAGTAAGGTCAGAGCCTGTGTAAGTGTTTGTGAGGCTGTGATGGTACTCCATGTTACTGATGGTATCTCAGTCTTGTGTAATCAGTGTGTGTGATGAGGTTAGTAATTCCTGAGTAAGGTCAGACCTGTGTAAGTGTATGTGAGGATGTGATGGTACTCGATGTTACTGATGGTCTCTCAGTCTTGTGTAATCACTGTGTGTGATGAGGTTAGTAATTCCTGAGTAAGGTCAGAGCTGTGTAACTGTGTGTGAGGCTGTGATGGTTCTCCATTTACTGATGGTATCTCAGTCTTGTGTAGTCACTGTGTGTGATGTGGTTATTAATTCCTGAGTAAGGTCAGAGATGTGTAACTGTGTGTGAGGCTGTGATGGTACTCCATATTACAGATGGTATCTCAGTCTTGTGTAATCACTGCATGTGATGAGGTTATTAATTCCTGAGTAAGGTCAGAGCTGTTTTCTGTGTGTGAGGCTGTGATGGTACTCCATGTTACTGATGGTGTCTCAGTCTTGTGTAATCACTGTGTGTGATGAGGTTAGTAATTCCTGAGTAAGGTCAGAGCTGTGTAACTGTGTGTGAGGCTGTGATGGTACTCCTTATTACTGATGGTATCTCAGTCTTGTGTAATCACTGCGTGTGATGAGGTTAGTAATTCCTGAGTAAGGTCAGAGCCTGTGCAACTGTGTGTGAGGGTGTGATGGTACTCCATGTAACTGATGGTCTCTCAGTCTTGTGTAAACAGTGTGTGTGATGAGGTTAGTAATTCCTGAGTAAGGTCAGAGCCTGTGTAAGTGTGTGTGAGGCTGTGATGGTACTCCATGTTACTGATGGTGTCTCAGTCTTGTGTAGTCACTGTGTGTGATGAGGTTAGTAATTCCTGAGTAAGGTCAGAGCCTGTGTAAGTGTGTGTGAGGATGTGATGGTACTCCATGTTACTGATGGTGTCTCAGTCTTCTGTAATCACTGTGTGTGATGAGGTTAGTAATTCCTGAGTAAGGTCAGAGCCTGTGTAAGTGTGTTTGAGGCTGTCATGGTACTCCATATTACTGATGGTCTCTCAGTGTTGTGTAATTACTGTGTGTGATGAGGTTAGTAATTCCTGAGTAAGGTTAGAGCCTGTGTAAGTGTGTGTGAGGCTGCGATGGTACTCCATGTTGCTGATGGTATCTCAGTCTTGTGTAATCACTGTGTGTGGTGAGGTTAGTATTTCCTGAGTAAGGTCAGAGCCTGTGTAAGTGTGTGTGAAGCTGTGATGGTATTCCATGTTACTGAAGGTATCTCAGTCTTGTGTAATCACTGTGCGTGATGAGGTTAGTAATTCCTGAGTAAGGTCAGAGCCTGTGTAAGTGTGAGTGAAGCTGTGATGGTACTCCATGTAACTGATGGTATCTCAGTCTTGTGTAATCACTGCGTGTGATGAGGTTAGTAATTCCTGAATAAGGTCAGAGCCTGTGTAAGTGTGTGTGAGGCTGCGATGGTACTCCATGTTACTGATGGTCTCTCAGTCTTGTGTAATCACTGTGTGTGATGAGGTTAGAAATTCCTGAGTAAGGTCAGAGCCTGTGTAAGTGTGTGTGTGGCTGTGACGGTACTCCATGTTACTGATGGTCTATCATTCTTGTGTAATCACTGCGTGTGATGAGGTTAGTAAATACTGAGTAATGTCAGAGCCTGTGTAAGTGTGTGTGAGGCTGTGATGGTACTCTATATTACTGATGGTATCTCAGTTTTGTTTAATTACTGTGTGTGATGAGGTTAGTAATTCCTGAGTAAGGTCAGAGCCTGTGTAAGTGTGTGTGAGGCTGTGATGGTACTCGATGTTACTGATGGTCTCTCAGTCTTGTGTAGTCAGTGTGTGTGGTGAGGTTAGTAATTCCTGAGTAAGGTCAGAGCCTGTGTAAGTGTGTGTGAGGCTGTGATGGTACTCCATGTTACTGATGGTATCTCAGTCTTGTGTAATCAGTGTGTGTGATGAGGTTAGTAATTCCTGAGTAAGGTCAGACCTGTGTAAGTGTGTGTGAGGATGTGATGGTACTCGATGTTACTGATGGTCTCTCAGTCTTGTGTAATCACTGTGTGTGATGAGGTTAGTAATTCCTGAGTAAGGTCAGAGCTGTGTAACTGTGTGTGAGGCTGTGATGGTACTCCATTTACTGATGGTATCTCAGTCTTGTGTAGTCACTGTGTGTGATGTGGTTATTAATTCCTGAGTAACGTCAGAGATGTGTAACTGTGTGTGAGGCTGTGATGGTACTCCATGTTACTGATGGTGTCTCAGTCTTGTGTAATCACTGTGTGTGATGAGGTTAGTAATTCCTGAGTAAGGTCAGAGCTGTGTTTCTGTGTGTGAGGCTGTGATGGTACTCCATATTACTGATGGTATCTCAGTCTTGTGTAATCACTGCGTGTGATGAGGTTAGTAATTCCTGAGTAAGGTCAGAGCCTGTGTAAGTGTGTGTGCTGATGTGATGGTACTCCATGTTACTGATGGTGTCTCAGTCTTGTGTAATCACTGTGTGTGATGAGGTTAGTAATTCCTGAGTAAGGTCAGAGCTGTGCAACTGTGTGTGAGGGTGTGATGGTACTCCATATTACTGATGGTCTCTCAGTCTTGTGTAAACAGTGTGTGTGATGAGGTTAGTAATTCCTGAGTAAGGTCAGAGCCTGTGTAAGTGTGTGTGCTGATGTGATGGTACTCCATGTTACTGATGGTGTCTCAGTCTTCTGTAATCACTGTGTGTGATGAGGTTAGTAATTCCTGAGTAAGGTCAGAGCCTGTGTAAGTGTGTGTGAGGCTGTGATGGTACTCCATGTTACTGATGGTCTCTCAGTCTTGTGTAATTACTGTGTGTGATGAGGTTAGTAATTCCTGAGTAAGGTTAGAGCCTGTGTAAGTGTGTGTGAGGCTGCGATGGTACTCCATGTTACTGATGGTATCTCAGTCTTGTGTAATCACTGTGTGTGGTGAGGTTAGTAATTCCTGAGTAAGGTCAGAGCCTGTGTAAGTGTGTGTGAGGCTGTGATGGTATTCCATGTTACTGAAGGTATCTCAGTCTTGTGTAATCACTGTGCGTGATGAGGTTAGTAATTCCTGAGTAAGGTCAGAGCCTGTGTAAGTGTGTATGAGGATGTGATGGTACTCCATGTTACTGAAGGTTTCTCAGTCTTGTGCAATCACTGTGTGTGGTGAGGTTAGTAATTCCTGAGTAATGTCAGAGCCTGTGTAAGTCAGTGTGAGGCTGTGATGGAACTCCATGTTACTGATGGTGTCTCAGTCTCGTGTAATCACTGTGTGTGATGAGGTTAGTAATTCATGAGAAAGGTCAGAACCTGTGTAAGTGTGTATGAGGATGTGATGGTACTCCATGTTACTGATGGTGTCTCAGCCTTGTGTAATCAAGGTGTGATGAGGTTAGTAATTCCTGAGTAAGGTCAGAGCCTGTGTAAGTATGTGTGAGGATGTGATGGTACTCCATGTTACTGACGGTGTCTCAGTCTTGTGTAGTCACTGTGTGTGATGAGGTTAGTAATTCCTGAGGAAGGTCAGAGCCTGTGTAAGTGTGTGTGAGGCTGTGATGGTACTCCATGTTACTGATGGTATCTCAGTCTTGTGTAATCACTGCGTGTGGTGAGGTTAGTAATTCCTGAGTAAGGTCAGGCCTGTGTAAGTGTGTGTGAGGCTGTGGTGGTACTCCATCTTACTGATGGTTTCTCAGTCTTGGGTAATCACTGTGTGTGATGAGGTTATTCATTCCTGAGTAAGGTCAGAGCCTGTGTAAGTGTGTGTGAGGATGTGATGGTACTCCATGTTACTGATGGTGTCTCAGTCTTGTGTAATCACTGTGTGTGATGAGGTTAGTAATTCCTGACTAAGGTCAGAGCCTGTGTAAGTGTGTGTGAAGATGTGATGGTACTCCATGTTACTGATGGTATCTCAGTCTTGTGTAATCACTGTGTGTGATGAGGTTTGTAATTCCTGAGTAAGGTCAGAGCCTGTGTAAGTGTGTGTGAGGATGTGATGTTACTCCAGGTTACTGATGGTATCTCAGTCTTTTGTAATCACTGTGTGTTATGAGGTTAGTAATTCCTGAGTAAGGTCAGTGCTGTGTAAGTGTGTGTGAAGCTGTGATGGTATTCCATGTTACTGAAGGTATCTCAGTCTTGTGTAATCACTGTGCGTGATGAGGTTAGTAATTCCTGAGTAAGGTCAGAGCCTGTGTAAGTGTGTATGAGGATGTGATGGTACTCCATGTTACTGAAGGTTTCTCAGTCTTGTGCAATCACTGTGTGTGGTGAGGTTAGTAATTCCTGAGTAATGTCAGAGCCTGTGTAAGTCAGTGTGAGGCTGTGATGGAACTCCATGTTACTGATGGTGTCTCAGTCTCGTGTAATCACTGTGTGTGATGAGGTTAGTAATTCATGAGAAAGGTCAGAACCTGTGTAAGTGTGTATGAGGATGTGATGGTACTCCATGGTACTGAAGGTGTCTAAGCCTTGTGTAATCAAGGTGTGATGAGGTTAGTAATTCCTGAGTAAGGTCAGAGCCTGTGTAAGTGTGTGTGAGGATGTGATGGTACTCCATGTTACTGACGGTGTCTCAGTCTTGTGTAGTCACTGTGTGTGATGAGGTTAGTAATTCCTGAGGAAGGTCAGAGCCTGTGTAAGTGTGTGTGAGGCTGTGATGGTACTCCATGTTACTGATGGTATCTCAGTCTTGTGTAATCACTACGTGTGGTGAGGTTAGTAATTCCTGAGTAAGGTCAGGCCTGTGTAAGTGTGTGTGAGGCTGTGATGGTACTCCATGTTACTGATGGTTTCTCAGTCTTGGGTAATCACTGTGTGTGATGAGGTTATTAATTCCTGAGTAAGGTCAGAGCCTGTGTAAGTGTGTGTGAGGATGTGATGGTACTCCATGTTACTGATGGTGTCTCAGTCTTGTGTAATCACTGTGTGTGATGAGGTTAGTAATTCCTGACTAAGGTCAGAGCCTGTGTAAGTGTGTGTGAAGATGTGATGGTACTCCATGTTACTGATGGTATCTCAGTCTTGTGTAATCACTGTGTGTGATGAGATTTGTAATTCCTGAGTAAGGTCAGAGCCTGTGTAAGTGTGTGTGAGGATGTGATGTTACTCCAGGTTACTGATGGTATCTCAGTCTTTTGTAATCACTGTGTGTTATGAGGTTAGTAATTCCTGAGTAAGGTCAGTGCTGTGTAAGTGTGTGTGAGGCTCTGATGGTACTCCATGTTACTGATGGTATCTCAGTCTTGTGTAATCACTGTGTGTAATGAGGTTAGTAATTCCTGAGTAAGGTCAGAGCTGTGTAAGTGTGTGTGAGGCTGTGATGGTACTCCGTGTAACTGATGGTATCTCAGTCTTGTGTAATCACTGCTTGTGATGAGGTTAGTAATTCCTGAATAAGGTCAGAGCCTGTGTAAGTGTGTGTGAGGCTGTGATGGTACTCCATGTTACTGATGGTCTCTCAGTCTTGTGTAATCACTGTGTGTGATGAGGTTAGTAATTCCTGAGTAAGGTCAGAGCCTGTGTAAGTGTGTGTGTGGCTGTGACGGTACTCCATGTTACTGATGGTATCTCAGTCTTGTGTAGTCACTGCGTTTGATGAGGTTAGTAATTCCTGAGTAATGTCAGAGCCTGTGTAAGTGTGTGTGAGGCTGTGATGGTACTCCATGTTACTGATGGTCTATCATTCTTGTGTAATCACTGCGTGTGATGAGGTTAGTAAATCCTGAGAAATGTCAGAGCCTGTGTAAGTGTGTGTGAGGCTGTGATGGTACTCCATGTTACTGATGGTATCTCAGTCCTGTGTAATCACTGTGTGTGGTGAGGTTAGTAATTCCTGAGTAAGGTCAGAGCCTGTGTAAGTGTGTGTGAGGATGTGATGTTACTCCAGGTTACTGATGGTATCTCAGTCTTTTGTAATCACTGTGTGTTATGAGGTTAGTAATTCCTGAGTAAGGTCAGTGCTGTGTAAGTGTGTGTGAGGCTGTGATGGTACTCCATGTTACTGATGGTATCTCAGTCTTGTGTAATCACTGTGTGTAATGAGGTTAGTAATTCCTGAGTAAGGTCAGAGCTGTGTAAGTGTGTGTGAGGCTGTGATGGTACTCCATGTAACTGATGGTATCTCAGTCTTGTGTAATCACTGCTTGTGATGAGGTTAGTAATTCCTGAATAAGGTCAGAGCCTGTGTAAGTGTGTGTGAGGCTGTGATGGTACTCCATGTTACTGATGGTCTCTCAGTCTTGTGTAATCACTGTGTGTGATGAGGTTAGTAATTCCTGAGTAAGGTCAGAGCCTGTGTAAGTGTGTGTGTGGCTGTGACGGTACTCCATGTTACTGATGGTATCTCAGTCTTGTGTAGTCACTGCGTTTGATGAGGTTAGTAATTCCTGAGTAATGTCAGAGCCTGTGTAAGTGTGTGTGAGGCTGTGATGGTACTCCATGTTACTGATGGTCTATCATTCTTGTGTAATCACTGCGTGTGATGAGGTTAGTAAATCCTGAGTAATGTCAGAGCCTGTGTAAGTGTGTGTGAGGCTGTGATGGTACTCCATGTTACTGATGGTATCTCAGTCCTGTGTAATCACTGTGTGTGGTGAGGTTAGTAATTCCTGAGTAAGGTCAGAGCCTGTGTAAGTGTGTGTGAGGCTGTGATGGTACTCCATGTTACTGAAGGTGTCTCAGTCTTGTTGTCACTGCGTGTGATGAGGTTAGTAATTCCTGAGTAATTTCAGAGCCTGTGTAAGTGTGTGTGCAGATGTGATGGTACTCCATGTTACTGATGGAGTCTCAGTCTTGTGTAATCACTGTGTGTGATGAGGTCAGTAATTCCTGAGTAAGGTCAGAGCCTGTGTAAGTGTGTGTGATGCTGTGATGGTACTCCATGTTACCGATGGTTTCTCAGTCTTGTGTAATCACTGTGTGTGATGAGGTTAGTAATTCCTGAGTAAGGTCAGGCCTGTGTAAGTGTGTGTGAGGCTGTGATGGTACTCCATGTTACTGATGGTTTCTCAGTCTTGTGTAATCACTGTGTGTGATGAGGTTAGTAATTCCTGAGTAAGGTCAGAGCCTGTGTAAGTGTGTGTGAGGATGTGATGGTACTCCATGTTACTGATGGTGTCTCAGTCTTGTGCAATCACTGTGTGTGATGAGGTTAGTAATTCCTGACTAAGGTCAGAGCCTGTGTAAGTGTGTGTGAAGATGTGATGGTCCTCCATGTTACTGATGGTATCTCAGTCTTGTGTAATCACTCTGTGTGATGAGGTTTGTAATTCCTGAGTAAGGTCAGAGCCTGTGTAAGTGTGTGTGACGATGTGATGTTACTCCAGCTTACTGATGGTATCTCAGTCTTTTGTAATCACTGTGTGTGATGAGGTTAGTAATTCCAGAGTAATGTCAGTGCTGTGTAAGTGTGTGTGAGGCTGTGATGGTACTCCATGTTACTGATGGTATCTCAGTCTTGTGTTATCACTGTGTGTAATGAGGGTAGTAATTCCTGAGTAAGGTCAGAGCTGTGTAAGTGTGTGTGAGGCTGTGATGGTACTCCATGTTACTGATGGTCTCTCAGTCTTGTGTAATCACTGTGTGTGATGAGGTTAGTAATTCCTGAGTAAGGTCAGAGCCTGTGTAAGTGTGTGTGTGGCTGTGACGGTACTCCTTGTTACCGATGGTATCTCAGTCTTGTGTAGTCACTGTGTTTGATGAAGTTAGTAATTCCTGAGTAATGTCAGAGCCTGTGTAAGTGTGTGTGAGGCTGTGATGGTACTCCATGTTACTGATGGTCTATCATTTTTGTGTAATCACTGCGTGTGATGAGGTTAGTAAATCCAGAGTAATTTCAGAGCCTGTGTAAGTGTGTGTGAGGCTGTGATGGTACTCCATGTTACTGATGGTATCTCAGTCTTCAGTAATCACTGTGTATGATGAGGTTAGTAATTCCAGAGTAAGGTCAGTGCCTTTGTAAGTGTGTGTGAGGCTGTGATGGTACTCCATGTTACTGATGGTATATCAGTCTTGTGTAATCACTGCGTGTGATGAGGTTAGTAATTCCTGAGTAAGGTCAGAGCATGTGTAAGTGTGTGTGAGGATGTGATGGTACTCCATGTTACTGATGGTTTCTCAGTCTTGTGTAATTACTGGGTGTGATGAAGTTAGTAATTCCTGAGTAAGGTCAGAGCCTGTGTAAGTGTGTGTGAGGCTGTGATGGTACTCCATGTTACTGATGGTGTCTCAGTCTTGTGTAGTCACTGTGTGTGGTGAGGTTAGTAATTCCTGAGTAAGGTCAGAGCCTGTGTAAGTGTGTGTGAGGCTGTGATGGTACTCCATGTTACTGAAGGTATCTCAGTCTTGTGTAGTCACTGTGTGTGATGAGGTTAGTAATTCCTGAGTAAGGTCAGAGCCTGTGTAAGTGTGTGTGAGGCTGTGATGGTACTCCATGTTACTGATGGTCTCTCAGTCTTGTTTAATCACTGTGTGTGATGAGTTTTGTAATTCCTGAGTAAGGTCAGAGCCTGTGTAAGTGTGTGTGAGGCTGTGATGGTACTCCATGTTACTGATGGTCTCTCAGTCTTGTGTAATCACTGTGTGTGATGAGGTTAGTAATTCCTGGGTAAGGTCAGAGCCTGTTGTGTGTGTGATGCTGTGATGGTACTCCATGTTACTGATGGTATCTCAGACTTGTGTAATCACTGCGTGTGATGAGTTTAGTAATTCCTGAGTAAGGTCAGAGCCTGTGTAAGTGTGTGTGAGGCTGTGATGGTACTCCATGTTACTGATGCTCTCTCAGTCTTGTGTAGTCACTGTGTGTGATGAGGTTAGTAATTCCTGAGTAAGGTCAGAGCCTGTGTAAGTGTGTGTGAGGCTGTAATGGTACTCCATGTTACTGATGGTCCTCAGTCTTGTGTAGTCACTGTGTGTGATGAGGTTAGTAATTCCTGAGTAAGGTCAGAGCCTGTTGTGTGTGTGATGCTGTGATGGTACTCCATGTTACTGATGGTATCTCAGACTTGTGTAATCACTGCGTGTGATGAGTTTAGTAATTCCTGAGTAAGGTCAGTGCCTGTGTAAGTGTGTGTGAGGCTGTGATGGTACTCCATGTTACTGATGGTGTCTCAGTCTTGTGTAATCACTGTGTGTGATGAGGTTAGTAATTCCTGAGTAAGGTCAGAGCCTGTGTAAGTGTGTGTGAGGCTGTGATGGTACTCCATGTTACTGATGGTCTCTCAGTCTTGTGTAATCACTGTGTGTGATGAGGTTAGTAATTCCTGAGTAAGGTCAGAGCCTGTGTAAGTGTGTGTTAGGCTGTGATGGTTCTCCATGTTACTGATGGTGTCTCAGTCTTGTGTAATCACTGTGTGTGATGAGTTCAGTAATTCCTGAGTAAGGTCAGAGCCTGTGTAAGTGTGTGTGAGGCTGTGATGGTACTCCATGTTACTGATGGTCTCTCAGTCTTGTGTAATCACTGTGTGTGATGAGGTTAGTAATTCCTGAGTAAGGTCAGAGCCTGTGTAAGTGTGTGTTAGGCTGTGATGGTTCTCCATGTTACTGATGGTCTCTCAGTCTTGTTTAATCACTGTGTGTGATGAGGTTAGTAATTCCTGGGTAAGGTCAGAGCCTGTTGTGTGTGTGATGCTGTGATGGTACTCCATGTTACTGATGGTATCTCAGACTTGTGTAATCACTGCGTGTGATGAGTTTAGTAATTCCTGAGTAAGGTCAGAGCCTGTGTAAGTGTGTGTGAGGCTGTGATGGTACTCCATGTTACTGATGCTCTCTCAGTCTTGTGTAGTCACTGTGTGTGATGAGGTTAGTAATTCCTGAGTAAGGTCAGAGCCTGTGTAAGTGTGTGTGAGGCTGTGATGGTACTCCATGTTACTGATGGTCCTCAGTCTTGTGTAGTCACTGTGTGTGATGAGGTTAATAATTCCTGAGTAAGGTCAGAGCCTGTTGTGTGTGTGATGCTGTGATGGTACTCCATGTTACTGATGGTATCTCAGACTTGTGTAATCACTGCGTGTGATGAGTTTAGTAATTCCTGAGTAAGGTCAGTGCCTGTGTAAGTGTGTGTGAGGCTGTGATGGTACTCCATGTTACTGATGGTGTCTCAGTCTTGTGTAGTCACTGCATGTGATGAGGTTAGTAATTCCTGAGTAAGGTCAGAGCCTGTGTAAGTGTTTGTGAGGATGTGATGGTACTCCATGTTACTGATGGTTTCTCAGTTTTGTTTAATTACTGTGTGTGATGAGGTTAGTAATTTCTGAGTTTGGTCAGAGCCTTACTCAGTAATTCCTTTTTCCATTCTCACACATGTTTTATAAAGAAATCTTTGGCTGAAGGCAGGCCACAAAGGGTTAATGGCTGCCACCACACTGAAGGGGTTAACCCCCATGCTGTGCTGCCATTTTTAGAAGGACAAAAAGGCACCAGGCGCCCATTGTAAATGTATGCGTTACACGCTGTGTGTTAATAAGTGTGCTTTTTAATGTTTTACATGTCGTGGCCTGGACCCACTGCACTGGGGGATTGTAGGTAGAGTGTGGCTGCACGCTGGGAGCCACTGTGACCAGCACTAAAACAGTTATGTTCCCAGTGAGGACACAGTTTAAAAGCACACTGCACATGGTTTATAATAAACTGTATTAAAGTTTATATATTTATATTGCTGTAATGCACTGCAGCTGATCTGCAATGCATTAGTGCCTGATGCAGAGTATATTTAATAGGCTATGCACTTATAAGGAATGTATAAGTTGTTTTGTTTTAGAAGGCTGTAACATTTAAGTCATAGGAAGTAAAATGTTAATCATCCTGACCTATGATAGTGGTCAGACACCATTGTGTACCAAAGCTTTCTTTGAAGTGCATTCCAGATTAGACCTGGCTGGAAGGTCTCTGTGTGGTGAGAAGAGGGTGAGATGCCCTGAGACTATCCCCTGTGTGTCTGCACTTTTGGGGGAGAGAAGTGTTTGTTTTTTCATGATTATTGCAGGAAGACCAAAGCGAATATTATTGCTGGTTATTCTACATAGATATTTTGTCACAATGTGATACATGTGTCAAAGGATGAGAGTAAATGACCAGTTCCTGTGGAATGTGAGTTGTAATTACATTTGGGACAGATGGTCTGATTGGGTTACAAGACCAACTGTGGGTGGATGTCACCATGCTGTATTATGTGTTCTGACTACATATACTGTGAGCCTCTGTTTTGTGGTACAACCCTGTGACTTCTTTGAGGAGAAGAATTGCTTGATAAGATTTCTTGTATGCAATGTACCCCTTCATCCGGAAGGATGAGTTTTCTTCAAAACTTTGAGCAATAAACATCTTGCCTGACTTGAATTGTATCTCAATCCTGCAACCATCAGAATTGCGCCAAATGCTATTCCGTTCTCCGGCTGTTCTGGGTAAGAGCTCCGTGTCTCCAAGTTCAAGCCCTCTACCAAGCTACCGTACAGACCTGGACCATTGCGAGGGGTCAGGAGGAATCAGCCGACACCAATCAGGGGGTGTGGCCGCAGCTAGTCAAACGCATACGCAGCAGAAGCTGTTCCAGGTGCCGAGGTAGGAGCCTGAGGGTAACGTAAAAAGTGGTAGAGGTTGGTGGTGGCAGCATCGTTACACGCCCACGGTGCCGTGGGCGGAGTCAGTCACAGGCGGTCACTGACTGTGAGTGGGAGTCCAAAAGTGCTAACCCGTGACCAGGGCCGGCCTAGGCGAAAGGCGTCCATTTCCAACATCCATTCTCACACGTGTTTTATAAAAACATCCATTCTCACACGTGTTTTATAAAAACATCCATTCTCACACGTGTTTTATAAAAACATCCATTCTCACACGTGTTTTATAAAAACATCCATTCTCACACGTGTATTATAAACACATCCATTCTCACACGTGTTTTATAAACGCATCCATTCTCACACGTGTATTATAAACGCATCCATTCTCACACGTGTATTATAAACACATCCATTCTCACACGTGTTTGGCCTAAAACTCACACGACAAAACACGTTTGCATCCACCATCGAAAAACACGTTTTTGCAAGACTCACTTCTTGGTAAATTTGCGAGCTTGGTCTGGGAAAACTCATGTGTGTTTGTGGGAACCTGTTCGAGTTTAATCTCGCCCAAACACGATTCTTAGCAAATTTACCCCTAAGACTGCACGTTAATAGATTTGCTAAAAACACAACACAGTACTACTGTATTTATACGCAGGGCTGATGTCAGTCATCCTAGGATATATACACTGCAATGTTTATCCGTGGATCCACCTTGCGCTTTTTCTAGCACTCACTACAAGGTGGCAACAGCTCCCTGGGCTGTAGCTCCCGGGATCATTGACCCTTACAGTAAAGATGTTCCCAGTACACAGACACGTTTCCCAGTGCCACGGGGGAATGTTACAGTCAGCAGCAATAAATGCTCATCAGCCTCTGGTCAGTGCTTAGTGAGAAGCTATTTATTATAGGGATCAATGAGGTCCATGACTGCGGCTCTCTAACTATTGGAGGTTCCCAGCATTTTATACCTCCCATTATTTACCCTTATGCCCATATTCAAGTTGAGGCGAAATGTCGGAATCTGCGATAATTTATCGCCGATGACGTCATTGTCGCCTATTTATATTATCCCCGTATTCAATTACATTGACTTTTCGCCGGTGCGAAAAGTCAATGTAAAAAAACGGGGTTAAATATTAGTCAGCCTTTAGAAGGTGAAAAAAAGTGCATCATTGGGGTTTAGGGGTGCAGGCTTAAAAAAATTAGCCTGCACCCTTGGGAATGCCCCCTAAAAACTAAATGCGGGAAAAAAAATAATCAGGACACCCCAAAAAAATTATTTAAAATTTTAGGGTGAAATAAAAAAAAAGGGGGAACAGTTTTTAAAAATAGCGAAATAGGTTCAGGGGTATTCTGTAAGTATGCGGCAGGTGTTTTCTAGAATAGATTATTAGCGGCAGGTGTTTTATTAAAGAATTGTACAAAAATTACTTTAGGGACTTAAAAATATGCTAGTACCCATTTTCATGTACCCCAAATTTGATGGGACCACTTTTAAAAATGAAAAAAAAGCTAAGTGCTCTTCTGCATCACTTCTTAAATTTCAGGAAAAAAACACCTGCCGCAGCTATTTAAAGACCCGACTTTCTTTTGCAGGCAAAAACGGGGGTACCCATAGTGATCTCCCATGTCTGGACATCTTTAGGGGGCCCCAGGCACATTTCCCAAAAATTCCTGGGGTTTTTTCGTAGTAGGGTGTGAAAAGTGAATGTAAAAAAACAGGGATAATTTTTCTATTGCCATTAGCAGGCGAAAAAAAAGTGCATATTTGGGGTTTAGGGGTGCAGGCTTAAAAAAATTAGCCTGCATCCTTGGGAATGCCCCCTAAAAACTAAATGAGGGAAAAAAAAATAAATTTAATTTTAGGGTGAAATAAAAAAAAGGGGGAACAGTGTTTAAAAATAGCGAAATAGGTTCAGGGGTATTCTGTAAGTATGCGGCAGGTGTTTTCTAGAATAGATTTATAGCGGCAGGTGTATTCTAGAACAGATTATTAGCAGCAGGTGTATTCTAGAATAGATTTATAGCGGCAGGTGTATTCTAGAACAGATTATTAGCGGCAGGTGTATTATAGAATAGATTATTAGCGGCAGGTGTATTATAGAATAGATTATTAGCGGCAGGTGTATTCTAGAATAGATTTATAGCGGCAGGTGTATTCTAGAACAGATTATTAGCGGCAGGTGTATTCTAGAATAGATTATTAGCGGCAGGTGTATTCTAGAATAGATTATTAGCGACAGGTGTATTCTAGAATAGATTATTAGCAGCAGGTGTTTTCTAGAATAGATTATTAGCAGCAGGTGTTTTCTAGAATAGATTATTAGCAGCAGGTGTATTCTAGAATAGATTTATAGCGGCAGGTGTATTATAGAATAGATTTATAGCGGCAGGTGTTTTCTAGAATAGATTATTAGCAGCAGGTGTATTATAGAACAGATTATTAGCGGCAGGTGTATTCTAGAATAGATTACTAGCGGCAGGTGTATTATAGAACAGATTATTAGCGGCAGGTGTATTCTAGAATAGATTATTAGCGGCACGTGTATTCTAGAATAGATTATTAGCGGCAGGTGTATTATAGAATAGATTATTAGCGGCACGTGTATTCTAGAATAGATTATTAGCGGCAGGTGTATTCTAGAATAGATTATTAGCGGCAGGTGTATTATAGAATAGATTATTAGCAGCAGGTGTATTCTAGAATAGATTATTAGCGGCAGGTGTATTCTAGAATAGGCTATTAGCGGCAGGTGTATTATAGAATAGATTATTAGCGGCAGGTGTATTATAGAATAGATTATTAGCGGCAGGTGTATTCTAGAATAGATTATTAGCGGCACGTGTATTCTAGAATAGATTATTAGCGGCAGGTGTATTATAGAATAGATTATTAGCGGCAGGTGTATTATAGAATAGATTATTAGCGGCAGGTGTATTATAGAACAGATTATTAGCGGCAGGTGTATTATAGAATAGATTATTAGCGGCAGGTGTATTATAGAACAGATTATTAGCGGCAGGTGTATTATAGAACAGATTATTAGCGGCAGGTGTATTCTAGAATAGATTATTAGCGGCAGGTGTATTCTAGAATAGATTACTAGCGGCAGGTGTATTATAGAACAGATTATTAGCGGCAGGTGTATTATAGAACAGATTATTAGCGGCAGGTGTATTATAGAATAGATTATTAGCGGCAGGTGTATTCTAGAATAGATTATTAGCGGCAGGTGTATTCTAGAATAGATTATTAGCGGCAGGTGTATTCTAGAATAGATTATTAGCGGCAGGTGTATTATAGAATAGATTTATAGCGGCAGGTGTATTATAGAATAGATTATTAGCGGCAGGTGTATTCTAGAATAGATTATTAGCGGCAGGTGTCTTCTAGAATAGATTATTAGCGGCAGGTGTTTTATTGCAGAATTTTTTAAAAATTACTTTAGGGACTTAAAAATATGCTAGTACCCATTTTCATGTACCCCAAATTTGATGGGACCACTTTTAAAAATGCATCACTTCTTAAATGTCGGGAAAAAAACACCTGCCGCAGCTAAAGACCCGACTTTCTTTTGCAGGCAAAAACGGGGGTACCCATAGTGATCCCCCAAGTCTGGACATCTTTAGGGGGGTCCCAGGCACATTTCCAGAAAATTCCTGTTTTTTTTCGTAGTAGGGTGTGAAAAGTGAATGTAAAAAAACAGGGATAATTTTTCTATTGCCATTTGCAGGCAAAAAAAGTGCAGATTTGGGTTTCAGGGGTGCAGACTTAAATAAATAGCCTGCACCCATGGGAATGGTCCCTAAAAATAAGCTGTGTTAAAAAAAGTTTTAAAAAAAATAGGGACACCCCACCCAAAAAATAATTACATTTTGGGGTTTAAAAAAAAAAAAATAGGGATCACACTTTTAAATTAGCGGAATGGAGTCCAGAGGGGGTCCCTTATATGCGGCAGGTGTTTTCTTCATTGCGGGTAGTAGCGACAGGTGCATATTTGCAGAATTTTTAAAAATCATTTATGGGACTTAAAAATATGCTTGCACCCATTATCAAGTACCCCAAATTTGATGGGCATAGTTATTTTCCCCCCAAAAAACTCCTAAATGCTCTTCTGCATCACCTTCTTCAAAGCCACATTTATGCACCTATCGCGGCTATTTAAAAACCCAACTTTCTTCTGCAGACAAAAACGGGGGTACCCATAGTGATCCCCCAGGTCTGGACATCTTTAGGGGGGTCCTACAATTATTTCCCGAAAATTCCGTATTTTTTCACCGATCAAAGTTTTACCTGTTCCCTATTTTGCCTACTTTGGAATTGAGGGCCTAAATCAGACCTGCTCGCAAGTGGGTCGATGTTGGGCCAGTGCGCATGTGCACGACGGAGGCGGCTCCATCGTGCGCATGCGCGAGATCCGGATAGCGACGAGCAAGCCGTCACTCCGGGTCTCACTACAAAGGGGGCGTCCTGTTGATGGTGAGTGACAGCACGCCCTCTTTGGTGGGCGTGCTGGGGGCGTGGCTGCCCAGACAGAGGCGTTCCCAAGTGATGTCAGTGGGAGTGCTCTTGGGCTCTGATAGAGCCGAAAGCACTCCAGGGCTTGCGGCCACGAGATTCTACCACAAGGGTCTCATCGCAAGCCCGATGGTCGCGATGGTCTTGACCATCGTGACCATCTTTTTGGCCGCTCGCTTTAGCTGTGGGTGGTCACCCACAGCTATGCGAGCGGCCAGGAGGCCGCTCTAAAATAAGAGAAGGACGGCCTGATTCAGAGCGAGCGCTCTGTCAGAGCGTCCGGCTCTGAATCAGGGCCTGAATACGGGGAATAGCGGGCACGCGCGCAATACTTTTCCACCTGCAAAACAGGTGAAGGAGGAGAAAAGTCCAGGAGACAAAATGAATAGTGATTGTCCCAGATTCTGGGCCGCGCACTTCTCCCTACGGCCGCGGCATTGTTCTCACTTTCATGTGCTAATGCGGTACACATGCACTTACTTGCGATCTCGGACACATCAGGCGGCAAATGCGCACACCGTGTTTTGTGATTTGGACACATGCAGAGTTGTCTAAGATACAGGAGATTAATCCATTTTCACAGATGTGTCGGAATCAACATCAGTCCCAATATACAGTATTTTGTATGAATTAAACCCTTCGTTTTATGATAATGTCATTTACTGAAGCTTCCTATTGTGACACGGAGTTTAATTGCTGGGATATAGTGGAAACAATTGGCGCTCCTACTACAGAATAGCGCCCTCCGTGACGCTCAGCCAACCATTAAGTTTGCAATAATAATAATAATAATAATAATAATAATATAATTATGACGGATAACTGTGGTTCTGTGAAGAGCGACGCTTAGAGGCTGCGCTGTGGATTTTATGACAGATAAAACCTCACTGAGCCGTCAGTTCCCATTTCTAGAGATGAAGAGCAATTAAAATCTGAGCAGTTTTGACACAAGTATTAGAGGAGTATTAGGAGTATTAGAAATGATCTACGCTGACAAAATAATGCTAAAACAGAATATAGTGCAATCACAATCTTGACGTTTGAGAAAATTCTTCTGTACATTATCTTTTATTTTTTTATAGAAAAGATGTAATTTGCTGGCAGTACTTACGTTACATACTACACAGTACTTACCTTACTGCACATTACTTACCTTACTTACTGCACAGTACTTACCTTACTGCACATTACTTACCATACTTACTGCACAGTACTTACCTTACTGCACATTACTTACCTTACATACTACACAGTACTTACCTTACTGCACATTACTTACCATACTTACTGCACAGTACTTACCTTACTGCACATTACTTACCATACTTACTGCACAGTACTTACCTTACTGCACATTACTTACCTTACTGCACATTACTTACCTTACTTACTGCACAGTACTTACCTTACATACTACACAGTACTTACCTTACTGCACATTACTTACCTTACTTACTGCACAGTACTTACCTTACATACTACACAGTACTTACCTTACTGCACATTACTTACCTTACTTACTGCATAGTACTTACCTTACTTACTACACAGTACTTACCTTACATACTACACAGTACTTACCTTACTGCACAGTACTTACCTTACATACTACACAGTACTTACCTTACATACTACACAGTACTTACCTTACTTACTGCACAGTACTTACATAACATACTACACAATACTTACCTTACTGCACATTACTTACCTTACTGCACATTACTTACCTTACTTACTGCACAGTACTTACCTTACATACTACACAGTACTTACCTTACTGCACATTACTTACCTTACTTACTGCACAGTACTTACCTTACATACTACACAGTACTTACCTTACTGCACATTACTTACCTTACTTACTGCATAGTACTTACCTTACTTACTACACAGTACTTACCTTACATACTACACAGTACTTACCTTACTGCACAGTACTTACCTTACATACTACACAGTACTTACCTTACTGCACAGTACTTACCTTACATACTACACAGTACTTACCTTACTGCACAGTACTTACCTTACATACTACACAGTACTTACGTTACTGCACAGTACTTACCTTACATACTACACAGTACTTACCTTACTGCACAGTACTTACCTTACATACTACACAGTACTTACCTTACTGCACAGTACTTACCTTACTGCACATTTCTTACCTTACATACTACACAGTACTTACCTTACTGCACATTACTTACCTTACATACTACACAGTACTTACCTTACTGCACAGTACTTACCTTACATACTACACAGTACTTACCTTACTGCACAGTACTTACCTTACATACTACACAGTACTTACCTTACTTACTGCACAGTACTTACATAACATACTACACAATACTTACCTTACTGCACAGTACTTACCTTACATACTACACAGTACTTACCTTACTGCACAGTACTTACCTTACATACTACACAGTACTTACCTTACTGCACAGTACTTACCTTACATACTACACAGTACTTACCTTACTGCACATTACTTACCTTACATACTACACAGTACTTACCTTACTGCACATTACTTACCTTACATACTACACAGTACTTACCTTACTGCACAGTACTTACCTTACATACTACACAGTACTTACCTTACATACTACACAGTACTTACCTTACTTACTGCATAGTACTTACCTTACATACTACACAATACTTACCTTACTGCACAGTACTTACCTTACATACTACACAGTACTTACCTTACTGCACATTACTTACCTTACTTACTGCACAGTACTTACCTTACATGCTGTACAGTACTTACCTTACATACTACACAGTACTTACCTTACATGCTACACAGTACTTACCTTACTTACTGCACAGTACTTACCTTACATGCAACACAGTACTTACCTTACATACTACACAGTACTTACCTTACATGCAACACAGTACTTACCTTACATACTACACAGTACTTACCTTACTGCACATTACTTACCTTACTTACTGCACAGTACTTACCTTACATGCTGTACAGTACTTACCTTACATACTACACAGTACTTACCTTACATGCAACACAGTACTTACCTCACTGCACATTACTTACCTTACTTACTACACAGTACTTACCTTACATGCTATACAGTACTCACCTTACTTACTGCACAATACTTACCTTACATACTGGACAGTACTTACCTTACATACTACACAGTACTTACCTTACTGCACATTACTTACCTTACTTACTGAACAGTACTTACCTTACATCCTGTACAGTACTTACCTTACATACTACACAGTACTTACCTTACATGCTACACAGTACTTACCTTACATACTACACAGTACTTACCTTACATGCAACACAGTACTTACCTTACTGCACATTACTTACCTTACTTACAGCACAGTACTTACCTTACATACTACACAGTATTTACCTTACTTACTGCACAGTACATACCTTACATACTACACAGTATTTACCTTACTTACTGCACAGTACTTACCTTACATACTACACAGTACTTACCTTACTGCACAGTACTTACCTTACTTACTGCACAGTATTTACCTTACATGCTATACAGTACTTACCTTACTTACTGCACAATACTTACCTTACATACTGCACAGTACTTACCTTACATACTACACAGTACTTACCTTACTGCACATTACTTACCTTACTTACTGCACAGTACTTACCTTACATGCTGTACAGTACTTACCTTACATACTACACATTACTTACCTTACATACTACACAGTACTTACCTTACATGCTACACAGTACTTACCTTACATACTACACAGTACTTACCTTACTTACTGCACAGTACTTACCTTACATACTCCACAGTATTTACTTTACTTACTGCACAGTACTTACCTTACTTACTGCACACGTTACTAGTTATGATGTTTTCCATGATTACATTATAGTAGTGCCAGCCAAGGTGAGTCCCTGAAATATAAAAAAGAGAAACCAACATTTTGTAGTGCCAGCCCTGATTCCTATAGACACATATACTGTACATCCTATAGTGCCGCTAACCTTGTATATATGACAATACTATATTCATTTATAAATGGTTTCTTTAGGCTATGAACATTTCATACTTTTTTTTTCACATGAACCATAACCTCAGACCACTCCCACAACGCAGCATTGATAGCCAATCACACGGCTTTTCTCTTTTCTGCCACCTGGATTTCTGTTCAGTATTGACAGTGACCATTGCACGGCTATCGCCCCAGTAACCTGCTTACTGTCACATGTCCACACACATAATGTCCTGGAGTCTATTGCTATTGTACGCAGTGCAGTTATGTACTAAAACTTAGCGAAAGAAACAGTGGAGAGAGATAAAGTACCAATCAGCTTCTAACTTAGGGCCTGATTCAGAGGCGCTCGCTATTTGCGAGCGCTCGCTCTGAATCAGGGTGGATTTTAAAAAAAACAAAATACACCTCCAGGCCGCTCGCATAGCTGTGGGTGACCACCCACAGCTTGTGCGGGCGGCCTGGCAATGGTCACGATTATCACAACCATCGGGCTTGCGACGAGACCCTTGTGTTAGGTTCTAGTCCACCGCAAGCCCCAGTGATCTTCCTGTTCTAATAGAGCAGGAATTTCACTACTGACATCACGTTTGATGTCAGTAGGGCCACCCACAAATGCCAGGCGTTCCTTCGGGAGCGCCTCTGTTTGTGAGCCACCTCCCAACCTGCCTACAAAACGGGGAAAGCTGTCGATCAACATCGATAGCCGCCCCGTCTTGTAGCGAGCTCCGGAGTGAGTGATTTCTCACTCGCTCCGGGGCTCGCGAGTGCGCACTGCCCAACCATCGACCTGCTTGTTAGTGCTATGTGCTCGCGAGAGGGTCTGAATCAGGCCCTTAGTACATCTACCCCAGAGTGTGCACTGATAGCGGCTCATGTTATGTCCCTACATTCTGTCCCTGATGTTCTTTCAGCATGACCTGGATTTCATCATGTTTCTTGTGAGCCAAATTATGTACAGTATAGGGGTGTGCACCGGCCACTTTTCGTGTTTTGTGTTTTGGTTTTTAATCTGGATCTTTCTTCGTGTTTTGGATCTGGATTGGTTTTGCCAAAACCACCCTTCCGTGTTTTGGGTTCTGGGTTTTGTGTTTTGGATCTGTATTTTTTTTTTTTAAATCATAAAAACAGCTAAAATCACAGAATTTGTGGGTTTTTTTGCCCCTATGCTATTATTAACCTCAATAACCTTAATTTCCACTAATTTCCAGTCTATTCTGAACACCTCACAATAGTGTTTTTATGTCCAAAAGGTTGCACCGAGGTAGCTGGATGACTATGCTAAGAGATACGAGTGGGCGGCACAAACACGTGGCCCATCTAGGAGTGGCACTGCAGTGGCAGACAGGATGGCAGTTTGAAAAACTAGGCCCCAAACTGTACATACTGCAAAGAAAAAAAAGAGGTGCAAGATGGAATTGTCCTTGGGCCCTCCCACCCACCCTTATGTTGTAAAAACAGGACATGCACACTTTAACAAACCAATCATTTCAGCACCAGGGTCTGCCACACGACTGTGGCTGAAATGATTGGTTCGTTTGGGCCCCCACAAAACAAGCTGGCAATTAATCTGTCCCTGCACAAACTGGCTCTACGGAGGCAAGATGTCTTCCTCATCCTCCTCATCCACCGCTTCCTCACCCTCTTCAGTGTTGTGTACATCCTCATCCTCACAGAGTATTAATTCGTCCCCGCTGGAATCCACAACCACAGGTCCCTCTGTACGTTCTGGAGGCTGGTCTCCCTGGAAGAGTTGATAATTCATTTTATGAACATCATCTTCTCCACATTTTGTGGAAGCAACCTCCTACACCTTTCGCTGACAAGGTTCCCGGCTGCACTAAACACTCTTTCGGAGTACACACTGGAGGGGGGGCAACTCAGGTAAAATAGAGCCAGTTTGTACAGGGACCTCCAAATTGCATCTTTTTCCTGCCAGTACAGGTACGGACTGTCTGACATGCCTACTTGGATGCTGTCACCGATGTAATCCTTTAACAGACAGACGCACGCTTGTCGCTGCTGCTTTAAGGATGCAGGTGCGGCTACAGCCCACACATTTCACAAAGAGAAAAAAAAGAAGAATTTTTTTATTGTTTGTGGAGCGCACTTTGAGGATTACACCACCCTTTAACAGACAGACGCACGCTTGTCGCTGCTGCTTTGAGGATGCAAGTGCGGGTACAGCCCACACAATTCACAAAGACAGAAAAAAAAAGAATAATTTTTTTATTGTTTGTGGAGCGCACTTTGAGGGTTACACCACACTTTAACAGACAGACGCACGCTTGTTGCTGCTGCTTTAAGGATGCAGGTGCGGCTACAGCCCACACATTTCACAAAGACAGAAAAAGAAAGAAGAATATTTTTATTGTTTGTGGAGCGCACTTTGAGGGTGTCACCACCCTTTAACAGACAGACGCACGCTTGTCGCTGCTGCTTTAAGGATGCAGGTGCTGCTACAGCCCACACATTTCACAAAGACAGAAAAAAAAGAAGAATATTTTTATTGTTTGTGGAGCGCACTTTGAGGGTTACACCACCCTTTAACAGACAGACGCACGCTTGTCGCTGCTGCTTTGAGGACAGTATCATATGCAGTGACAGTAGACTTGTCAGAAATTGTTGGCACGTCCTTCAGTCCGGACCAGATGTCCAAACTGGCCCTTGACTTATGACACAGGCGCACGCTTGGCGCTTCTACTGTGTTGATGCACGTGCGGCTACATCGCACACAAGTAACAAACACATAAAAAAAATAGTTTTTTATTTTTTGGAGCACTTTGAGGGTTACACCACCTTTTAACAGACAGACGCATGCTTGTCACTGCTGCTTTGAGGATGCAAGTGTGGCTACAGCCCACACAATTCACAAAGACAGAAAAAAAAAGAAGAATTTTTTTATTGTTTGTGGAGCGCACTTTGAGGGTTACACCACCCTTTAACAGACAGACGCACGCTTGTCGCTGCTGCTTTGAGGATGCAGGTGCGGCTACAGCCCACACATTTCACAAAGAGAAAAAAAAAGAAGAATTTTTTTATTGTTTGTGGAGCGCACTTTGAGGGTTACACCACCCTTTAACAGACAGACGCACGCTTGTCGCTGCTGCTTTGAGGATGCAGGTGGAATCTAGACGGGATTTGGAACTGGGGACACACTACCTCCATCAATTGTCTAAATCCCACTGCACTAATGGCGGATACCGGACGCACATCTAACACCAACATAGCAGTCAAGGCCTCAGTTATACGTTTTGCTTCAGGATGACTGCTGTCGTACTTCATCCTCATCGCTAGGGACTGTTGGAGGGTCAATTGTTTAGTAAAAGTAGTGGTGTTCCTACTTCCTCTCTGGGATGATGAACAACTCCCAGCAGCAGCAACAGCACTAGGAGGAAGTGGTTCTTGATCTTTCCCTATTTTATTTTTATCGGAGAAAGTTTGGTCCTCCATTTATGTTATATTGATATATACGTGCGGCTAAGGCGCACACAAACACAGAAAATATTTTTTTTTTTTTGCTGGAGAGTAGTGGACTTTGTGGGTTACACCACCCTTTAAGAAATGAGCCAGCCGGCTCTTTACTTATGGGACACAGGCGCACGCTTGGCGCTGCTCCTTTGTTGATGCACGTGCAGCCACAGAGCACACAATTCACAAACACAGAAAAAATTTTTTTATTTTGTTTGGAGTGCCCTTTGGGGGTTACAGCACCCTTTAGCGGTCAATCCAGCCGGCCCTTTATTTATGGGACACAGGCGCACGCTTGGCACTACTTTGTTGATGCACGTTCGGCTGCTGCGCACACAATTCACAAACAGAAAATATTTTTTTATTTTGTTTGGAGTGTACTTTGGGGGTTACAGCACCCTTTAACGGTTAAGCCAGCCGGCCCTTTACTTATGACACAGCCGCACGCTTGGCACTACTTTGTTGATGCACGTGCGGCTACTGCGCACACAATTCACAAACACAGAAAATATTTTTTTTTTTTTTCACTTGGGGGGAGCACCCCTGATGGACAGAGCATCCCCTGGACAACACTACAGCACCCCTTTAGGACTGGGACTCTGCACAGGACTTTGGAGTGGACACAGCCCCTATGGACAACTGACTGCACAACACAGTCCAGCCAGCCCCTATGGACTTTGGAGGAGTGGACACAGCCCCTATGGACAACAGCAGCACAGCACAACACAGCCAGCCCCTATGGACTTTGGAGGAGTGGACACAGCCCTTATGGACAACAGCAGCACAGCGCAGCACAGCACAGCACAGCACAACACTACACTGCACTACACTTCACTACAATAAACAGCCCAGCCAGCCCTAACTCCCACCCTCCCTCTTCACTGTCCACAGCCGAGAGAGAAAATGGCGCCAACGCGGGTACCTTATATAGGTTCCAAAACCCGCGAGACCCGGAAGGCGGGATGATGACGTTTTGCCTCAATTTCAGATCCGAGTCAGGTGGAAAAAGTCGAGCCTGACTCAGATCTGCCTCGGATCGGGGGGGCTCGGGGGGGTTCGGATTTCAGAAATCCGAACCCGCTCACCCCTAGCTAACATTTCAGTGCTCTACTCTTATTGCATCTAGACTCTTAACACTGTGATCTACTGTATTCTAATCTACTGTGTTCTGTACTGTATTCTGTACTGTTTTCTGTACTGTGCTCTGTACTATATACTGCACCGTATTATGTGCTGTGCTCTGTAATGTATTCTGTACTGTATTCTGTACTATATTCTGTACTGTATTCTGTACCGTATTCTGTGCTGTATTCTGTACTGTGCTCTGTACTGTATTCTGTACTGTATTCTGTACCGTATTCTGTGCTGTATTCTGTACTGTGCTCTGTACTGTGTTCTGCACTGTATTCTGTACTGTATTCTGTACCGTATTCTGTGCTGTATTCTGTACTGTGCTCTGTACTGTATTCTGTACTGTATTCTGTACCGTATTCTGTGCTGTATTCTGTGCTGTGTTCTGTACTGTATTCTGTACTGTGTTCTGTACTATATTCTGTACTGTATTCTGTACTGTGTTCTGTACTATATTCTGTACTGTGCTCTGTAATGTATTCTGCACTGTATCTGTACTGTATTCTGTACCGTATTCTGTGCTGTATTCTGTACTGTGCTCTGTACTGTGCTCTGTACTGTATTCTGTACTGTATTCTGTACCGTATTCTGTGCTGTATTCTGTACTGTGCTCTGTACTGTATTCTGTACTGTATTCTGTACCGTATTCTGTGCTGTATTCTGTGCTGTGTTCTGTACTGTATTCTGTACTGTGTTCTGTACTATATTCTGTACTGTATTCTGTACTGTGTTCTGTACTATATTCTGTACTGTGCTCTGTAATGTATTCTGCACTGTATCTGTACTGTGTTCTGTACTATATTCTGTACTGTGCTCTGTACTGTGCTCTGTACTGTATTCTGTGCTGTATTCTGTACTGTGCTCTGTACTGTATTCTATACTGTATTCTGCACCATATTCTGTACTGTGCTCTGTACTGTATTCTGTACTGTATTCTGTACTATATTCTGTACTGTGCTCTGTAATGTATTCTGTACTGTATTCTGTACTGTGTCCTGTACTATATTCTGTACTGTGCTCTGTAATGTATTCTGTACTATATTTTGTACTATATTCTGTACTTTGCTCTGTACTGTGCTCTGTACTGTATTCTGTACTGGATTCTGTACCATATTCTGTGCTGTATTCTGTACTGTGCTCTGTACTGTATTCTGTACTATATTCTGTACTGTGCTCTGTACTGTGCTCTGTACTGTGCTCTGCACCGTATTATGTGCTGTATTTTGTGCTGTGCTCTGTAATGTATTCTGTACTATATTCTGTACTATATTCTATACTGTGCTCTGTACTGTGCTCTGTACTATATTCTGTGCTGTATTCTGTACTGTGTTATGTGCTGTATTCTGTACTGTGCTCTGTACTGTATTCTGCACCATATTCTGTGCTGTATTCTGTACTGTGCTCTGTACTGTATTCTGCACCATATTCTGTGCTGTATTCTGTACTGTGCTCTGTAATGTATTCTGTACTGTGCTCTGTAATGTATTCTGTACTGTGCTCTGGGCCTGATTCAGAGCTCGACGCTATTTGCGCTCGCTCGTTCAGAAAAAGGGTCCGGCTATTTAAATTGAGCGCTCATTCTTTGTGGTCTGATGACGCCTCTATGTCTGAGCGAGCGAATGAAATATGCGCTCGCAATTTTGTAAAGACGCCCCCTGGCCGCTCGCATCCTACGTCATCTCCGCTATTTATTCGATTAATCGAGTACACCGAAAGGCGTCTGAACTGCTCGCAGTGCTTGTGGTTGGATTTTCCTACCGCAATCATGCGAACAGTTCAGGCTAAGAAACAACCAAGTGACGTGGTCGATGACGCTGCTTTGTTAATTATGCACACCCTTAAAACGCCCGTTTTGACCATTTGGCACGCCTGCGTTCGGATCACCACTCCCCGTTTTCATGCACCTTCCCCTGTTACCACCCACAAACACCTCATCCTGTCACTCAAATTAGCAGGCATTCGCAATTTTGCGATCATACAATTTCCGACCGCAATGAATGGTTCGCGCATGCATGTGCAGTTGTGCGAACTTCGCTCGGAGCGAACGAGCGGCTGCTTACTAGCGGCTCTGAATTAGGCCGTCTGTACTGTGTTCTGTACTGTGCTCTGTAATGTATTCGGCACTGTATTCTGTACTGTGCTCTGTATTGTATTCTGCACTGTATCTGTACTGTGCTCTGTACTGTGCTCTGTATTGTATTCTGCACTGTATCTGTACTGTGCTCTGTACTGTGTTCTGTACTGTGCTCTGTATTGTATTCTGCACTGTATCTGTACTGTGTTCTGTACTGTGCTCTGTAATGTATTCGGCACTGTATTCTGTACTGTGCTCTGTATTGTATTCTGCACTGTATCTGTACTGTGTTCTGTACTGTGCTCTGTATTGTATTCTGCACTGTGCTCTGTACTGTGCTCTAATGTATTATGTACTGTATTCTGTACTGTATTCTGTATTGTGCTCTGTACTGTGCTCTGTACTGTGCTCTGTATTGTATTCTGCACTGTATCTGTACTGTGCTCTGTACTGTGTTCTGTACTGTGCTCTGTATTGTATTCTGCACTGTATCTGTACTGTGCTCTGTATTGTGCTCTGTACTGTGCTCTAATGTATTCTGCACTGTATCTGTACTGTATTCTGTACTGTGCTCTGTACTGTGCTCTGTACTATGCTCTGTAATGTACTCTGGGCCTGATTCAGACCCACTTGCGAGCACTGGCAAGCGGGTCGATTTGGGGCCAGTGCACATGTGCACGACAGACCCGGCTCCGTTGTGCGCATCCGCGAGACCCGCATAGCGACGGGCAAGCCATTGCTATGGCTCTCGCTACAAAGGGGGCGTGCTGTCGATGGTAAGTGACAACACGCCCCCTTTGGTGGGCGTGCCGGGGCGTGGCTGGCCAGACGGAGGCGTTCCTATGGGAACGCCTACCGTCTGGGGCCGGCCCCACTGACATCACAAGTGATGTCAGTGGGAGTGCTTTTGGCTCAGATAGAGCCAAAAGCACTCCAGAGCTTGCAGCAGACGAGACCCTACCACAAGGGTCTCGTCGCAAGCCCGATGGTCTTGACCATCGCAACCATCTTTTTGGCTGCTCGCAATAGCTGTGGGCGGTCACCCACAGCTATGTGAGTGGCCAGGAGGCCGCTCTAAAAACGAAGACGGACGGCTCTGATTCAGAGCGAGCGCTCTGTCAGAGGGTCCGGCTTTGAATCAGGGCCACTGTACTGTAATCTGTACTGTATTCTGTACTGTGCTCTGCACCGTATTCTGTACCGTATTATGTACTATATTCTGTACCGTATTCTGTACCGTATTCAGTACTGTATTCTGCACCGTATTCTGCACCGTATTCTGTACTGTATTTTGCACCATATTCTGTACTGTATTCTGCACCGTATTCTGTACTGTATTTTGCACCGTATTCAGTACTGTATTCTGCACCGTATTCTGCACCGTATTCTGTACTGTATTTTTCACCACATTCTGTACTGTATTCTGCATCGTACTCTGTACTGTATTTTGCACCGTATTCTGTACTGTATTCTGCATCGTATTCTGTACTGTATTCTGCATCGTATTCTGTACTGTATTCTACACTGTATTCTGTACTGTATTCTGCACTGTATTCTGTAATGTGTTATATACCGTATTCTACACTGTATTCTGCACCGTATTCTGTAATGTGTTATATACCGTATTCTACACTGTATTGTGTACTGTGTTCTGCACCGTATTCTGTAATGTGTTATATACTGTATTCTGTACTGTATTCTGCACCGTATTCTGTAATGTGTTATATACCGTATTCTACACTGTATTGTGTACTGTGTTCTGCACCGTATTCTGTACTGTATTCTGTACTGTATTCTGTACTGTATTCTGTAATGTGTTATATACCGTATTCTACACTGTATTGTGTACTGTATTCTGTACTGTATTCTGTACTATATTCTGTACTGTATTCTGTACTGTATTCTGCACCGTATTCTGCACTGTATTTTGCACCGTATTCTGCACCGTATTCTGTACCGTATTCTGCACCATATTCTGCACCGTATTCTGTACTGTATTCTGCACCGTATTCTGTACTGTATTTTTCACCATATTCTGTACTGTATTCTGCACCATATTCTGTACTGTATTCTGTACTGTATTCTGCATCGTACTCTGTACTGTATTTTGCACCGTATTCTGTACTGTATTCTGCATCGTATTCTGTACTGTATTCTGCATTGTATTCTGTACTGTATTCTGCACCGTTTTCTGTACTGTATTCTGCACTGTATTCTGTAATGTGTTATATACCGTATTCTACACTGTATTCTGCACCGTATTCTGTAATGTGTTATATACCGTATTCTGCACTGTATTCTGCACCGTATTTTGCACCATATTCTGTAATGTGTTATATACCGTATTCTACACTGTATTGTGTACTGTATTCTGTACTGTATTCTGTACTGTATTCTGTACTGTATTCTGCACCGTATTCTGTAATGTGTTATATACCGTATTCTACACTGTATTGTGTACTGTATTCTGTACTGTATTCTGTACTGTATTCTGTAATGTGTTATATACCGTATTCTACACTGTATTGTGTACTGTATTCTGTACTGTATTCTGTACTATATTCTGTACTGTATTCTGTACTGTATTCTGTACTATATTCTGTACTGTATTCTGCACCATATTCTGTACTGTAATCTGCACCGTATTCTGTACTGTATTTTGCACCATATTCTGTACTGTATTCTGCACCATTTTCTGTAATGTGTTATATACCGTATTCTACACTGTATTGTGTACTGTATTCTGCACCGTATTCTGTAATGTGTTATATACCGTATTCTACACTGTATTGTGTACTGTATTCTGTACTGTATTCTGTAATGTGTTATATACCGTATTCTGTAATGTGTTATATACCGTATTCTACACTGTATTGTGTACTGTATTCTGCACCGTATTCTGTAATGTGTTATATACCGTATTCTACACTGTATTGTGTACTGTATTCTGTACTGTATTCTGTACTATATTCTGTACTGTATTCTGTGCTGTATTCTGCAACATATTCTGTACTGTAATCTCTAATGTGTTATATACCGTATTCTACACTGTGTTATGTACTGTATTCTGTACTGTAGTTTGCACCATATTCTGTACTGTATTCTGTAATGTGTTATATACCGTATTCTACACTGTATTGTGTACTGTGTTCTGTACTGTATTGTGTACTGTGTTCTGTACTGTATTGTGTACTGTGTTCTGTACCGTATTCTGTACTATATTCTGTACTATATTCTGTACTGTATTCTGTACTGTATTTTGCACCATATTCTGCACCGTATTCTGTAATGTGTTATATACCGTATTCTGTATTTTGTTCTCTACTTTATTCTGTACTGTATTTTGTAATTGGTGCTGCACACACTATGGGCCTCATTCAGAGGCAGTCGGAGAATGCAAGCTGTCGCTCAGAAACTGGGCGGCCGCTTGCATCCTGACCGGCCGCCTCTGTTTCGGTTGTTAGGCTGTGGGTTTACACCCACAGCTCTAACGACCGCTCGGGTGATGGTCGCGATGGGCAGAGACCATCGCGACCATCGTGGCTTACGACGAGACCCTAGGGTAGGGTCTCACTTGTCGTAAGCCACGGAGAGCTTCTGGCTCTGTCAGCGCCGGTCGTAGCGGGTCTCTTTGAAAAGGGGGCAAGCTGTCGATGTTGATTGACAGCTCGCCCCATTTGGAAGGCAGGCCGGGGTGGTGGAAGCCCAAACGGAGGCATTCCCACTAGGGATGTCAGTGGGGCCACCCCTTCCGGCCCGCCTTCCAAACGGTGCGAGCTGTCAATCAACATCGTAAGCTCGCCCCCTTTGGAAAGAGACCCGCTACGACCGGCGCTGTCGGTCATAGCGGGTCTCATGCATGCGCACGAAGGAGCCGGCTCCCTCGTGCGCATGCGCACCTGACAAACATCGAGGCGGCCGTGCGGTCGTAGACCGTATGGCCACCAATGAATGAAGACCTATATTCTGTACTGTGTTATATATTGTATTCTGTACTGTTATATACTGTGTTATATACTGTATTCTGTACTGTGTTATATATTGTATTCTGTACTGTTATATACTGTGTTATATATTGTATTCTGTACAGTTTTAAGTACTGTATTCTGCACTTTATTTTACACTGTATTACGTACTTTATTCTCCGCTGTGTTATATATTGTATTCTGTACTGTTATGTACTGTGTTCTGTACTGGTATGTACTAGGGGTGAGCGGGTTCGGATTTCTGAAATCCGAACCCCCCCGAGCCCCCCCGATCCGAGTCCGATCCGAGTCAGGCTCGACTTTTCCCGCCTGACTCGGATCTGACATCGAGGCAAAACGTCATCATCCCGCCTTCCGAGTCTCGCGGGTTTTTGATCCTATATAAGGTACCCGCGTCGGCGCCATTTTCTCACTCGGCTGTGGACAGTGAAGAGGGAGGGTGGGAGTTAGTGCTGTGTAGTGTAGTGTAGTGTAGTGCTGCTGTTGTCCACTACTTCAAAGTCCATAGGGGCTGGCTGTGTTGTGCTGTGCTGCTGTTGTTAATAGGGGCTGTGTCCACTACTTCAAAGTCCATAGGGGCTGGCTGGACTGTGTTGTGCAGTCAGTTCCAAAGTCCTGTGCAGTGTCCCAGTCCTAAAGGGGTGCTGTAGTGTTGTCCAGGGGGTGCTCTGTCCATCAGGGGTGCTCCCCCCAAGTGCTAAAAAAATAATATATTTTCTGTGTTTGTGAATTGTGTGCGCAGTAGCCGCACGTGCATCAACAAAGTAGTGCCAAGCGTGCGCCTGTGTCATAAGTAAAGGGCCGGCTGGCTTGACCGTTAAGGGTGCTGTAACCCCCGAAAGTACACTCCAGTCCAAACCAAAAAAAAAATTATTTTCTGTGTTTGTGAATTGTGTGCGCAGTAGCCGCACGTGCATCAACAAAGTAGTGCCAAGCGTGCGCCTGTGTCATAAGTAAAGGGCCGGCTGGCTTGACCGTTAAAGGGTGCTGTAACCCCCGAAAGTACACTCCAGTCCAAACCAAAAAAAAATTATTTTCTGTGTTTGTGAATTGTGTGCGCAGTAGCCGCACGTGCATCAACAAAGTAGTGCCAAGCGTGCGCCTGTGTCATAAGTAAAGGGCCGGCTGGCTTGACCGTTAAGGGTGCTGGAACCCCCGAGAGTACACTCCAGTCCAAACCAAAAAAAAAATTATTTTCTGTGTTTGTGAATTGTGTGCGCAGTAGCCGCACGTGCATCAACAAAGTAGTGCCAAGCGTGCGCCTGTGTCATAAGTAAAGGGCCGGCTGGCTTGACCGTTAAAGGGTGCTGTAACCCCCGAAAGTACACTCCAGTCCAAACCCAAAAAAAAATATTTTCTGTGTTTGTGAATTGTGTGCGCAGTAGCCGCACGTGCATCAACAAAGTAGTGCCAAGCGTGCGCCTGTGTCATAAGTAAAGGGCCGGCTGGCTTGACCATTAAGGGTGCTGTAACCCCCGAAAGTACACTCCAGTCCAAACCAAGAAAAAAATTATTTTCTGTGTTTGTGAATTGTGTGCGCAGTAGCCGCACGTGCATCAACAAAGTAGTGCCAAGCGTGCGCCTGTGTCATAAGTAAAGGGCCGGCTGGCTTGACCGTTAAAGGGTGCTGTAACCCCCAAAAGTACACTCCAGTCCAAACCAAAAAAAAAATTATTTTCTGTGTTTGTGAATTGTGTGCGCAGTAGCCGCACGTGCATCAACAAAGTAGTGCCAAGCATGCGCCTGTGTCATATGTAAAGGGCCGGCTGGCTTGACCGTTAAGGGTGCTGTAACCCCCGAGAGTACACTCCAGTCCAAACCAAAAAAAAAATTATTTTCTGTGTTTGTGAATTGTGTGCGCAGTAGCCGCACGTGCATCAACAAAGTAGTGCCAAGCGTGCGCCTGTGTCATAAGTAAAGGGCCGGCTGGCTTGACCGTTAAAGGGTGCTGTAACCCCCGAAAGTACACTCCAGTCCAAACCAAAAAAAAATTATTTTCTGTGTTTGTGAATTGTGTGCGCAGTAGCCGCACGTGCATCAACAAAGTAGTGCCAAGCGTGCGCCTGTGTCATAAGTAAAGGGCCGGCTGGCTTGACCGTTAAGGGTGCTGTAACCCATCGAGAGTACACTCCAGTCCAAACCAAGAAAAAAATTATTTTCTGTGTTTGTGAATTGTGTGCGCAGTAGCCGCACGTGCATCAACAAAGTAGTGCCAAGCGTGCGCCTGTGTCATAAGTAAAGGGCCGGCTGGCTTGACCGTTAAAGGGTGCTGTAACCCCCGAAAGTACACTCCAGTCCAAACCAAAAAAAAAATTATTTTCTGTGTTTGTGAATTGTGTGCGCAGTAGCCGCACGTGCTTCAACAAAGTAGTGCCAAGCGTGCGCCTGTGTCATAAGTAAAGGGCCGGCTGGCTTGACCGTTAAAGGGTGCTGTAACCCCCGAAAGTACACTCCAGTCCAAACCAAAAAAAAATTATTTTCTGTGTTTGTGAATTGTGTGCGCAGTAGCCGCACGTGCATCAACAAAGTAGTGCCAAGCGTGCGCCTGTGTCATAAGTAAAGGGCCGGCTGGCTTGACCGTTAAAGGGTGCTGTAACCCCCGAAAGTACACTCCAGTCCAAACCAAAAAAAAATTATTTTCTGTGTTTGTGAATTGTGTGCGCAGTAGCCGCACGTGCATCAACAAAGTAGTGCCAAGCGTGCGCCTGTGTCATAAGTAAAGGGCCGGCTGGCTTGACCGTTAAAGGGTGCTGTAACCCCCGAAAGTACACTCCAGTCCAAACCAAAAAAAAAATTATTTTCTGTGTTTGTGAATTGTGTGCGCAGTAGCCGCACGTGCTTCAACAAAGTAGTGCCAAGCATGCGCCTGTGTCATAAGTAAAGGGCCGGCTGGCTTGACCGTTAAAGGGTGCTGTAACCCCCGAAAGTACACTCCAGTCCAAACCAAAAAAAAAATTATTTTCTGTGTTTGTGAATTGTGTGCGCAGTAGCCGCACGTGCATCAACAAAGTAGTGCCAAGCGTGCGCCTGTGTCATAAGTAAAGGGCCGGCTGGCTTGACCGTTAAAGGGTGCTGTAACCCCCGAAAGTACACTCCAGTCCAAACCAAAAAAAAATTATTTTCTGTGTTTGTGAATTGTGTGCGTAGTAGCCGCACGTGCATCAACAAAGTAGTGCCAAGCGTGCGCCTGTGTCATAAGTAAAGGGCTGGCTGGCTTGACCGTTAAGGGTGCTGTAACCCCCGAAAGTACACTCCAGTCCAAACCAAAAAAAAAATTATTTTCTGTGTTTGTGAATTGTGTGCGCAGTAGCCGCACGTGCATCAACAAAGTAGTGCCAAGCGTGCGCCTGTGTCATAAGTAAAGGGCCGGCTGGCTTGACCATTAAGGGTGCTGTAACCCCCGAAAGTACACTCCAGTCCAAACCAAAAAAAAAATTATTTTCTGTGTTTAGCCGCACGTATATATCAAATCGATATAACATAAATGGAGGACCAAACTTTCTCCGATAAAAATAAAATAGAGAAAGATCAAGAACCACTTCCTCCTAGTGCTGAAGCTGCTGCCACTAGTCATGACATAGACGATAACATGCCATCAACGTCGTCTGCCAAGGCCGAAGCCCAATGTCATAGTAGAGGGCACATACAATCCCAAATGGCAAAGTTCAGGAAAATGACCTTGAAAAAGACATTTAAATCAGCTGAAGAGAAACGTAAACTTGCCAATATGCCATTTACGACACGGAGTGGCAAGGAACGGCTAAGGTCGATCCCTAGTATGTTCATGACTAGTGGTTCAGCTTCACATGACGATGGAAGCCCTCCTCCCACTAAAAAAATCAAAAGAGTTAAGCTGGCAAAAGCACAGCGAAGAACTGTGCTTTCTAAGAAGATATCACAAATCCCCAAGGAGAGTCCAAGTGTGGTGGTGGTTGCGATGCCTGACCTTCCCAGCACTGGACGGGAAGAGGTGGCTCTTTCCACCATTTGCACGCCCCCTGCAAGTGCTGAAAGGAGCACCCACAGTCCACTTGCTGATATGCAAATTGAAGATGTCACTGTTGAAGTACAACAGGATGAGGATACTGGTGTAGCTGGCGCTGAGGAGGAAGTTGGCGAGGAGGATTCTGATGGTGATGTGGTTTGTTTAAATCAGGCTCCGGGGGAGACAGTTGTTGTCCGTGGGATGAAAAAGCCCATCACGGTCATGCCTGGGCAGAAGACCAAACATTCCACCTCTTTGGTCTGGCAATATTTCTATCCAAATCCGGACAACAACTGTCTTGCCATATGTACCATATGTAAAGGTGAAATAAGTAGGGGTAGGGACGTCAACCACCTAGGAACATCCTCCCTTATACGGCACCTGCAGCGCGTTCATAAAAAGTTACTGTCAAGTTCAGAAACTTTGGCTAAGACCGTAAGCAGTCCAGGGACACCTAAATCCTGTTGTCCTGTTGTATCCAAGCGCCTGCAAACCACACCGTCAACTCCCTCCTCGTCAATTTCCTCCTTAGTCAGGATCGGAAGTAGTCCTGCAGGCCATGTCACTGGCATGACTGACTCTCCTATCCGGGATTCCTCTGGAGGATCCTGCATTGCTACGCCTACTGCTGCCGCTGCTGCTGTTGCTGCTGCTGGGAGTCGTTCATCATCCCAGAGAGGAAGTAGGAACACCACTACTTTTACTAAACAATTGACCCTCCAACAGTCCTTAGCGAGGAGGATGAAGTACGACAGCAGTCATCCTGAAGCAAAACGTATAACTGAGGCCTTGACTGCTATGTTGGTGTTAGACGTGCGTCCGGTATCCGCCATTAGTGCAGTGGGATTTAGACAATTGATGGAGGTAGTGTGTCCCCGGTTCCAAATCCCGTCTAGATTCCACTTCACTAGGCAGGCGATACCGAGACTGTACAGAAACGTCAGAAAAAGTGTCCTCAGTGTCCTGAAAAATGCCGTTGTACACAATGTCCACTTAACCACGGACATGTGGACAAGTGGAACAGGGCAGACTAAGGACTATATGACTGTGACAGCCCACTGGGTAGATGTATCACCTTACGCAGCAACAGCAGCAGCGTCACCAGTAGCAGCATCTCAGAAACGCCAGCTCGTTACAAGGCAGGCTACGCTGTGTATCACCGGTTTCAGTAAGAGGCACACCGCCGACAACCTCTTAGAGAAACTGAGGGAAATCATCGTCCAGTGGCTTACCCCACTTAGACTCTCCTGGGGATTTGTGATATCTGACAACGCCACCAATATTGTGCGGGCATTACATCTGGGCAAATTCCAGCACGTCCCATGTTTTGCTCACACAATAAACTTGGTGGTGCAGAATTTTCTGAAAAGCGACAGGGGCGTGCAGGAGACGCTTTGGGTGGCCCGAAAAATTTCTGGCCACTTTCGCCATTCAGCGACTGCGTGCCGAAGACTGGAGCGCCAGCAAACACTCTTGAACCTGCCCCGCCATCACCTGAAGCAAGAGGTTGTGACGCGGTGGAACTCAACCCTCTATATGCTTCAGAGGATGGAGGAGCAGCAAAAGGCCATACAAGCCTATACATCCACCTATGACATAGACAAAGGAGGGGGTATGCACCTGACTCAAGCGCAGTGGAGAATGATTTCCGTGTTGTGCAAGGTTCTCCAGCCCTTCGAACTTGCCACACGTGAAGTCAGTTCAGACACAGCCAGCTTGAGTCAGGTCATTCCCCTCATCAGGCTTTTGCAGAAGCAGCTGGAGAAAGTAAAGGAGGAGCTAAGACGGAGCGATTCCGCTCGGCATGTGGGACTTGTGGATGAAGCCCTTCATTCGCTTTGCCAGGATTCCAGGGTGGTCAATCTGTTGAAATCAGACCACTACATTTTGGCCACCGTGCTTGATCCTAGGTTTAAAGCCTATGTGGTGTCTCTCTTTCCGGCCGACACAAGCCTGCAGAGGTGCAAAGACCTGCTGGTGAACACACTGTCAGCTGAAGCGGAACGTGACACGTCAACGGCTCCTTCTTCATTTTCTCCCGCAACTGGGGCTGCCAGGAAAAAACTTAGGTATCCTAAGCAACCCACTGGCGGTGATGCAGGGCAGGCAGGACCAAGTTTGGACATCTGGTCCGGACTGAAGGACCTGGCAACAATTTCTGACATGTCTACTGTCACTGCATATGATACTGTCACCATTGACAGAATGGTGGAGGATTACATCGGTGACAGCATCCAAGTAGGCATGTCAGACAGTCCATACCTGTACTGGCAGGAAAAAGAGGCAATTTGGAGGCCCCTGTACAAGCTGGCTCTATTTTACCTGAGTTGCCCCCCCTCCAGTGTGTACTCCGAAAGAGTGTTTAGTGCAGCCGGGAACCTTGTCAGCGAAAGGCGTAGGAGGTTGCTTCCACAGAATGTGGAGAAGATGATGTTCATCAAAATGAATTATCAGCTCTTCCAGGGAGACCAGCCTCCAGAAGGTACAGAGGGACCTGTGGTGGTGGATTCAAGTGGGGACGAGTTAATACTTTGTGAGGATGAGGATGTACACACTGAAGAGGGTGAGGAATCGGTGGATGAGGAGGATGAGGATGACATCTTGCCTCCGTAGAGCCAGTTTGTGCAGGGACACATTAATTGCCAGCTTGTTTTGTGGGGGCCCAAACGAACCAATCATTTCAGCCACAGTTGTGTGGCAGACCCTGGCGCTGAAATGATTGATTTGTTAAAGTGTGCATGTCCTGTTTATACAACATAAGGGTGGGTGGGAGGGCCCAAGGACAATTCCATCTTGCACTTCTTTTTTTTCTTTGCATTATGTACAGTTTGGGGCCTAGTTTTTCTAACTGCCATCCTGTCTGCCACTGCAGTGTCACTCCTAGATGGGTCACGTGTTTGTGCCGCCCACTCGTGTCGCTTAGCATAGTCATCCAGCTACCTCGGTGCAACCTTTTGGACATGAAAACACTATTGTGAGGTGTGAGGTGTTCAGAATAGACTGGAAATGAGTGGAAATTAAGGTTATTGAGGTTAATAATAGCATAGGAGCAGAGAAACCAACAAATTCTGTGATTTTAGCTGTTTTTATGCTTTTTAAAAAAAAAATACAGATCCAAAACACAAAACCCAGAACCCAAAACACGGAAGGGTGGTTTTGGCAAAACCAATCCAGATCCAAAACACGAAGAAAGATCCAGATCCAAAACCAAAACACAAAACACGAAAAGTGGCCGGTGCACACCCCTAGTATGTACTGTATTCTACACTGTATTCTGTACTGTTATGTACTGTGTTCTGTACTGGTATGTACTGTATTCTGCACTGTATTCTGTACTGTTATGAACTGTATTCTGTACTGTGTTATGTACTGTGTTCTGTTATGTACTGTTATGTACTGTATTCTGTACTGTTATGTACTGTATTCTGTACTGTGTTCTGCACTGTATCCTGTACTGTATTCTGCACTGTATTATGGTATTCTGCACTGTTATGCACTGTATTGTTCTGTACTGTGTCCTGCACTGTGTTATATACTGTGGGCCTGATTCAAACCCGCTCACGAGAGCTATGCGCTGGCAAGCAGGTCGATGGTGACCCAGTGCATATGTGCACGACGGAGCCGGCTCTGTCGTGCGCATGCGCGAAACCCGGATAGC
Organism: Taudactylus pleione; assembly: GCA_031769625.1. NCBI lineage: Eukaryota > Metazoa > Chordata > Amphibia > Anura > Myobatrachidae > Taudactylus > Taudactylus pleione. The sequence goes on from JAUIMM010000616.1 coordinate 109,522, forward strand.
GGCGGGCAAGCCGTCGCTCCTGGTCTCGTACCAAAGGGGGCGTGCTATCGATGTTGCGGGATAGCACGCCCCCTTTTGTGGGTGGGTCGGGGGCGTGGCTGCCCAGACGGAGGCGTTCCCATGGGTATGCCTACCGTCTGGGGCCGGCCCCTCTGACATCACAAGTGATGTCAGTGGGAGTGCTTTCGGCTCTGTTAGAGCCGAAAGCACTCTAGGGCTTGCGGCAATGAGACCCTACCACAAGGGCCTCATCGCAAGCCCAATGGTCAAGACCATCGCGACCATCTTTCTGGCCGTTCGCTATAGCTGTGGGTGGTCACCCACAGCTATGCGAGTGGCCAGGAGGCCGCTCTAAAAAAAGGCCGGCCCTGATTCTGAGAGAGCGCTCTGTCAGAGCGTCCAGCTCTGAATCAGGGCCAGTGTTCTGTACTGTGTTCTGTACTGTATTCTTCACTGTATTCTATACTGTGGGCCTGATTCAGAGTCGCTCGTTCGCTCCAAGCGATGTTCGCACATCTGCGCATGGGTCGTAATGCGCATGCGCCAACCAGTCAATTGCGGTCGGAAATCGAGCACTCGCAAAATAGCGAGTGCCTGCTAATTTGAGTGACAGGATGAGGCGTTTGTGGGTGGTAACAGGGGAAGGTGCTTGAAAACGGGGAGTGGTGATCCGAACGCAGGCGTGCCAAACAGTCAAAACGGGCGTTTTAAGGGTGTGCATAATTAACAAAGCAGCGTCATCGACCACGCCACTTGGTTGTTTCTTAGCCTGAACTGTTCGCATGATTGCGGTAGGAACATCCAACCACAAGCACTGCGAGCAGTACAGACGCCTTTCGATGTACTCAATTAATCAAATAAATAGCGGAGATGACGTAGGATGCGAGCGGCCAGGGGGCGTCTTTGCAAAATAGCGAGCGCATATTTTGTTCGCTCACTCAGACATAGAGGCGTCAACAGACCGCAAAGAGCGAGTGTTCAATTTAAATAGCCGGCCCCTTTTTCTGAACGAGCGAGCGCAAATAGCGTCCGGCTCTGAATCAGGCCCTGTGTTCTGTACTGTGTTCTGCACTGTATTCTGCACTGTTATGTACTGTTTTATGTACTGTGGGCCTGATTCATTATGGATCGCTACTGGGTTCGCAGCTGCGATTATGCACGCAGAACCGTTGCCAAATTATGTTAATGAATGCTATGGGAACGCCATCGGACAACTAGCATAAAGACACCCACGACCACTATCTCGTATATACGTAATACATTACAGTCTTGCTTATACATTAAGTAACATCGACCCGTTACCACAATTACAACAGGTCAGACCTTACTCAGAAATTGCTAACCTCATCGCACGCAGTGAGTATTCAAGCTGAGCAAGGCATTAGCACGCCCACTATGTCTTGGTGTGCGATCACTTCGTGTATGCAGATGCCCACCAGCCATTCTTAAGACGCCCACTTGCGCACGTCATCTCCTGGAAGTGCTTGTAAACATTGGTACATCGAGCACCATCGGACGCGATCATTGCGCTTGAGGTTTACCATACCCTTCCGCAAGCACTGCGATCACTTCAGCGTGAAATCCCACCAAGTGACGTGTACTATGACGCTACCTTTTAATAATGCACTCCTTTGAAATGGTGTTGAAACACTCAAGCACCTGCATTCGCACCTCCACTCCCCCGTTACCAGTGGCTTGCCCCTGTCACCACCCACACTCGGCTTCTCCTGTCACTCACTCTGCCTGGCAGTCTATAAGCAGCAAGTGAACATATTCCAATCTCTCACTACCACAAGGGTCTCATCGCAAGCCTGATGGTCGCGATGGTCTTGACCATCGCGCCCAACAACCTGGCCGCTCGCTATAGCTGTGGGTGGTCACCCACAGCTGTGCGTGCGGCCAGGAGACCGAACAAAAAAAAATAAGCGAGCGCATGTTCAGAGTAGGGGTGTGCACCGGCCACTTTTCATGTTTTGTGTTTTGGTTTTGGATCTGGATCTTTCTTCATGTTTTGGATCTGGATTGGTTTTGCCAAAACCACCCATCCTTGTTTTGGGTTCTGGGTTTTGTGTTTTGGATCTGTATTTTTTTTTAAAAAAGCATAAAAACAGCTAAAATCACAGAATTTGTAGGTTTTTCTGCTCCTATGCTATTATTAACCTCAATAACCTTAATTTCCACTAATTTCCAGTCTATTCTGAACACCTCACAATAGTGTTTTTATGTCCAAAAGGTTGCACCGAGGTAGCTGGATGACTATGCTAAGCGACACGAGTGGGCGGCACAAACACGTGGCCCATCTAGGAGTGGCACTGCAGTGGCAGACAGGATGGCAGTTTGAAAAACTAGGCCCCAAACAGTACATAATGCAAAGAAAAAAAAGAAGTGCAAGATGGAATTGTCCTTGGGCCCTCCCACCCACCCTTATGTTGTATAAACAGGACATGCACACTTTAACAAACCAATCATTTCAGCGCCAGGGTCTGCCACACGACTGTGGCTGAAATGATTGGTTCGTTTGGGCCCCCACAAAACAAGCTGGCAATTAATGTGTCCCTGCACAAACTGGCTCTACGGAGGCAAGAAGTCGTCCTCATCCTCCTCATCCACAGATTCCTCACCCTCTTCAGTGTTATGTACATCCTCATCCTCACAGAGTATTAATTCGTCCCTGCTGGAACCACAGGTCCCTCTGTACGTTCTGGAGGCTGGTCTCCCTGGAAGAGTTGATAATTCATTTTATGAACATCATCTTCTCCACATTTTGTGGAAGCAACCTCCTACGCCTTTCGCTGACAAGGTTCCCGGCTGCACTAAACACTCTTTCGGAGTACACACTGGAGGGGGGGCAACTCAGGTAAAATAGAGCCAGTTTGTACAGGGACCTCCAAATTGCCTCTTTTTCCTGCCAGTACAGGTACGGACTGTCTGACATGCCTACTTGGATGCTGTCACCGATGTAATCCTTTAACAGACAGACACACGCTTGTCGCTGCTGCTTTGAGGATGCAGGTGCGGCTACAGCCCACACAATTCACAAAGACAGAAAAAAAAAGAAGAATATTTTTATTGTTTGTGTAGCACACTTTGAGGGTGTCACCACCCTTTAACAGACAGACGCACGCTTGTCGCTGCTGCTTTGAGGATGCAAGTGCGGCTACAGCCCACACATTTCACAAAGACAGAAAAAAAAAGAAGAACATTTTTATTGTTTGTGTAGCACACTTTGAGGGTGTCACCACCCTTTAACAGACAGACGCACGCTTGTCGCTGCTGCTTTGAGGATGCAGGTGGAATCTAGATGGGATTTGGAACCGGGGACACACTACCTCCATCAATTGTCTAAATCCCACTGCACTAATGGCGGATACCGGACGCACATCTAACACCAACATAGCAGTCAAGGCCTCAGTTATACGTTTTGCTTAAGGATGACTGCTGTCGTACTTCATCCTCATCGCTAGGGACTGTTGGAGGGTCAATTGTTTAGTAAAAGTAGTGATGTTCCTACTTCCTCTCTGGGATGATGAACAACTCCCAGCAGCAGCAACAGCACTAGGAGGAAGTGGTTCTTGATCTTTCCCTATTTTATTTTTATCTGAGAAAGTTTGGTCCTCCATTTATGTTATATTGATATATACGTGCGGCTAAGGCGCACACAAACGCAGCAAATATTTTTTGATTTTTGCTGGAGAGTAGTGCACTTTGTGGGTTACACCACCCTTTAAGAAATGAGCCAGCCGGCCCTTTACTTATGGGACACAGGCGCACGCTTGGCGATGCTCCTTTGTTGATGCACATGCAGCCACAGTGCACATAATTCACAAACAGAAATTTTTATTTTATTTTGTTTGGAGTGCCCTTTGGGGGTTACAGCACCCTTTAGCGGTCAATCCAGCCGGCCCTTTATTTATGGGACACAGGCGCACGCTTGGCACTACTTTGTTGATGCACGTGCGGCTACTGCGCACACAATTCACAAACACAGAAATTTTTTTATTTTTTTTGCACTTGGAGGGAGCACCCCTGATGGAAAGAGCACCCCCTGGACAAAACTACAGCAGCCCTTTAGGACTGGGACTCTGCACAGGACTTTGGAGTGGACACAGCCCCTATGGACAACTGACTGCACAACACAGTCCAGCCAGCCCCTATGGACTTTGGAGGAGTGGACACAGCCCCTATGGACAACAGCAGCACTGCACAACACAGCCAGCCCCTATGGACTTTGGAGGAGTTGACACAGCCCCTATGGACAACAGCAGCACAGCGCAGCACAGCACTACTCTGCACTACACTGCACTACACTACACAGCCCAGCCAGCCCTAACTCCCACCCTCCCTCTTCACTGTCCACAGCCGAGTGAGAAAATGGCGCTGACGCGGGTTCCTTATATAGGATCCAAAACCCGCGAGACCCGGAAGGCGGGATGATGACGTTTTGCCTCGATTTCAGATCCGAGTCAGGCGGGAAAAGTCGAGCCTGACTCGGATCGGCCTCGGATCGGGGGGGCTCGGGGGGGTTCGGATTTCAGAAATCCGAACCCGCTCACCCCTAGTTCAGAGCATCCGGCTCTGAATCAGACCCTGTATTCTGCACTGTGGTCATTACTGCATTCTGCACTGTGTTCTGTACTGTGGTCTGTTCTGTATGATGTACTGTGGGCCTGATTCAGAGCCGGACGCTATTTGCGCTCGCTCGTTCAGAAAAAGGGGCTGGCTATTTAAATTGACCGTTCGCTCTTTGCAGTCTGTTGACGCCTCTATGTCTGAACGAGCGAACAAAACATGCGGACGTTTTTTTGTAAAATACGCCCCCTGGCCGCTCGGATCATACGTCATCTCCGCTATTTATTAGATTAATCGAGTACATCGAAAGGCGAATGAACTGCTCGCTATTCATGTGGTTGCATTTTCCGACGGCAATCATGCGAGCAGTTCTGGCTAAAAGACACCCAACTGACGTGGTCGATGACGCTGCTTTGTTAATTATGCACGCCCTTAAAACGCCCGTTTTGACCGTTTGGCATGCCTGCGTTCGGATCTCCACTCCCCGTTTTCAAGCACCTTCCCCTGTTACCACCCACAAACGCCTCATCCTGTCACTCAAATTAGCAGGCATTCGCTATTTTGCGACCACACGATTTTCGGCCGCACTGACTGGTTCGCGCATGCGTACTAAAACCCATACGCATGCGCAGATGTGCGAACATCGCTCGGATCGAACGAGCGGCCGCATACGAGCGGCTCTGAATCAGGCCCTGTTGTCTGTACTGTATTCCGCATGGTGGTCATTACTGTATTCTGTACTGTGTTATGTGCTGTATTACATACTGTATTCTATACTGTGTTATGTGCTATATTACGTACTGTATTCTGTACTATGTTATGTGCTGTATTATATACTGTATTCTGTACTGTGTTATGTGCTGTATTACATATTGTATTTTGTACTGTGTTATGTACTGTATTCTGTACTGTGTTATGTGCTGTATTACATACTGTATTCTGTACTGTGTTATGTACTGTATTCTGTACTGTGTAATGTGCTGTATTACATACTGTATTCTGTACTGTGTTATGTGCTGTATTACATACTGTATTCTATACTGTGTTATGTGCTATATTACGTACTGTATTCTGTACTGTGTTATGTGCTGTATTACATACTGTATTCTGTACTGTGTTATGTGCTGTATTACATATTGTATTCTGTACTGTGTTATGTACTGTATTCTGTACTGTGTTATGTGCTGTATTACATACTGTATTCTGTACTGTGTTATGTGCTGTATTCTGTACTGTGTTATGTGCTGTATTCTGTACTGTGTTATATACTGTGTTATGTGCTGTATTCTGTACTGTGTAATGTGCTGTATTACATACTGTATTCTGTACTGTGTTATGTGCTGTATTACATACTGTATTCTGTACTGTGTTATGTGCTGTATTACATACTGTATTCAGTACTGTGTTATGTACTGTATTACATACTGTATTCTGTACTGTGTTATGTACTGTATTATGTACTGTATTCTGTACTGTGTTATGTACTGTATTCTGTACTGTATTATGTACTATGTTATGTACTGTATTCTGTACTGTGTAATGTGCTGTATTACATACTGGATTCTGTACTGTGTTATGTGCTGTATTACATACTGTATTCTGTACTGTGTTATGTACTGTATTCTGTACTGTGTTACATACTGTATTCTGTACTGTGTAATGTGCTGTATTACATACTGTATTCTGTACTGTGTTATGTGCTGTATTACATACTGTATTCTGTACTGTGTTATGTGCTGTATTACATATTGTATTCTGTACTGTGTTATGTACTGTATTCTGTACTGTGTTATGTGCTGTATTACATACTGTATTCTGTACTGTGTTATGTGCTGTATTCTGTACTGTGTTATGTGCTGTATTCTGTACTGTGTTATATACTGTGTTATGTGCTGTATTCTGTACTGTGTAATGTGCTGTATTACATACTGTATTCTGTACTGTGTTATGTGCTGTATTACATACTGTATTCTGTACTGTGTTATGTGCTGTATTACATACTGTATTCAGTACTGTGTTATGTACTGTATTACATACTGTATTCTGTACTGTGTTATGTACTGTATTATGTACTGTATTCTGTACTGTGTTATGTACTGTATTCTGTACTGTATTATGTACTATGTTATGTACTGTATTCTGTACTGTGTAATGTGCTGTATTACATACTGGATTCTGTACTGTGTTATGTGCTGTATTACATACTGTATTCTGTACTGTGTTATGTACTGTATTCTGTACTGTGTTACATACTGTATTATGTACTGTGTAATGTGCTGTATTACATACTGTATTCTGTACTGTGTTATGTGCTGTATTACATACTGTATTCTGTACTGTGTTATGTACTGTATTCTGTACTTTGTAATGTGCTGTATTACATACTGTATTCTGTACTGTGTTATGTGCTGTATTATGTACTGTATTATGTACTGTGTTATGTACTGTATTCTGTACTGTGTTACATATTGTATTCTGTACTGTGTTATGTGCTGTATTACATACTGTATTCTGTACTGTATTATGTACTGTGTTATGTGCTGTATTACATACTGTATTCTGTACTGTGTTATGTGCTGTATTATGTGCTGTATTACATACTGTACTCTGTACTGTGTTATGTGCTGTATTCTGTACTGTGTTATGTGCTGTATTACATACTGTATTCTGTACTGTGTTATGTGCTGTATTATGTACTGTATTATGTACTGTGTTGTGTGCTGTATTACATACTGTATTCTGTATTGTGTTATGTGCTGTATTATGTACTGTATTCTGTACTGTTTTATGTGCTGTATTCTGTACTGTGTTATGTGCTGTATTCTGTACTGTGTTATGTGCTGTATTACATACTGTATTCTGTACTGTGTTATGTGCTGTGTTACATACTGTATTTTGTACTGTGTTATGTGCTGTATTACATACTGTATTCTGTACTGTGTTATGTGCTGTATAATGTACTGTATTCTGTACTGTGTTATGTGCTGTATTACATACTGTATTCTGTACTGTGTTATGTGCTGTATAATGTACTGTATTCTGTACTGTGTTATGTGCTGTATTACATACTGTATTCTGTACTGTGTTATGTGCTGTATTATGTACTGTATTCTGTACTGTGTTATGTGCTGTATTACATACTGTATTCTGTACTATGTTATGTGCTGTATTACATACTGTATTCTGTACTGTGTTATGTGCTGTATTACATACTGTATTCAGTACTGTGTTATGTGCTGTATTACATACTGTATTCTGTACTGTTATGTGCTGTATTATGTACTGTATTCTGTACTGTATAATGTGCTGTATTACATACTGTATTCTTTACAGCACATACCACAGTATAGAATACAGTATGTAATACAGTACATAACACAGTACAGAATAGAGTACATAATACAGTACATAATACAGCACAAAAAACAGTAGAGAATACAGTATGTAATACAGGACATAACACAGTACAGAATACAGTATGTAATACAGCACATAACACTGTACGTATTACAGCACATAACACAGTACAGAATACAGTACGTAATACAGCACATAACACAGTACATAACACAGTACAGAATAGAGTACATAATACAGTACATACACACAGTACATAATACAGCACATAACACAGTACAGAATACAGTATGTAATACAGCACATAACACAGTACAGAATACAGTATGTAATACAGCACATAACACAGTACAGAATTCAGTACATAATACAACACATAACACAGTACAGAATACAGTATGTAATACAGCACATAACACTACAGAATACAGTATGTAATACAGCACATTACGAAGTACATAATACAGTACACAATACAGCACATAACACAGTACAGAATACAGCACATAATACAACACATAACACAGTACATAATACAGTACATAATACAGCACATAACACAGTACAGAATACAGTATGTAATACAGCACATAACACAGTACAGAATACAGCACATAACACAGTACTTAATACAGTACATAATACAGCACATAACAGAGTACAGACCACGGTGCAGAATACAGTACGTAATACAGCACATAACACAGTACAGAATACAGTACATTATAAAGCACATAACACAGTACAGAATACAGCACATAACACAGTACAGAATACAGTACAGAATACAGCACATAACACAGTACAGAATACAGTATGTAATACAGCACAAAACACAGTACAGAATACAGCACATAAAACAGTACAGAATACAGTATGTAATACAGCACATAACACAGTACATAATACAGTATGTAATACAGCACATAATACAGTACAGAATACAGTACGTAATACAGCACATAACAGTACAGAATACAGTATGTAATACAGCACATAACGCAGTACAGAATACAGTACATAATACAGCACATAACACAGTACAGAATACAGTATATAATACAGCACATAACACAGTACAGAATACAGTATGTAATACAGCACATAACACAGTACAGAATACAGTACATAATACAGCACATAACACAGTACAGAATACAGTATGTAATACAGCACATAACACAGTACAGAATACAGTATGTAATACAGCACATTACACAGTACAGAATACAGTATGTAATACAGCACATAACACAGTACAGAATACAGTACATAACACAGTACAGAATACAGTACAGAATACAGTACATGACACAGTACAGAATACAGTATGTAATACAGCACATAACACAGTACAGAATACAGTACATAACACAGTACAGAATACAGTACATAATACAGCACATAACACAGTACAGAATACAGTATGTAAAACAGCACATAACACAGTACAGAATACAGCACATAACACAGTACATAATACAGTACATAATACAGCACATAACACAGTACAGACCACGGTGCAGAATACAGTACGTAATACAGCACATAACACAGTACGTAATACAGCACATAACACAGTACAGAATACAGTATGTAATACAGCACATAACACAGTACAGAATACAGTACATAATACAGCACATAACACAGTACAGAATACAGTATGTAATACAGCACATAACACAGTACAGAATACAGTATGTAATACAGCACATAACACAGTATAGAATACAGTACATAATACAGAACTTAACACAGTACAGAATACAGTACAGAATACAGTACATAACACAGTACAGAATACAGTACATAACACAGTACAGAATACAGCACATAACATAGTACAGAATACAGTATGTAATACAGCACATAACACAGTACAGAATACAGTATGTTATACAGCACATAACACAGTACAGAATACAGTACATAACACAGTACAGAATACAGTACATAACACAGTACAGAATACAGTATGTAATACAGCACATAACACAGTACAGAATACAGTATGTAATACAGCACATAACACAGTACAGAATACAGTACATAATACAGCACATAACACAGTACAGACCACGGTGCAGAATACAGTACGTAATACAGCACATAACACAGTACGTAATACAGCACATAACACAGTACGTAATACAGCACATAACAGAGTACAGAATACAGCACATAACACAGTACATAATACAGCACATAACACAGTACATAATACAGCACATAACACAGTACAGACCACGGTGCAGAATACAGTACATAATACAGCACATAACACAGTACGTAATACAGCACATAACACAGTACAGAATACAGTACATAATACAGCACATAACACAGTACAGAATACAGTACATAATACAGCACATAACACAGTACGTAATACAGCACATAACACAGTACAGAATACAGTACATAATACAGCACATAACACAGTACAGAATACAGTATGTAATACAGCACATAACACAGTACAGAATACAGTACATAATACAGCACATAACACAGTACAGAATACAGTATGTAATACAGCACATAACACAGTACAGAATACAGTATGTAATACAGCACATAACACAGTATAGAATACAGTAAATAATACAGCACATAACACAGTACAGAATACAGTACAGAATACAGTACATAATACAGTACAGAATACAGTACATAACACAGTACAGAATACAGCACATAACATAGTACAGAATACAGTGCAGACCACGGTGCAGAATACAGTACGTAATACAGCACGTAACAGTATAGAATACAGTATGTAATACAGCACATAACACAGTATAGAATACAGTATGTAATACAGCACATAACACAGTACAGAATACAGTATGTAATACAGCACATTACACAGTACAGAAAACAGTATGTAATACAGCACATAACACAGTACAGAATATAGTATGTAATACAGCACATAACACAGTACAGAATACAGTATGTAATACAGCACATAACACAGTACAGAATACAGTACGTAATACAGCACATAACACAGTACAGAATACAGTACGTAATACAGCACATAACACAGTACAGAATACAGTATGTAAGACAGCACATAACACAGTACAGAATACAGTATGTAATACAGTACATTACACAGTACAGAATACAGTATGTAATACAGCACATAACACAGTACAGAATACAGTATGTAAGACAGCACATAACACAGTACAGAATACAGTATGTAATACAGCACATAACACAGTACAGAATATAGTATGCAATACAGCACATAACACAGTACAGAATACAGTATGTAATACAGCACATAACACAGTACAGAATACAGTACAGAATACAGTACATAACATAGTACAGAATACAGCACATAACATAGTACAGAATACAGCACATAACACAGTACAGAATACAGTGCAGACCACGGTGCAGAATACAGTACGTAATACAGCACATAACACAGTATAGAATACAGTATGTAATACAGCACATAACATAGTACAGAATACAGTACGTAATACAGCACATAACATAGTACAGAATACAGTATGTAATACAGCACATAACACAGTACAGAATACAGTACGTAATACAGCACATAACACAGTACAGAATACAGTATGTAATAAAGCACATAACACAGTACATAATACAGTACATAATACAGCACATAACACAGTACAGACCACGGTGCAGAATACAGTACGTAATACAGCACATAATACAGCACATAATACAGCACATAACACAGCACATAACACAGTACAGAATACAGCACATAACACAGTACATAATACAACACATAACACAGTACATAATACAGCACATAACACAGTACATAATACAGCACATAACATAGTACAGAATACAGTGCAGACCACGGTGCAGAATACAGTACGTAATACAGCACATAACACAGTACATAATACAACACATAACACAGTACATAATACAGCACATAACACAGTACAGAATACAGTACATAACACAGTACATAATACAGCACATTACACAGTACAGAATACAGTACATAATACAGCACATAACACAGTACAGAATACAGCACATAATACAGTACATAACACAGTATAGAATACATTACGTAATACAGCACATAACACAGTACATAACACAGTACATAACACAGTACAGAATACAGTACAGAATACAGCACATAACACAGTATAGAATACATTACGTAATACAGCACATAACACAGTACATAACACAGTACATAACACAGTACAGAATACAGTATGTAATACAGCAAATAACACAGTACAGAATACAGTACAGAATACAGTATGTAATACAGCACATAACACAGTACAGAATACAGTATGTAATACAGCACATAACATAGTACAGAATACAGTATGTAATACAGCACATAACACAGTACAGAATACAGTATGTAATACAGCACATAACACAGTACATAATACAGTACATAATACAGCACATAACACAGTACAGAATACAGTATGTAATACAGCACATAACACAGTACAGAATACAGTATGTAATACAGCACATAACACAGTACAGAATACAGTAATGACCACCATGCGGAATACAGTACAGACAACAGGGCCTGATTCAGAGCCGCTCGTAAGCGGCCGCTCGTTCGATCCGAGTGATGTTCGCACATCTGCGGATGCGTATGGGTTTTAGTACGCATGCGCGAACCAGTCAGTGCGGCCGAAAATCGTGTGGTCGCAAAATAGCGAATGCCTGCTAATTTGAGTGACAGGATGAGGCGTTTGTGGGTGGTAACAAGGGAAGGTGCTTGAAAACGGGGAGTGGAGATCCGAACGCAGGCATGCCAAACGGTCAAAACGGGCGTTTTAAAGCTGTGCATAATTAACAAAGCAGCGTCTTCGACCACGTCACTTGGTTGTTTCTTAGCCTGAACTGTTCGCTTGATTGCGGTAGAAAATTCCAACCACAAGCATTGCAAGCAGTTCAGACGCCTTTCGATGTACTCGATTAATCTAATAAATACGTATGATGCGAGCGGCCAGGGGGCGTCTTTTCAAAATAGCGAGCGCATGTTTTGTTCGCTCGCTCAGACATAGAGGAGTCAACAGACCGCAAAGAGCAAGCTCTCAATTCAAATAGCCGGCCCCTTTTTCTGAACGAGCGAGCGCAAATAGCGTCCGGCTCTGAATCAAGCCCTGTGTTCTGTATTGTTTTATGTACTGTGGTAAGAATTGTATTCTGTGCTCTATTCTGTGCTCACTGTATTCTGACCTGTTTTATGTACTGTTTACTGTACAGTGTTCTGCACTGTGGTCCTGTACTGTCGACGCGTTTAGCTCCTCTCCAGGGTCCTATTCAAAGAGCCAATTCTTGCTTTGCTACATTATGCCAGCCTACTACCAGCTATATACCTACAATACCTACAACCTACTACCAGCTATATACCTACAACCTACTACCAGCTATATACCTACAATACCTACAACCTACTACCAGCTATATACCTACAATACCTACAACCTACTACCAACTATATACCTACAATACCTACAACCTACTACCAGCTATATACCTACAAGCTCTCTGGCATTTACAACAGCACTGAGCATATGGGACATTGCACCAGCCTGTTACAGCATCTAAACCTGTGCTCACACTACTAACAGCGCTATTGTGCACCTGGATATTCACAGCAGAGTGTTAGACTGAGAACTTTGGCACAGGACAACAGGTGCGCCCACGTGGTATCGACACTGGGAAGGCGGGTCTCCCCCATCTCGTTGGTGGGAAGGAGATGAAGAGTAAGACACTACAGACACCACGCTAGCTGGGACTGTGGGCCTGATTCAGAGCTGGACGCTCTTTAAGAGTGCTCGGTCTGAATCAGGGTGTTTTGTTTTTCTTGGGTTGCAGCCTCCTGGCCGCTCGCTAAGCTGTGGGTGATCACCCACAGCTTTTGCGAGCGGCCAGGTGATGGTTGCGATGGTCGTGACCATTGGGGCTTGTGATGAGACCCTTATGGGAGGGTATTGTCCGTTGCAAGCCCCAGAGAGCTTCCTGCTCTAACAGAGCAGGAAGCTCTCCACTGACATCACTGGTGATGTCAGTGGTGCCTCCCACAAACGGCATGCGTTCCATCCCCCCTCCCTGCCTACAAAACGGTGTGAGCTGTCGATCAACATTGACAGCTGCCCCTTTTGTAGTGAGTCCTGGAGCGAGAGAATTTCTCTCTCGCTCCGGGGCATGCACATGCACGCGCCGCATGTGCGCAGTACCCCACCATTGATCCTCGTGCGAGCGCTATGCGCTCGTGAGCGGGTCTGAATCAGGCCCTGTGTTTGTCTCAGTACCCTAAATCCATCTGTGGTGAGAGCCAGTTATAAAAGCATATACGGACCAGATAACTTTTACTTGGTGGAGTATGGTGAGCAACATCTATATTGCTAAATATTGTTATACATTTTTATACTGTATGTATTCTTGTGGAGGAATGACATTTTAAATAAATGTTTTATATGATGCAATATCATGTCCGATTTCCCCTTGAACTCTCCCCAGCAGCTCCCCGGCAGTCGTGGGCACGATTTGGTGTTAAATACTGTCCAACTTGACCCACGATCTATCGTGCCTCCTATTCCAGTGCATCGTGACTGAGATTGTCAGATCTTACCTGCAGCAGACAAGATCTGAGGATGCGATGTACGGCCAGCGGGTACGCGCATTGGCAGCGTAATCATGAGTGGACTATCACGATCAGGACATATTTTACATGATCTCCCATTCAGATGCATCAGAATTAGGCAGATCTTGTAAAATTTCGCCTAGTGTGTAGGCACCTTTATATAATAATTATTAATTTATTCTTCCATCAATTCTGAATGCAAATTCTGAAACCAACCAGAGAGGGGGATGAAAATTAAAGATTTAGCATTTAAATCATGAGATCATTTTGCAAATCCTACTGCACTTAGAAAAGATAAGACAAGATATATCTATTTCTACTGCCCCATCGTGTAAATAACCTCTTCTTACAGTAGTCACATTCTGGGGAAAATAACAGCTGTTGCCATGGCAATACAACGGTGACATTCACTAGCTGGTGAAGAAACTCCTT
The DNA here is from genome assembly GCA_031769625.1 of Taudactylus pleione. Classification (NCBI taxonomy): domain Eukaryota; kingdom Metazoa; phylum Chordata; class Amphibia; order Anura; family Myobatrachidae; genus Taudactylus; species Taudactylus pleione. The sequence continues at coordinate 124,532 of JAUIMM010000616.1, forward strand.
TATTGAATAAAGACACAGGAGAGAGCTACAATTACAACATAGGAAAGCATATTTATATTCCAAGTCACAGACATAATTATGCACAAAAGATTCCAGATGCATTTATTACAGTTTATAGCCTGTTGCTCTGTTGTTGGAGTTGTATATATTTTGTCTGTCAAACTGTGCTACTGCAGGCCTTATATCTGTGTCAGACGCAGGGCTATAACAAGGGTAGTGTGACCAGTGCCATGGCACAAGGCACCGCATGGAGCCCTGAGGCCTCCCCTATCTCTTCCCCGGCCCTTCCCCATGAGGCCATGGCCCTCTCTCAGGTGCACTATATTATGTCTCTATTTATCCCCAGCATCTCCTGGCCTCCCCTATCTCTTCCATGGCCATTCCCCATGAGGCCATGGCCCTCTCTCAGGTGCACTATATTATGTCCCTATTTATCCCCAGCATCTCCTGGCCTCCCCTATCTCTTCCCTGACCCTTCCCCATGAGGCCATGGCCCTCTCTCAGGTGCACTATATTATGTCCCTATTTATCCCCAGCTTCTCCTGGCCTCCCCTATCTCTTCCCTGGCCCTTCCCCATGAGGCCATGGCCCTCTCTCAGGTGCACTATATTATATCCTTACTTATCCCCAGCATCTCCTGGCCCCCCCTATCTCTTCCCTGGCCCTACCCCATGAGGCCATGGCCCTCTCTCAGGTGCACTATATTATGTCCATATTTATCCCCAGCATCTCCTGGCCTCTCCTATCTCTTCCCTGGTCCTTCCCCATGGGGCAATGGCCCTCTCTCAGGTGCACTATATTATGTCCCTATTTATCCACAGAATCTCCTGGCCTCCCCTATCTCTTCCCTGGCCCTTCCCCATGAGGCCATGGCCCTCTCTCAGGTGCACTATATTATGTCCCTATTTATCCCCAGCATCTCCTGGCCTGCCCCATCTCTTCCCCATGAGGCCATGGCCCTCTCTCAGGTGCACTATATTATGTCCCTATTTATCCCCAGCATCTCCTGGCCTCCCCTATCTCTTCCCTGGCCCTTCCCCATGAGGCCATGGCCCTCTCTCAGGTGCACTATATTATGTCCCTATTTATCCCCAGCATCTCCTGGCCTCCCCTATCTCTTCCCTGGCCCTTCCCCATGAGGACATGGCCCTCTCTCAGGTGCACTATATTATGTCCCTATTTATCCCCAGCATCTCCTGGCCTCCCCTATCTCTTCCCTGGCCCTTCCCCATGAGGCCATGGCCCTCTCTCAGGTGCACTATATTATGTATCTATTTATCCCCAGCATCTCCTGGCCTCCCCTATCTCCTCCCTGGCCCTTCCCCATGAGACCATGGCCCTCTCTCAGGTGCACTATATTATGTCCCTGTTTATCCCCAGCATCTCCTGGCCTCCCCTATCTCTTCCCTGGCCCTTCCCCATGAGGCCATGGCCCTCTCTCAGGTGTACTATATTATGCCCCTATTTATCCCCAGCATCTCCTGGCCTCCCCTATCTCTTCCCTGGCCCTTCCTCATGAGGCCATGGCCCTCTCTCAGGTGCACTATATTATGTCCCTATTTATCCCCAGCATCTCCTGGCCTCTCCTATCTCTTCCCTGGCCCTTCCCCATGAGGCCATGGCCCTCTCTCTGGTGCACTATTTTATGTCCGTATTTATCCCCATCATCTCCTGGCCTCCCTATCTCTTCCCTGGCCCTTCCCCATGAGGCCATGGCCCTCTCTCAGGTGCACTATATTATGTCCCTATTTATCCCCAGCATCTCCTGGCCTCCCCTATCTCTTCCCTGGCCCTTCCCCATGAGACCATGGCCCTCTCTCAGGTGCACTATATTATGTCCCTATTTATCCCCAGAATCTCCTGGCCCCCCCTATCTCTTCCCTGGCCCTACCCCATGAGGCCATGGCCCTCTTTCAGGTGCACTATATTAAGTCCCTATTTATCCCCAGCATCTCCTGGCCTCCCCTATCTCTTCCCTAGCCCTACCACATGAGGCCATGGCCCTCTCTCAGGTGCACTATATTATGTATCTATTTATCCCCAGCATCTCCTGGCCTCCCCTATCTCTTCCCTAGCCCTTCCCCATGAGGCCATGGCCCTCTCTCAGGTGCACTAGATTATGTCCCTATTTATCCCCAGCATCTCCTGGCCTCCCCTATCTCTTCCCTGGCCCTTCCCCAGGAGGCCATGGCCCTCTCTCAGGTGCACTATATTATGTCCCTATTTATCCCCAGCATCTCCTGGCCTCCCCTATCTCTTCCCTGGCCCTTCCCCATGAGGCCATGGCCCTCTCTCTGGTGCACTATTTTATGTCCCTATTTATCCCCATCATCTCCTGGCCTCCCCTTTCTCTTCCCTGGCCCTTCCCCATGAGGCCATGGCCCTCTCTCAGGTGCACTATATTATGTCCCTATTTATCCCCAGCATCTCCTGGCCTCCCCTATCTCTTCCCTGGCCCTTCCCCATGAGGCCATGGCCCTCTCTCAGGTGCACTATATTATGTCCCTATTTATCCCCAGCATCTCCTGGCCTCTCCTATCTCTTCCCTGGCCCTTCCCCATGAGGCCATGGCCCTCTCTCAGGTGCACTATTTTATGTCCCTATTTATCCCCATCATCTCCTGGCCTCCCCTATCTCTTCTCTGGCTCTTCCCCATGAGGCCATGGCCCTCTCTCAGGTGCACATTATTATGTCCCTATTTATCCCCAGCATCTCCTGCCCCCCCCCTATCTCTTCCCTGGCCCTACCCCATGAGGCCATGGCCCTCTCTCAGGTGCACTATATTATGTCCCTATTTATCCCCAGCATCTCCTGGCCTCCCCTATCTCTTCCCTGGCCCTTCCCCATGAGGCCATGGCCCTCTCTCAGGTGCACTAAATTATGTCCCTATTTATCCCCAGCATCTCCTGGCCTCTCCTATCTCTTCACTGGCCCTTCCCCATGAGGCCATGGCCCTCTCTCAGGTACACTATATTATGTCCCTATTTATCCCCAGCATCTCCTGGCCTCCTCTATCTCTTCCCTGGCCCTTCCCCATGAGGCCATGGCCCTTTTTCAGAAGCACTATCTTATGCCTCTAAAAAATGGGGGGGGAATGCTCTCTCTGGCACAGGGCACCAAAAATTGTAGTTACGGCTCTGGTCAAAGGTAAATTAGTGTAAAGCCCTGTACACACTGGATGATGTGTGTATTGAGTGATATCAGCAGCGGCGGGCCCGGCGGGGGTGCCGGCATCGGTAAGTGCATACACACTTGCCGATGCTGGCAACGATGAACGATGGTGGGGGAAGAGAGGCAATGCTGCATTCGGCAGCATGGCATCATTAACGATATGCCCAGGTTGAGCCGCATGTTCAGACGACTGGGGATATCAGTAACAACCCACGGGAGTGATCATCGTTCATAGTTTAGTGCATATACACTGGATAATTTGAATGATATATCGATCAACTATGTCGTCATCGTTCATATCTTTAAAAAAAATCATCCAGTGTATACAGGCCTTTAGACTTGACCAGATGTCAAAATGTTGTGTTGATTCATCTGCATCACCAGTGGGTCTCTTAGAAAAGTAGATTTTTTTTCTGGCAGCCGCAGTTGCTAGAGATACTGAAGGAAGAGATGTTACCATGTCCGGTGCCGATTGAGCTGAAAACTTGCTCGACAAGTGCTCTTTACATCTCTTCAGATCTGTGTCTATTTGAAAGAAAGACATGACTTACACCTTAAACCTAGGATCAAGCACGTTCGCCAAAATGTTTATCTGATTTGAAGGTGCTGACAACCTTTGAATCCTGGCATAGCGAATAAAGGACTTGATCTACAAGTCCGACATACTTAACAGAATCACTTCATTTCAGCTCCTCCTTCAGTTTCTTGAGCTGCTTTTCCAAAAGTCTAATTTAAGGAATCACCTGACTCAAGCTGGCAGTGTCTGAACTAACTTCATAGGTAAAGGGTTTTAGCACCTTGCACAACACGGAAAGTATTCTCCACTGTGATGGAGTAAGGTATATTCTCCCTATGTCATGGCTTGTTGTGTCGCTTTGGATGGGTTTTTGCTGTTCCTCCATCTGCTAAAGCATATAAAGGGTGGAGTTCCACCTTGTTACTACCTCTTGCTTCAGCTATCGGCAGAGCATATTAAACTGTTCTTGCAGATGCTGCAATCTTCTACACACAGCTGCTGAATGCCAAAAATTCCCAGAAATATATCAGTCCATAGACGGTATCTTGTGAACGCCCGTCATTTTAAAAAAAAAATCTGCACCACCAAATTGATTGTGTGAGCAAAATATGGGATGTTTTTGAAATCACAATATTTCTGGCATTGTCAGAAATCACAAATCTTGAGGAGAGTCCAAGCAGGGTAAGGCATGCCTCTTAGTGAAGCCGGTGATACAGAGAGTAACCTGCCTCTGAATGAGCTGGAGTATATTAGATGCTGCTGCTGTTCGTGCTGTTGGGAATACACACACCCAGTGGGCTGTCACAGTCATGTAATCTTTAGTTTGCCCTGTTCCGCTTGTCCACATATCTGTGGTTAAGTGGACAATGGGTATAATGGCATTTTGGTGGCCACTAATTGTTTTCTTTAACATCCATGTACAGGCGGGGAATTGCTTTTCTAGTGAAGTGGAATCGAGATGGGATTTGGTAGCGGGGACACAGGACCTCTATTAACTGTCTAAACCCTACTGCATTAGTGGTGGATATTGAATGCAGATCTAATACTAGCATAGCTGTTATGGCGTCAGTGATCCGCTGTGCTAATGGGAAACAGCTGTCATACTGCTTCATCCATCAAAGGATTGTTTAACAGTCAATTGTTTTTTTTAAACTACTACTAGTAGTCTTCTTGATCCCCTTCTGGGATGAAGGTCCACCCAGCAGTGGCAGCAGGCCTAGCGCTCAAGGATTGTTCTGAGGAATCCAGGATAGGGGAGAACTCAGTTTGCCTTATCAAATTGGATGCAGGATTAGTTTCTATCATGATTGAGGATATTGATGAAGTGGAGTGGTGGATGAAGTGTTGATGGTGGAGACTGCAGGTGCTTGGATCTAGCAGAGATAAGGGAGCTAGCTGACTCTGGAGTGCTTTTTGTTACTTTTTTAGCATAAGTTTCTGATATTGACAAAATCTTTTCAGAAGCATGCTGCAAATGACATAACATAGCGGAGGTTCCCAGATGGTTAGAGTCCCTACCTCTACTTGCTGTGACTTTACAAATGCTACAGATGGCAAGACAATTGTTGTCTGGTTTTTGTACAAATAATTCCACACATACAGTACCGTAAGAGGTGGATTTTTACATCTTATGCCCAGACATGACAATGGCCTTCTTCTTATCACAGGGAAGAACTGCTTCCACTGGTGCCTCACTTCACACAAAGAAATCATCAACATCATCAGCTACACAAAAATCCCCCTCATCCTGTGGCACTTCCACTATTGCATACTCAATGTCTAGGTCAGCATCTTCTTGCCTTGTGCTGCTCAGCCCCACATTGGCAGAGGGTGCAGAAATGGAGAAAGGAGGCTTCTCTATGAGTACAGCATCAGAAAGGTCAGGCTCATACATAGCACATTTGGACACACTTATGGTGGGTACAGTGGATCCAACGGATCAGGCCGCTGCATATGTGACTCTATATGTGACCTGCTGCATGTGTGACTCTGTATATCTGTCCTGCTGCATGTGTGACTCTATATGTGACCTGCTGCATAGGTGACTGCATATGTGACCTGCTTCACATGATACTCTGTATATATGTCCTGCTACATCTGTGACTCTGTACATGTGACCTGCTGCATGTGTGACTCTATACATGTGACCTGCTGCATGAGTGACTCTGTATATGTGTCCTGCTGCATGAGTGACTCTGTAGATGTGACTTGCTGCATGAGTGACTCTGTAGATGTGACCTGCTGCATGTGTGACTCTGTATACATGTCCAGCTGCATATTTGACTCTGTATATATGACCAGCTGCATGTGTGACACTGTATATGTGTCCTGCTACATGTGTGACTCTGTATATGTGTCCTGCTGCATGTGTGGCTCTGTATATGTGACTCTGTATGTGTCCTGCTGCATATGTGACTGTATATATGTCCAGCTGCATATGTGACTCTGTATATGTGTCCAGCTGCATATGTGACTCTGTATATGTGTCTTGATGCATGTGTGACTCTGTATATATGACCAGCTGCATGTGTGACTGTGTATAGGTGACCTGCTGCATATGTGACTCTGTATATCTGTCCTGCTGCATATGTGACTCTGTATATATGTCCAGCTGCATATGTGACTCTGTATATGTGTCCTAATGCATGTGTGACTCTGTATATATGTCCTGCTGCATGTGTGACTCTGTATATATTACCTGCTGCATGTGTGACTCTATATGTGTCCTGCTGCATGTGTGTCTCTGTATATGTGACCTGCTGCATGTGTGACTCTGTATATGTGACCTGCTGCATGTGTGACTCTGTATATGTGACCTGCTGCATGTGTGACTCTGTATATGTGACCTGCTGCATGTGTGACTCTGTATATGTATCCTGCTGCATGTGTGACTCTGTATATATTTCATGTCCAAACAGAAGCACAATTATGGAGCGCTATTTCTAAAAGACATCCCAAACACAAGTTTATAAGAATTCATAGGGAAGGTCCTACATAGACCACTGAAATAATTTATAATAATAGTAAATGTTTGAAGTAAAATTTTATACAAATAATGAAGCAAAAAAAGAAAAAAAAACACTAAAGTAAAATAGATAAAATCAATAAAAAAAGACACAGAAATTTTAGAATGGATATTTGCATAAATTATGACAAAAAAAAAACATGCAAATCAATTATAACCATATTCATTTAAAATTTAAATCACTAACACATTGATAGATAAAAATTCAACCCTGTTAAGCATCTATGGAGCCTATTCATTAAACATAAAAATTCTCTGGAGATAATTAGCTTTAGAACTCTCATGGAGTTCTCGCTAATTATAGGTGGAATTCATCATTCCACCTCTCCATAAGTATCTATTCCGGTAGCTGTCATTTTTGCGATGACAGCTTTTCGGGAAATAGATACTTTTCCTGCCTACACTACCTTATCGCATCTGGAAACAGTGCTGCGCATGCGCTGTTACATCTGTAATACCAGCGCATGCGCAGCACTGCCTACAGATGCGTTAAGTTTCGTACCCCCCCACCTCCCCACCGCTCACATTCCCCTCCCCCCCACTTACCTGTCCGCGCAGCAGCCTCCGGCTCCGTCCTGCTGGTCTGTCATGTGTGCTCCCCAGCAGACCACATGACAGATTAGAAAAAGAAAAAATTTTTTTTTTCTTTTTCTAAACTTTCTTGTGCTCTGCTGGGGAGCACACATGACAGACCAGCAGGACGGAGCCGGAGGACGGAGCAGAGCGCCGGAGGGACTCATCGGGGGACCTGCACACGCGGATACAGGTAAGTTTCACCTGCTATTCACCACCTCACAGTGGCGAATAGTAACTGCATCAAATTTCGAAAATTGATAATTTTCGGAATTTGATGAATACCACAATTTCCACATCCCCATACTAATGTACTAATACTAATGTACCCATACTAATGTACTAATGTACTAATACTAATGTACCCATACTAATGTACTAATGTACTAATGTACTAATACTAATGTACTAATGTATGGGGAGTGTGGAAATTAACGCAGGGGAACTTAGCAAGGAGATATCAGTGATATCTCCTGTGCTAAGTGGCTACATGAATACCAAAATAACGTTATTTAAGGAAAATGTCCTTAAAAACGTTATTTTAGTGTTGATGAATAGGCCCCTATGTCAGATCTGGGCTGATATGCAACAATGTTGCCATATCACATCATAGTGCCTGACACTGTTGCCAGTTCTTGTTTAAACGTGTTATGCTGGGCATACACGGCAGGATAAAATGTCTGTCAGACCGACAGACATTTTATCTGGACGGCTGCCAGCCGCAGATGTCCGCGGCATACACTGTGAGAGAAATCTCACAGTGTATAGCCCGACATCAGCGCTCCGCCCCCGGGGGAGGAGACATTTCCCTGTTCCTTCCGTAGGAAGGAACACAGGAAATGTCTGTCTGTCGGCCGTGCTGGGCATACACTGCCCGATGCGGCCGACAGTTACCGGGTAAATATCGCATCGGACGGGCATGCTGGACAATCCAGCATGCCCGACCGAGCAATATTTAACCCTCGGTCGCCCCCCCACGCTACAATTATCACGGCGATCCGCCAATATCGGGCGGATCGTCCCGATAATTGCAGCGTGTATGGCCAGCATTATTGGATGCAAAAATAGTAAAAAATAAATATCTCCTCCCTTTTGAACTTTATTCCTGGACTTCAGGATACTGGATAGAAATGTTAGTGTGCACTGGCCAGTGATGATAGGATTTAAACAGGTGTCAATCCTTATGCACATTGGGCCAGATTCAGACCTGCTTGCACAGCGGATCGATGGTCCCCGACTGCGCATGCCCCGCCTTCGTTCTGCGCGAGACCCGTACTGCGATGGCATCTCCGTCGCAATGCAACTCCTGGCGTTTGTGGGCGGCCCTACTGACATCACTCGTGATGTCAGTAGTGGACTTCCTGCTCTATTAGAGCAGGAAGTCCACTCAGGCTTGCAAGAGCTGAGACCATACCACACTGTCTACTCGCAAGCCCGATGGTCGCGATAATCGCGACCATCGCCAGGCCGCTCGCAAAAGCTGTGGGTGGTCACCCACAGCTTAGCCGGCAGCCTGGAGGCCGAAAAAAAAAATCCCCGCCCTGGTTCAGAACGAGCGCTCGCAAACAGCGAGTGGCTCTGAATCAGGCCCATAGACCTCTCTGATGATAAACAATGGTCTGTAGTCAGTAGAGAAATGAATAGTGTCCAAAATTAGAACCATTAATAGAGTCTCCTCTTATATGTATGTTGCTTTAAGGGTAAAACTCCAAACTCCTAAGCACAGTCTGAATGATGCCGAATGTGAGGACATGAGATGTGTGTTACAAATTTACTGGCAGCATCTCAGTCATTGCAGAGATCAATTTACTTTTTAGTCCTTTTGTGTCCCCCATCCGTCTCCTAGTGTATGTGTGACATTCTCAGGACACACATTTTCATTAGTCTATTATGTACTGTAATAATGTAAGTTATTGAAATGTTTAATTCTGGATAAGCCTTGATGTTAGCCTGGTCCATATGTCTGTGTTAGAGCAAGGTGACACCTCCCAAAACAAAAGACCCTCTAAGTTAATTCCCACCTCCCCAGGGGACGCTCAGGATTTACTCCTCCTTCCATTTGCCTGTTTTGTGCTTCACGTGAACCTGGTAGACTGAACGGAACCATCCCAGCAGGTGTTCGTCAGGGAAGTAATACCCAGAGGAGGTAGGAGAAAGTGACAGCATAAGGGACTCGCACCAATCAGGAAACGGTGCAACCCCCCCTGGGAGGTCACAATATCGTGGGAAATTGGAATATTTTAAAACAGGTCACTGAAGGTAACTCCACATGTTAGTCACTGACTTTGGCTAAGAGGCCTCGCTCTGCCAAGGTGCTAGTGGAACGCATCACCAGTTCTGTGGATTTATACTTGGAAATTCTGCAAGGACCTATACGCTATTCATTGCTGTGTGTTCTGTGATTAGCTTCTACTGCATGGGGTCCTGGAAATGCTTGATTGTACCCAGGGACTATCACTGCTGTGTGATCTCTGATAGTTTCTACGTGTGGGGCCCTGGAAGTGATTGAGTGGACATACGCTATGCACTGCTGCGTGATCAGTGATAGTTTCTACTGTGGGGACTGAGGGTCTCTAGCTATTTCGTGGAATTGTTCTGGGACATTATACTCTACTGGGACTGCCTCTGTCTGGACTGCTACCTGTTTATTGCCCGTTCACTGGATTTACTGCTTGTCCTGACATATTATCTATTTCTGTGTGCTGTGGAAAAATAAACCATCACGTTGGTTTCATCTGCTCGGTGTCTGGGTGATTGAGTGAACCCCGTATCCTCACACCGGTGTTAGGTGAAACAGCACTGAGATATTGGTAACAGCGCGTGCTGAGATAAAATCACATTTATGAATGGAGATCTATTTCTACCAAATTGGTATAAGTGGTACCTTACGCTCCGGTTCAATTCATGTTGTGGGGATGGTCCGAGACGAGTGCACTTGTAGACAGGACCGTCAGTCCCCTGGAACTTCTGACTAATGAACGGACTCTCTCTGTGGCGAGCCGGCAATACAGCAGTGAGCGGTGTTCTAGATGTTCTCTCAGAGCACTTCAGTCGGAGTCTCCAGAGCGTGAACCGGCAATCAGACTGTGTGTATGATTCTCAGAGGTCTCAGCTGTGCAGCAGGAAAACATGCAGGGCAGGATTGACACGTTTCTCTGCAGTAGCCGTTTCCACAAAACCAGTCTCCCCTGTATGCAAGTCCATTGCTTTAAATACCTTAGATCACAGGTTCTCAAAGTCGGTCCTCAGGACCCCAAACAGTGCATGTTTTCCAGGTCTCCTCACAGAAACACAAGTGAAATAATTAGCACGATCCACAGACGGTGCTAATTATTTTACTTGTGATTCTGTGAGGAATCCAGGTGCACCTCCTGTGCACCTGCTGGGTGACCTGGAAAACGTGAACTGTGTGGGGTCCTGAGGAAAGAGTTTGAGAACCTCTGCCTTAGATGTCCAATCAAATCTGATTATACACACCTATATCTAATTTTCCTGAACAATGGGACTTAATTAGAACTTCTATGTGTTTACCTCTAATATAGCTAGTATAGTTTTAAAAGGGAGACTTGAATCATAATGTTATTATTCATAAGGATAATACCTCATATTAATATTAATAAGTACAATAATGAAATGGACAAAATGTCACCAAACTTAATAACATTACCGCAATTAGATGTATAATAAATATATTGGATATATAGTATAGAGGTAACAAAGGTCTGTCTCATACCAGATAAAATCAGAATTAAATGAAAATTAAATAAATTAAATAGAAATAAAAATAAATAAAAATAAAGAGATAAATATATAAATCTTCTAAGTAGAATTGTTCTACTAGGATAAGAGTATTATCATTGCTACACCAAAATATTGATAATAATGTTTAATCTGATAATAATTTCATGGCAAGGGAAAAAAAATTAATAAAACGACAAGGGCAAAGAAAGAACAAAAATAAATGTTTATAAAAGAAAATATGCACCTGTGCGTAGAAAAACATTTATTGTATATAAAGATCACACATTACTACTACTGGAATTTATCATAATAATATTAATAATAATAATAGTGGTCATAGGGGTTGGGTCATAACACAACAGTAAGTGTGATCCATCCCATCAATTTTTGCTCTCAATTAATTATTAGCAATAAATAATTCAAGGTTAAAATTTGATTTCTCGGAACACAAATATGTCTAAAAACTCAACATATATCCATGGATCTGTCCAATAGTAGGACTAGAGGGGGAATGTATAATGCTATGTATGTCAGAACCAAATAATAATCAATCATATTATCTAATGGAAATAAAACTATTGCAAAACTTAATGTGATAAAAAATATTATATAGAAATTATATATCACTAGTGGTAGAATAACTTAAATGGACATGAACAATATACACAATTGAGTTTGGTGCTAATGGATAGGTCCGACGTACACTAATGACTACCTACAGGGACCTGCAATTTAGTCTGGGTGATTGGAAATCCATTCAAGAACGTGGTAAGGTGGGGGGGGGGGGGGGGCAAGTAAGTGGATTATAGGACAGGAGAATCCTACTGCATATACACTTAAATATTGTTTAGTTCTATAGTGTCATTTAGGCCTTTTACAGTTAATGTGTTTAATTTAAATATCCAAAAGGCCTCTTTTCTGCAGAGACGTTTAAATCTATTTAATCCTATTTGTGTTTTTAATCTGTTCTATGGCTGATATTTCCAAATTATCAGTACCGCCTACAGGACAGGAGGAAAAATGCCTAGGCACATTATGATTAGTGAGGTTCTTAATAATGCCACGCCTGTGTTCTAAGAATCGTGAGCTAAGTGCCCGTGTTGTTTGTCCGACATACTGTATTCCACAGCCACATTGTAGGACGTAAATCACAAAGGTGGACAGTTTAAAAAACTTTCAATTCTGAATTCTTCTCCATTGATAAAGGAGGTCACTGTGGTGCCTCTATGTTTCACATGTCGACAAGTCAAACATGTGATTGCACCACAACCGGTTTTGGTGGTAACCAATATATTACAGAGTGGTTCTCATCATTGATCTTGTCTTTAAGTTTGCTTGGTGCTAATTTCTGTTTCAACGTGTTAGACCATCTAAAGACAACTTTGGTTATTTCAGACATAGAAGGGGCTAGGAATCTATCCATTTTCAATAGGGAGGAATTCTTAGTGATGATCCTTCTAATATCATTGGCCGATTAATTCAATTGTGTAATAAACGCCATGGACCTATTTTCCTCCTTAAGACCCGAAGGCCGCAGTGAACCTCCAAAGTCATTGTGTCTAGCTCTTGGGGCTAATAGTATGTCCCTGTCTATTAATTTCACCTGATTGATTGCTCTATCTAAAATGACAGATGGATAACCTTGTTCCAAGAAGGCACCATACATGGTTTGTGATTGTTGTGTAAACATCACTTCAGTAGAACAATTTCTCCGTAATCGGAGACACTGTCATTTGGGTATGTTGTTCTTCCAACTGGAATAATGGCAACTAGTATGATTTAGGTACTTACTACAGTCGACCTCTTTGGTATAAGTTGTGTCCAATGTCATGTTGGACACACTAACCGTGATATCTAGGTAGTTGATCGTGTGTTTGCTAAACGTGCTCGTGAGTTTGAGACCTAAATCATTCCTATTAAGATAGTGAACAAAATCAGTGGCTGAAAGTGCATCCCCATCCCAAATAAAAAATAAATCATCTATGTATCTGCCATAGAGAACCAGGTTCGTCCCAAAATCACCACCTCAAATGTACCGCTCCTCGAAGCGCCCCATAAAGAGGTTGTCCTGCTGAATGTGTGACTCTGCATATATGAACAAAGTATTTGAATAAGTGTTAAATACATTTTACTTTTGTGATGGAATTGGTGTGAAAATTCTCTTTAATATTTATCACCTACTGTACTGGTAACTCTCTCTCTCACTATCTTTTTCTCATAGATAATGATTATGCTCCTAACTTTAGACTAGGGATGAGCGGGTTCGGTTCCCTGAGAACCGAACCCACCCGAACTTCGGGGATCCGGGGCGATCCGAGCCCAAGCTCGGATCTCCCTGTCTGCCCCGGATCCCTCTCCCGAGGCAAAACCTCGAGATCTGCTGTCGGATCTCGAGGTTTTGCCTCGAGCGGCCATTTAAAAAAAAATGCCTTTGCCTTTAATGGGCAAAGTGCTGATTGGCTGACAGAGCCGTCTGTCACGGCTCTCAGCCAATCAGCATTATGGTGCTCATTTGCATGTAGCACGGACTCGTGAGATCCGTGCTACATGCATCTGTGTGATTGACAGTGACACAGAGCACAGATGGGTCAGTGAGACCCGTCTGTGCTGCTGTGTATTTCAATGACACAGATGCACGCACGGACCAGGAGATCCGTGCTACTTGCATCTGTGTCATTGACACAGAGCACTAACGGGTCCATGAGACCCGTCTGTGCTGCTGTGGTAAAAAAAAAAAAAAAAACCTGTGTAACTAAAAAGAGAAAAAAATGGCGTGCCCCCCCCCAAAAAAAGAGCAACCAGCCCCGGGCATTAGTGACCCAGTGCTGGGTGTGCTTAAATACAGGGGACAAACGACATAGGGGTCCCCTGTACTTAAACACAACCAGCACCGGGCTAGTCAGAACCAGAGCTGGTTGCCAAAATACGGGGGACAAACGACGTAGGGGTCCCCCGTATTCTGCGCAACCAGCTCTGGGCTCTGATCCGGTCCTGGTTCTGGAAATACAGGGGAAAAAAATGAGTAGGGTTCCCCTGTATGTTCCAGAACCAGCACTGGACTTTTTCTAGCGGGGGGCTGATGCCACAGCCAGGGGAGCCCTTTCACCGGGCCCCCCAGCCGCAGCATCAGCCCTGACCGCTAGTCAGCCCAGGCCGGGGATCCCTGGAGAGCTGGGGACCCCCCCAATAAAGGGGTCACCCTCTCCAGGGCACCACAGGCCCAGGCTGATAGCCCGGGGCTATCCCCGCCACCCCTGGTGGCGGTGGGTGGCGGGTTGATTGTGTGGTGTGGTGTAAATAAAGAATATCAAACATTGTCTTTACAAGTAGAACTGCAAGTCCCAGCAAGCCTGCCCCGCATGCTGGTACTTGGAGAACCACAAGTACCAGCATGCAGGGCATTAAGGGCCCACTAGTACCTGTAGTTCACCTGTAAAAAAATGTTTAAAAAAAACACAGGACACACACACCGTGACAGTATAAGTTTATTAAACATACATACACACACACACATGTACACATACTCACCTATGTAACCCTGTAGCATCGGTCCACTTGTCCGGTAAAGTATCCATAGGGGACCTGTGAAAAAAAACATACTCACCATCTCCTATGCGAGGTTCTGTCCTCTTCGTTCCAAAGTAGGCATCCCCGGACTTGGCAAAAAAAAAAACGAAAACGCGATCCACGAACTTAGTACCGTTCTATAGAACGGTACTTCCCGAATGAGAGCTTAGCGGCGGGGTATCACCATGGAAACCCCGCTGCTAAGCGTTCATTGGCTGAGAGAGGCCATCTCCCGTCTCTCTCAGCCAATGAACGGCTCCCTCCATTGTAGTCAATGCTGGGAGCCGCAAGGTTATTAAAGTTTACCCTGCGGTTCCCACCATTGACTACAATGGAGGGAGCCGTTCATTGGCTGAGAGACGGGAGATGACCTCTCTCACCCAATGAACGCTTAGCAGCGGGGTTTCCATGGTGATATCCCGCCGCTAAGCTCTCATTCGGGAAGTACCGTTCTATAGAACGGTACTAAGTTCGTGGATCGCGTTTTCGTTTTTTTTTTTTGCCAAGTCCGGGGATGCCTACTTTGGAACGAAGAGGACAGAACCTCGCATAGGAGATGGTGAGTATGTTTTTTTTCACAGGTCCCCTATGGATACTTTACCGGACAAGTGGACCGATGCTACAGGTTACATAGGTGAGTATGTGTACGTGTGTGTGTGTGTGTATGTATGTATGTTTAATAAACTTATACTGTCACGGTGTGTGTGTCCTGTGTTTTTTTAAACATTTTTTTTACAGGTGAACTACAGGTACTAGTGGGCCCTTAATGCCCTGCATGCTGGTACTTGTGGTTCTCCAAGTACCAGCATGCGGGGCAGGCTAGCTGGGACTTGCAGTTCTACTTGTAAAGACAATGTTTGATATTCTTTATTTACACCACACCACACAATCAACCCGCCACCCACCGCCACCAGGGGTGGCGGGGATAGCCCCGGGCTATCAGCCTGGGCCTGGGGTGCCCTGGAGAGGGTGACCCCTTTATTGGGGGGGTCCCCAGCTCTCCAGGGATCCCCGGCCTGGGCTGACTAGCGGTCAGGGTTGATGCTGCGGCTGGGGGGCCCGGTGAAAGGGCTCCCCTGGCTGTGGCATCAGCCCCCCGCTAGAAAAAGTCCAGTGCTGGTTCTGGAACATACAGGGGAACCCTACTCATTTTTTGTCCCCTATATTTCCAGAACCAGGACCGGATCAGAGCCCAGAGCTGGTTGCGCAGAATACAGGGGACCCCTACGTCGTTTGTCCCCCGTATTTTGGCAACCAGCGCTGGTTCTGACTAGCCCGGTGCTGGTTGTGCTTAAGTACAGGGGACCCCTACGTCGTTTGTCCCCTGTATTTAAGCACACCCAGCACTGGGTTACTAATGCCCGGGGCTGGTTGCTCTTTTTTGGGGGGGTGCACGCCATTTTTTTCTTTTTTTACACAGGTTTTTTTTTTTTTTTTTTACCACAGCAGCACAGACGGGTCTCACGGACCTGTCATTGCTCTGTGCCAATCACACAGATGCATGTAGCACGGATCTCCCGGGTTCGTGCTACATGCAAATGGGCACCATAACGCTGATTGGCTTCCTGTCTGCCACTGCAGTGCCACTCCTAGATGGGCCACGTGTTTGTGCCGCCCCCTTGTGTCGCTTAGCATAGTCATCCAGCTTCCTCGGTACAACCTTTTGGCCTAAAAACAATATTGTGAGGTGTGAGGTGTTCAGAATAGAGTGGAAATGAGTGGAAATTAATGTTATTGGGGTTATTAATAGCGTAGGAACAAAAAAAGGCCCATTTATGTGATTTTAGCGTTTTTTTTTTATTTTTTAAGAAAAAATCCAGATCCAAAACACAAAACCCAGAACCCAAAACACGGAAGGGTGGTTTTGGCAAAACCAATCCAGATCCAAAACACGAAGAAAGATCCAGATCCAAAACCAAAACACAAAACACGAAAAGTGTCCGGTGCACACCCCTACTTTAGACCATAGGGACCCCCCAAACCCTTCATCCAGCTCTGATGCACTAACAGCAGCAACACACAGAGAAGGAAGATGGACCCAGCCCAGGTGCCTTCTCAGGACCCAGCACCTAGGAGCAGAGACGCTGAGCCTAATGGGATTGAGCAAATGCCTTAAGGTCGGTTCTGCAGCTCCGCTTTGTAGAGCTCATACAGGGGTCTATGTATTAAGCCTTGGAGAGAGATAAAGGGGATGGGTATAAAGTACCAACCAATCAGCTCCTAACTGTCATGCTACAGGCTGTGTTTGAAAAATGACAATTAGGAGCTGATTAGTTGGTACTTTCTCTCTCCACCTTATCTCTTTCCAAGGTTTAGTACATATACCCCACAGTGTCATGTCATTTTATTTTCCCCATGGTTCTGTGCCAGAGTTACACTGCTTAATCTTCCCTTGCTAGTGATGTATAAACGGCTCTATTATAAAGGTCTAATCTGTGTACACATAGAATCAGTGTTGGACATGACAAACTTTGTTTTCTGATGTCTGTTGTCAGATGCTGCAAATAAACTGCTATAGACAGGGCCGTAACTTGTGGAGGGGGAGTAGGGGGGCATGTGCCCTGGGTGTCGGATTTGAGAGGGCACAGTGGAGGGGCCCGGGTGGCAGCAGGTGTGGCCCTAAGCCCTAGAGAGACAGAACGTGGCTGTCATTCCAATGTGGCACTGGTTGCGAGCCAATGGGAGCTTGCGGACTGGCAGCCAATCAGCATCTAATAGGATGCACACGCAGCTTCTGCTGAGTGAAATGACATGCAGCATGCCTATATTGTGTGTGCAACTGTGCGTGTATCTGCTTGCGAAATGCTAGGTTACAGTATCACAGCCGCTAACACAGTCACATAGTATGTCACATGCAGATACAGCCGCAGTCTCACACAGAACATTGGCATGCCGCATATAATTTTAATTAGCAGATGCTGCTTTGCGAAAAGATGCATTTGAAGGTAAAAAGCTATGTCGAAGCTGAATAATTGGCTAAGACAAGTTCAGTTTAAAATTTAATTGCAGCAATGCCATCTTGCGAATGGCCACAAGATTCCATTTTGAAAATGAGATCGCAAGACGCCATTTTGCGAATGGCCGCCTAAGCGCCATTTTAGATAAACTCACATTTTAGTACATGTGGCGATAATACTAATAGCACCATGTGATTGCATTTTTCATCATTTCCCATATGCACATTAATACACACATTGCGCTGTTAACCAGTCGCACATTAGCGAATGCATAGGACTTTGTATGAAACCGCTGTTTTATTAGCTTTATGCGCACGCATCTGCCCCAAGTTAACTAGCATCCTTATTTCAAACCCTGAATACCCATACATTACATCTTCACACATAAGGTTCAATAAGCTCTAAAGTATATGATTTAAGTTGGTTCAGTTAGTTTAAATGCTGGGAAATAAAGATATTTGATAACTAAGGTATTATACATGCTAAACAAGTCATGTTTGGAGTTGTACTGATGTGTATCCTTTTTATAGTATTCCGGTGTTATCGGTGGGGAGATCGCATCATGCATTCCCGAGTTATGGATCGCAGAGCCTACAAGCAACAAAATGTATATTTTAGAAACAACTGTTAGGATGCTGCCGGAGGCATGAAGAGGAAGACCCCCAGCTGTTAGAGGCAGGGAGAGTCTGTTTGAACCAGCCTGTTAAATGTGCTGTAACAGATGCTTCACCCCTGAGAACCAATGATATCAGCAACAGACTTCCCTATTGTCCTGTATATTCTGGGGGGGTATAAATATGAGTGCATGAACGCTAGTTTTGAGTCTTCGTGCTGAATGCTGAATAACGAGAGGTCTCTTGCTGATGCCTATCTCTGGGTCCGGAAGCGCCTGCGTACGTATACTGTACTTGTGGTCTGTATAATTTCCTTTTGCGCCTAAATTGTGTCTTGATCAATTGCGTGTAACTGTCTGAACTTTTACCTGAATATCACTTGTGCTTTGGAACCACAGATTCCACGTCTAAGTCTTTATTTATGGTGTGACTGCGTACGCAAATTAGCGTCATCCTTAGAAGGTATAGGCAGGACATTAGAAGGTATAGGCAGGACATTAGAAGGTATAGGAAGGTGTGTATAGAGGTTCTGATCCAGTATCGTTAGCTGCATGAAAAGACGCTCAGAACTATTAAGTCACACGGCATTAATGTGTTGTTTAACGTGACTTGTAGCGCACAGATGTAAGATGTATGTGGGCACATCTGTAGGTCCTGCTATCAGGCTACAGAGTTCTTTATATCACATCAGAGTCCCTAACTTTCCATTCATCAGATAAATAAGGTATTATCTCTTATATATAATAATGTGCTTACATCCTACACAGCGCTGCACATTTGTGGGATCATGACGTAAACAAATGACATACAGAGACATGAAACAGAAGGTAGAGCTCCCCCTGCCCCACTGAGCTTACAGTCTAAGAGGTTTGGGGAACACCTAATACATAAAGAAGGGAATTAGTATTATTGCCACTTATGTATAACAATGAGTATTGTAGCAGATGGAGGTGACAGTGTGTTATTATTACAGGCCAGCAGCTTTATCCTTGGTGAACGTCCTCTCTGTGCAGCTACCAATGGGGCCACACAAACATGTACTGATACTGTATAAATGTGGCAGGTACAGCACAAGGCTGATCTACCCCCACTCCACATTATGCATGTTGCACGTCATTTGTTTCAGCCTGTCCCTAACACTGGCCAGTCCAACTCTGGTGATGTAGCTATGTGTGTGTGTGTCCACTGTAATGGGGCCCCTGGGTGACCGGCCTGGCTACCATGTTGTTGTCCAGCACTACATGCATTGTCATGTCACAATCCAGGTCACATCATCCAAGTACAAGGCAGGCGATCAGATAATCATATTGTTTGTCCCAGAATCTGCAGGGGGTTATTTATCTATATTTGTGAACAAGGTACAGATTACACTCCTCATTAGGACCCATTTTGCTGCACACTTGGTTCAGAACAAACAATAGCCACAAACAGCGAGTAGACAACATGAAAAATAGAGTGACATCAACAACTAAGACTATAACACTCACTCATCTTGTTTATGCTATAATGGGACATGAGCACAGAACCCTATGGCAATTATTTTGTTTTTTTTCAGCTTGTACACACACTTATCTGAGACGACAGCAGCGACAAACACTGAACCAATAACATCAAACAATAACCCTATGACAATAATAACATCTGAGTCTAAAATATCTATAACATCTGGATCAACAACAATCTGAACAAATAGACAACAATGACTGAGTCTATAACAACAATAATGACTGAGACAACTGCTGAGTCTACAACATCAATAACCAAGTTAGAAAATCCACATTAACTGAACTTACAAAATCAACAATAAGTGAGCCTATAACATCTACAGTTCAATTTATGAACAACAACAGCAAAGAGTCTACAAAATATAAAACTGTAGACAAAAGCAACAACTGAATAAACAACATCAACAATATTTGACCCTATTATATCAACAACTGAGCAACCATCAACCAGTTATTCTACTACATGAATAACTGAGCCTATAACAGCAATAATGACTGAGACAACAACTGCCTAGTGTACAACACCAATAACTGAGTTATCAACATCAACAACAGCAGAGTCTAGAAAATCCACAACAACTGAACTTACAAAATCAACAATTAGTGAGCCTATAAAATCTACAGTTCAATTTATAACATGAACAACAATGACTGAGTCTATATCAACAACTGTGTCTACTGTACATCTGGAACAATGACTGAGTCTATATCAACAACTGTGTCTACTGTACATCTGCAACAATAATAAACATACAGTATGTAGTATAACCAATAGGAGAGGGAACTGACATTTTTAAGCACACATTCTCCCACCTCATAGTAAGACACCTGTCTCCTTGCTGGCAGCTGCTCTCTGGTCTCTCTGGTCAGGAGTGCTGATTGAGCCCTCTGTTCCAAACACACCACAGAAGGTTGGGAGAAGCTGCTGCCATTAGGCATTCACACCAGCTTATTTCTATCCTCTATAGTGCATATTGTGTCCATAGCTGTAGTAAATTGTATTATATTATAAACTACTGCCCTTGTGGGCATGATTTCAGCCACTCTCCAGGCGGTTTGGGGCAACTGGAAACCCCCTCTGCATTTTCCTATGTGCGCCTCCACAGCTCCAGGTGAAAGATTATTTACTTTGTGAGCAAGACACCCAGGCAGGATGGATTTATCAGTAATATTATATCATTAAAATAAGTGCTTGGAAGCACCGCTCATGTTTCCTTTAATTTTTTTTTTTCTAAGTATGAATTTAAGACAAACTCATTCACAGGGGTTTAGTTAACAAGATGTGATTTGTCAAAATCACCAATTTCTGAGGCAGGATTGACAGCAGCACATATTTTGTAGGCCAAATATATATTTTTTGACACCTTACCCGCTGCTACACAAAATTTGCCTTCCTGCCCATCAAAGTGGGTAGCTTTGACACACCATGTCCCCTCTAAAAGGGCACTGTTCATTCCATGTCCTCTCCAATGGTTGGCCAAGTCCTTCTGTGGTGGCTGGCCACAGGGGTTATAGTGACGCAGAACTTCATTCCATCACTTCTGTTTGGAGACAGAACCAGTTCCGTCTCCTCCAGCCCACCACCACAGGGAGGCTCCATCTGCCATGTAGCCGCGAAGATTTTGTTACCAGCGAGTGCCCAGCTCCTTGCCCAGTGGCAGCCGGAGGCTGGAGTTTACTCCTGAGTTCCGGTTCCAACTCCCGCAGTGTGCGCTATGGGAGAGACGTCATGGCATTGCTCCCATAGTTCTGATGAGCAGCCTGTCGAATGGCAGCAGACACAGGAGCTGAGCTTAAGGTAAGTATAAGGGTTTTTTTTTGTGTAAGCTTCACTACTGCAGGGGGCATTACTATTGGGGGCACTATTACACAGAGCATTACTACATGGGGTATTACTATTGGGAGTACTACTACAGGGGGCATTACTATTGGGAGTACTACTACAGGGGGCATTACTATTGGGGGCACTACTACAGGGGGCATTACTATTGGGGGCATTACTACAGGGGTCACTACTACACGGGGCATTACTATTGGGGGCATTACTACAGGGGGCACTACTACACGGGGCATTACTATTGGGGGCATTACTATTGGAGGCATTACTACACAGAGCATTACTATTGGGGGCATTACTACAGGGGGCACTACTACACGGGGCATTACTACAGGGGGCATTACTATTGGGAACACTACTACAAGGGGCACTACTACAGGGGGCACTACTATTGGGGGCATTACTACAGGGGGCATTTCTATTGGGGGCATTACTACAGGGGGCATTACTATTGGGAGCACTATTACAGGGGGCACTACTACAGGGGGCATTACTATTGGAGGCACTACTACAGTGAGCATTACTATTGTGGGCATTACTATTGGGGCACTACTACAGGGGGCATTACTATTGGGCCACTACTACAGGGGGCATTACTATTGGGGGCACTACCATTGGGCCACTACTACAGGGGGCATTACTATTGGGGCACTACTATTGGGCCACTACTACAGGGGGCATTACTATTGGGGGCACTACTATTGGGCCACTACTATTGGAGGCATTACTATTGGTGGCATTACTACTGGGCGCATTACTATTGGGCCACTACTACAGGGGACATTACTATTGAGGGCATTACTACTAGGGGCATTACTATTGGGCGCATTACTATTGAGGGCACTACTACAGGAATCATTACTATTACAGGCACTACTACAGGGGGCATTGCTACCGGGGGCATTACTATAGGGGCATTACTACTGGGGGCACTACTACTGGGGGCACTACTACAGGGGGCACTCCTACTGGGGGCACTCCTACTGAGGGTATTGTATGGGGGCACCACTACTGGGGCACTGCATAAGCAGCACTAACACTACTGGGGGCATTGCATAAGGGGCACTACTGCTGTGGGCATTGTATAAGGGGCACGACTACTGACGGCATTATGTGTATTAGGGGCACTACTACTGTGGGCATTATGTGTATTAGGGGCACTACTACTGTGGGCATTGTGTATAAGGGGCACAGCTGTGTGTCATAATATGAATAAGGGACACTACTATGTGGTGTAATGTAAATCAGGGGCACTATGTGCGGTTAATGTGGATAAGATTGTGTTACTGTATGGCGTAATTTGAATTGGGAATACTATTGTGTGATCCCCACCCCTTTTGAGACCATGCCCCCTATTTTTTGGTACACGCTGTCCCTTTATTAAACCTCCTCCAGCATTTGCAATAAGATGGATGGAATTGCAAAGCTCCTTGTGTGCGGCTCCGTCATTCCGTCCATCTCTGAGTCAGTCCCTCGGTGTTTGCTAATTATGCTCTGTATATTTCTTTCTCGTCACATACTGTATAAGTATAGAATATAATTGGAGCCATGGTAAAGTATACAGGAGGTAGTACAAAGGTACTTCGCCGTCCGGGTGGGATTTGCTGGTGTCATCATGTGATGGCGCTGATGACAAGTTGCAGCTGTCTCTGTGTAGAGGTCTGTAGTCACCGTGCGCTTTAGTAATATCAGAGCCAAGATGTAGCACGCTATAAATCACCAGCTCCCATTATAGAGCATTCCCCATTATGTTCCTGCATGATTGTGTTACCTTAAGGGTACAGCTATGAGCAGAGGAAACAAATCATCCTGCAGGGTTTGGAAACCACAAACGCTGACAAATTACATTTCATTGTTTTTGCCGTACTCTCCTGATTAATGATGTGATGCTTATTTAATTGCGGTGACACATTCTATATATTTTAATGCTAAATGGGTCTATTTTGCTTGAGAGATGCAGCCGTAATACAAGGCATCCTGTATAATATCCCTGCACAGCACAGTGGTGTAATCATTACTGCCTGTGTCTAGGTGCATATGACAGTATGGATAATATAAACAGGACATTTACTCTCCATTGCTCCATCTCTGCCTATCTAGGAACATGCAGGTTATTTCTGTCACTCTCATGTTGTTCATATGAGAGATGGCTCTTGTGTCCTGTAAAAGCTTTTGTGGTTAGTCAAACGCATGTAAGAAGTCTTTGGCAGATGCAAAAGACTTCTACAATGACGGCTGGAAGTGCGCACATGCGTGAGACGTTAAGGCCGCGCATGTGCGCCAACCCCCGGGTTTTGGTTCTGGATCCGGATTCATCTTCGTGTTTTAGTTTTGGTTTTGAATCTGTATTTTTTAATTTTTTTTATTAAAAAACAGATAAAATGATATAACTTTGACCTGTTTACATGCAATATCAAACCACGAGTTCAATTTTAAATCCGAGTTCTGATCCATGGAAAGGTCCGAACTGGGAATCTGTTCAACTCGGTACCCCAAAGTGATTCCAAACTTGGTTCTCGGTTCGAAACAGAACCCCAAAGTTCATTCTTTTTTAGTTCTTTGGAAACTGTACCCGCAAATCTCTAATAATATGCGATATTGGATCTGAGTATGTGCACGGGGCAGCGCTAGTATGTGCACGGGGCAGCACAAGTACAGTATGTGCACGGGGCAGCGCTAGTATAGTATGTGCACGGGGCAGCGCTAGTACAGTATGTGCACGGGGCAGCGCTAGTACAGTATGTGCACGGGGCAGCGCTAGTACAGTATGTGCACGGGGCAGCGCTAGTACAGTATGTGCACGGGGCAGCGCTAGTACAGTATGTGCACGGGGCAGCTCTAGTACAGTATGTGCACGGGGCAGCTCTAGTACAGTATGTGCACGGGGCAGCTCTAGTACAGTATGTGCACGGGGCAGCTCTAGTATAGTATGTGCACGGGGCAGCTCTAGTACAGTGTGTGCACGGGGCAGCTCTAGTACAGTGTGTGCACGGGGCAGCTCTAGTACAGTATGTGCACGGGGCAGCTCTAGTACAGTATGTGCACGGGGCAGCTCTAGTACAGTATGTGCACGGGGCAGCTCTAGTATAGTATGTGCATGGGGCAGCTCTAGTACAGTATGTGCACGGGGCAGCTGTAGTACAGTATGTGCACGGGGCAGCTCTAGTACAGTATGTGCACGGGGCAGCTCTAGTACAGTGTGTGCACGGGGCAGCTCTAGTAAAGTATGTGCATGGGGCAGCACTAGTACAGTATGTGCACGGGGCAGCACTAGTATGAGCACGGGGCAGCGCTAGTACAGTATGTGCACGGGGCAGCTCTAGTACAGTATGTGCACGGGGCAGCGCTAGTACAGTATGTGCACGGGGCAGCGCTAGTACAGTATGTGCATGGGGCAGAGCTAGTACAGTATGTGCACGGGGGAAGCGCTAGTACAGTATGTGCACGGGGGAAGCGCTAGTACAGTATGTGCACGGGGTAGCCCTAGTACAGTGTGTGCACGGGGCAGCTCTAGTACAGTGTGTGCACGGGGCAGCTCTAGTACAGTGTGTGCACGGGGCAGCGCTAGTACAGTGTGTGCACGGGGCAGCGATAGTACAGTGTGTGCACGGGGCAGCGCTAGTACAGTATGTGCACGGGGCAGGGCTAGTACAGTATGTGCACAGGGCAGCGCTAGTACAGCATGTGCACGGGGCAGGGCTAGTACAGCATGTGCACGGGGCAGGGCTAGTACAGCATGTGCACGGGGCAGGGCTAGTACAGCATGTGCACGGGGCAGGGCTAGTACAGCATGTGCACGGGGCAGCGCTAGTACAGCATGTGCACGGGGCAGCGCTAGTACAGCATGTGCACGGGGCAGCTCTAGTACAGCATGTGCACGGGGCAGCCCTAGTACAGCATGTGCACGGGGCAGCGCTAGTACAGCATGTGCACGGGGCAGCGCTAGTACAGTATGTGCACGGGGGAAGGGCTAGTACAGCGTGTGCACGGGGCAGCGCTAGTACAGCGTGTGCACGGGGCAGCTCTAATACAGTGTGTGCAGGGGGCAGGGCTAGTACAGTGTGTGCACGGGGAAGCTCTAATACAGTGTGTGCAGGGGGCAGGGCTAGTACAGTATGTGCACGGGGCAGGGCTAGTACAGTATGTGCACGGGGCAGGGCTAGTACAGTATGTGCACGGGGCAGGGCTAGTACAGTATGTGCACGGGGCAGCGCTAGTACAGTATGTGCACGGGGCAGGGCTAGTACAGTATGTGCACGGGGCAGGGCTAGTACAGTATGTGCACGGGGCAGGGCTAGTACAGTATGTGCACGGTGCAGGGCTAGTACAGTATGTGCACGGGCAGGGCTAGTACAGTATGTGCACGGGGCAGGGCTAGTACAGTATGTGCACGGGGCAGGGCTAGTACAGTATGTGCACGGGGCAGGGCTAGTACAGTATATGCACGGGGCAGCGCTATTACAGTATGTGCACGGGGCAGCGCTAGTACAGTGTGTGCACGGGGCAGAGCTAGTACAGTGTGTGCACGGGGCAGCTCTAGTACAGTGTGTGCACGGGGCAGCGCTAGTACAGTGTGTGCACGGGGCAGCGCTAGTACAGTGTGTGCACGGGGCAGCTCTAGTACAGTGTGTGCACGGGGCAGCTCTAGTACAGTGTGTGCACGGGGCAGGGCTAGTACAGTATGTGCACGGGGCAGCTCTAGTACAGTGTGTGCACAGGGCAGCTCTAGTACAGTGTGTGAACGGGGCAGTAGAACAGTATGTGCACGGGGCAGCGCTAGTACAGTATGTGC
The DNA here is from genome assembly GCA_031769625.1 of Taudactylus pleione. Taxonomy (NCBI): domain Eukaryota; kingdom Metazoa; phylum Chordata; class Amphibia; order Anura; family Myobatrachidae; genus Taudactylus; species Taudactylus pleione. The sequence continues at coordinate 150,831 of JAUIMM010000616.1, forward strand.
ACGGGGCAGCGATAGTACAGTATGTGCACGGGGCAGCACAAGTACAGTATGTGCACGGGGCAGCGCTAGTACAGTATGTGCACGGGGCAGCGCTAGTACAGTATGTGCACGGGGCAGCACAAGTACAGTATGTGCACGGGGCAGGGCTAGTACAGCATGTGCACGGGGCAGGGCTAGTACAGCATGTGCACGGGGCAGCGCTAGTACAGCATGTGCACGGGGCAGCGCTAGTACAGCATGTGCACGGGGCAGCTCTAGTACAGCATGTGCACGGGGCAGCCCTAGTACAGCATGTGCACGGGGCAGCGCTAGTACAGCATGTGCACGGGGCAGCGCTAGTACAGCATGTGCACGGGGGAAGGGCTAGTACAGCGTGTGCACGGGGCAGCGCTAGTACAGCGTGTGCACGGGGCAGCTCTATTACAGTGTGTGCAGGGGGCAGGGCTAGTACAGTGTGTGCACGGGGAAGCTCTAATACAGTGTGTGCAGGGGGCAGGGCTAGTACAGTATGTGCACGGGGCAGGGCTAGTACAGTATGTGCACGGGGCAGGGCTAGTACAGTATGTGCACGGGGCAGGGCTAGTACAGTATGTGCACGGGGCAGCGCTAGTACAGTATGTGCACGGGGCAGGGCTAGTACAGTATGTGCACGGGGCAGGGCTAGTACAGTATGTGAACGGGGCAGGGCTAGTACAGTATGTGCACGGGGCAGGGCTAGTACAGTATGTGCACGGGCAGGGCTAGTATAGTATGTGCACGGGGCAGGGCTAGTACAGTATGTGCACGGGGCAGGGCTAGTACAGTATGTGCACGGGGCAGGGCTAGTACAGTATGTGCACGGGGCAGGGCTAGTACAGTATATGCACGGGGCAGCGCTATTACAGTATGTGCACGGGGCAGCGCTAGTACAGTGTGTGCACGGGGCAGAGCTAGTACAGTGTGTGCACGGGGCAGCTCTAGTACAGTGTGTGCACGGGGCAGCGCTAGTACAGTGTGTGCACGGGGCAGCGCTAGTACAGTGTGTGCACGGGGCAGCTCTAGTACAGTGTGTGCACGGGGCAGCTCTAGTACAGTGTGTGCACGGGGCAGGGCTAGTACAGTATGTGCACGGGGCAGCTCTAGTACAGTGTGTGCACAGGGCAGCTCTAGTACAGTGTGTGAACGGGGCAGTAGAACAGTATGTGCACGGGGCAGCGCTAGTACAGTATGTGCACGGGGCAGCGATAGTACAGTATGTGCACGGGGCAGCACAAGTACAGTATGTGCACGGGGCAGCGCTAGTACAGTATGTGCACGGGGCAGCGCTAGTACAGTATGTGCACGGGGCAGCACAAGTACAGTATGTGCACGGGGCAGGGCTAGTACAGCATGTGCACGGGGCAGGGCTAGTACAGCATGTGCACGGGGCAGCGCTAGTACAGCATGTGCACGGGGCAGCGCTAGTACAGCATGTGCACGGGGCAGCTCTAGTACAGCATGTGCACGGGGCAGCCCTAGTACAGCATGTGCACGGGGCAGCGCTAGTACAGCATGTGCACGGGGCAGCGCTAGTACAGCATGTGCACGGGGGAAGGGCTAGTACAGCGTGTGCACGGGGCAGCGCTAGTACAGCGTGTGCACGGGGCAGCTCTATTACAGTGTGTGCAGGGGGCAGGGCTAGTACAGTGTGTGCACGGGGAAGCTCTAATACAGTGTGTGCAGGGGGCAGGGCTAGTACAGTATGTGCACGGGGCAGGGCTAGTACAGTATGTGCACGGGGCAGGGCTAGTACAGTATGTGCACGGGGCAGGGCTAGTACAGTATGTGCACGGGGCAGCGCTAGTACAGTATGTGCACGGGGCAGGGCTAGTACAGTATGTGCACGGGGCAGGGCTAGTACAGTATGTGAACGGGGCAGGGCTAGTACAGTATGTGCACGGGGCAGGGCTAGTACAGTATGTGCACGGGCAGGGCTAGTATAGTATGTGCACGGGGCAGGGCTAGTACAGTATGTGCACGGGGCAGGGCTAGTACAGTATGTGTACGGGGCAGGGCTAGTACAGTATATGCACGGGGCAGCGCTAGTACAGTATGTGCACGGGGTAGCGCTAGTACAGTGTGTGCACGGGGCAGAGCTAGTACAGTGTGTGCACGGGGCAGCTCTAGTACAGTGTGTGCACGGGGCAGCGCTAGTACAGTGTGTGCACGGGGCAGCGCTAGTACAGTGTGTGCACGGGGCAGCGCTAGTACAGTGTGTGCACGGGGCAGCTCTAGTACAGTGTGTGCACGGGGCAGGGCTAGTACAGAATGTGCACGGGGCAGCTCTAGTACAGTGTGTGCACGGGGCAGCTCTAGTACAGTGTGTGCACGGGGCAGTAGAACAGTATGTGCACGGGGCAGCGCTAGTACAGTATGTGCACGGGGCAGCGATAGTACAGTATGTGCACGGGGCAGCACAAGTACAGTATGTGCACGGGGCAGCGCTAGTACAGTATGTGCACGGGGCAGCTGTAGTACAGTATGTGCACGGGGCAGCGCTAGTACAGTATGTGCACGGGGCAGCGCTAGTACAGCATGTGCACGGGGCAGGGCTAGTACAGTGTGTACACGGGGCAGCGCTAATACACTGTGTGCACGGGGCAGCGCTAGTACAGTGTGTGCACGGGGCAGAGCTAGTACAGTGTGTGCACGGGGCAGCGATAGTACAGTATGTGCACGGGGCAGCGATAGTACAGTATGTGCACGGGGCAGAACTAGTACAGTATGTGCACGGGGCAGCGCTAGTACAGAATGTGCACGGGGCAGCGCTAGTACAGTATGTGCACGGGGCAGCCATAGTACAGTATGTGCCCGGGGCAGCCATACTACAGTATGTGCACGGGGCAGAACTAGTACAGTATGTGCACGGGGCAGCGCTAGTACAGTGTGTGCACGGGGCAGCGCTAGTACAGTGTGTGCACGGGGCAGCACTAGTACAGTATGTGCACGGGGCAGCACTAGTATGAGCACGGGGCAGCGCTAGTACAGTATGTGCACGGGGCAGCTCTAGTACAGTATGTGCACGGGGCAGTGCTAGTACAGTATGTGCACGGGGCAGCGCTAGTACAGTATGTGCACGGGGCAGTGCTAGTACAGTATGTGCACGGGGGAAGCGCTAGTACAGTATGTGCACGGGGCAGGGCTAGTACAGTATGTGCACGGGGCAGGGCTAGTACAGTATGTGCACGGGGCAGGGCTAGTACAGTATGTGCACGGGGCAGGGCTAGTACAGTATGTGCACGGGGCAGGGCTAGTACAGTATGTGCACGGGGCAGGGCTAGTACAGTATGTGCACGGGGCAGCGCTAGTACAGTATGTGCACGGGGCAGGGCTAGTACAGTATGTGCACGGGGCAGCGCTAGTACAGTATGTGCACGGGGCAGCGCTAGTACAGTGTGTGCACGGGGCAGCGCTAGTACATTGTGTGCACGGGGTAGCTCTAGTACAGTGTGTGCACGGGGCAGCGCTAGTACAGTGTGTGCACGGGGCAGCGCTAGTACAGTGTGTGCACGGGGCAGCTCTAGTACAGTGTGTGCACGGGGCAGCTCTAGTACAGTGTGTGCACGGGGCAGGGCTAGTACAGTGTGTGCACGGGGCAGTAGAACAGTATGTGCACGGGGCAGCGCTAGTACAGTATGTGCACGGGGCAGGGCTAGTACAGTGTGTGCACGGGGCAGTAGAACAGTATGTGCACGGGGCAGCGCTAGTACAGTATGTGCACGGGGCAGCGCTAGTACAGCATGTGCACGGGGCAGCCCTAGTACAGCATGTGCACGGGGCAGCGATAGTACAGTGTGTGCACGGGGCAGCGATAGTACAGTGTGTGCACGGGGCAGGGCTAGTACAGTATGTGCACGGGGCAGCGCTAGTACAGGATGTGCACGGGGTAGGGCTAGTACAGCATGTGCACGGGGCAGGGCTAGTACAGCATGTGCACGGGGCAGAGCTAGTACAGCATGTGCACGGGGCAGCGCTAGTACAGCATGTGCACGGGGCAGCCCTAGTACAGCATGTGCACGGGGCAGCGCTAGTACAGCATGTGCACGGGGCAGCGCTAGTACAGCATGTGCACGGGGCAGGGCTAGCACAGCATGTGCACGGGGCAGGGCTAGCACAGTATGTGCACGGGGCAGGGCTAGCACAGTATGTGCACGGGGCAGGGCTAGCACAGTATGTGCACGGGGCAGGGCTAGCACAGTATGTGCACGGGGCAGCGCTAGCACAGTATGTGCACGGGGCAGCGCTAGCACAGTATGTGCACGGGGCAGCGCTAGCACAGTGTGTGCACGGGGCAGCGCTAGCACAGTGTGTGCACGGGGCAGCGCTAGCACAGTGTGTGCACGGGGCAGCGCTAGCACAGTGTGTGCACGGGGCAGCGCTAAGTACAGTGTGTGAACGGGCAGCGCTAGTACAGTGTGTGCACGGGGCAGCGCTAGTACAGTGTGTGCACGGGGCAGCGCTAGTACAGTGTGTGCACGGGGCAGCGCTAGTACAGTGTGTGCACGGGGCAGCCCTAGTACAGTGTGTGCACGGGGCAGCGCTAGTACAGTGTGTGCACGGGGCAGCGCTAGTACAGTGTGTGCACGGGGCAGCGCTAGTACAGTGTGTGCACGGGGCAGCGCTAGTACAGTGTGTGCAGGGGGCAGCTCTAATACAGTGTGTGCAGGGGGCAGGGCTAGTACAGTGTGTGCACGGGGCAGCTCTAATACAGTGTGTGCAGGGGGCAGGGCTAGTACAGTATGTGCACGGGGCAGGGCTAGTACAGGATGTGCACGGGGCAGGGCTAGTACAGGATGTGCACGGGGCAGAGCTAGTACAGTATGTGCACGGGGAAGCGCTAGTACAGTATGTGCACGGGGCAGCCCTAGTACAGTATGTGCACGGGGCAGCTCTAGTACAGTATGTGCACGGGGCAGCTCTAGTACAGTATGTGCACGGGGCAACGCTAGTACAGTGTGTGCACGGGGCAGCTCTAGTACAGTGTGTGCACGGGGCAGAACTAGTACAGTACGTGCACGGGGCAGCGCTAGTACAGTGTGTGCACGGGGCAGCGCTAGTACAGTGTGTGCACGGGGCAGCGCTAGTACAGTGTGTGCACGGGGCAGCGCTAGTACAGTGTGTGCACGGGGCAGCGCTAGTACAGTGTGTGCACGGGGCAGCGCTAGTACAGGGTGTGCACGGGGCAGCGCTAGTACAGTGTGTGCACGGGGCAGCGCTAGTACAGTGTGTGCACGGGGCAGCGCTAGTACAGTGTGTGCACGGGGCAGCGCTAGTACAGTGTGTGCACGGGGCAGCTCTAATACAGTGTGTGCAGGGGGCAGGGCTAGTACAGTGTGTGCACGGGGCAGCTCTAATACAGTGTGTGCAGGGGGCAGGGCTAGTACAGTATGTGCACGGGGCAGGGCTAGTACAGTATGTGCACGGGGCAGAGCTAGTACAGTATGTGCACGGGGAAGCGCTAGTACAGTATGTGCACGGGGCAGCCCTAGTACAGTATGTGCACGGGGCAGCTCTAGTACAGTATGTGCACGGGGCAGCTCTAGTACAGTGTGTGCACGGGGCAACGCTAGTACAGTGTGTGCACGAGGCAGCTCTAGTACAGTGTGTGCACGGGGCAGCTCTAGTACAGTGTGTGCATGGGGCAGCGCTAGTACAGTGTGTGCACGGGGCAGCGCTAGTACAGTGTGTGCACGGGACAGCTCTAGTACAGTGTGTGCACGGGGCAGCTCTAGTACAGTGTGTGCACGGGGCAGGGCTAGTACAGTATGTGCACGGGGCAGCTCTAGTACAGTGTGTGCATGGGGCAGCTCTAGTACAGTGTGTGCACGGGGCAGTAGTACAGTATGTGCACGGGGCAGTAGTACAGTATGTGCACGGGGCAGCACAAGTACAGTATGTGCACGGGGCAGCACAAGTACAGTATGTGCACGGGGCAGCTGTAGTACTGTATGTGCACGGGGCAGCGCTAGTACAGTATGTGCACGGGGCAGCGCTAGTACAGTATGTGCACGGGGCAGCGCTAGTACAGTATGTGCACGGGGCAGGGCTAGTACAGTATGTGCACGGGGCAGCGCTAGTACAGTATGTGCACGGGGCAGCGCTAGTACAGTGTGTGCACGGGGCAGGGCTAGTACAGTGTGTGCACGGGGCAGCGCTAATACAGTGTGTGCACGGGGCAACGCTAGTACAGTGTGTGCACGAGGCAGCTCTAGTACAGTGTGTGCACGGGGCAGCTCTAGTACAGTGTGTGCATGGGGCAGCGCTAGTACAGTGTGTGCACGGGGCAGCGCTAGTACAGTGTGTGCACGGGACAGCTCTAGTACAGTGTGTGCACGGGGCAGCTCTAGTACAGTGTGTGCACGGGGCAGGGCTAGTACAGTATGTGCACGGGGCAGCTCTAGTACAGTGTGTGCATGGGGCAGCTCTAGTACAGTGTGTGCACGGGGCAGTAGTACAGTATGTGCACGGGGCAGTAGTACAGTATGTGCACGGGGCAGCACAAGTACAGTATGTGCACGGGGCAGCACAAGTACAGTATGTGCACGGGGCAGCTGTAGTACTGTATGTGCACGGGGCAGCGCTAGTACAGTATGTGCACGGGGCAGCGCTAGTACAGTATGTGCACGGGGCAGCGCTAGTACAGTATGTGCACGGGGCAGGGCTAGTACAGTATGTGCACGGGGCAGCGCTAGTACAGTATGTGCACGGGGCAGCGCTAGTACAGTGTGTGCACGGGGCAGGGCTAGTACAGTGTGTGCACGGGGCAGCGCTAATACAGTGTGTGCACGGGGCAGCGCTAGTACAGTGTGTGCACGGGGCAGAGCTAGTACAGTGTGTGCACGGGGCAGCGATAGTACAGTGTGTGCACGGGGCAGAAATATAACGGAGGTTAGGAATAGAGCCGACGGCACATAAACTTCTAGTCAGGGATAGAGGGGTTAATAAAGTTAAAAATGTTTGTTTACAGTTATAGGCAGATGCGATAGGGCGTTGGGTTAGGGGCGGAGTTAGTGAGAGGGTGTAGAGAATCTACTGTGGTAAAATCTGCCTCTTTTGAATTGATCTCCCACCCTCCCTACCCTCTTGTGTCTTGTGTCGGCTTTATTTCATTGGCAGGGAAAGACCGGCAATATTGAAGTGTCCATCTTGCAGCAGTAATAGCGGTGCGCACCCCTTCAATGCACTGATAGGCTGATTTCACCCTATTGGGGTCAGCGGCACCTCTCGACCGAGCAGGATGAATGGTGCATTGGCATGGGTGTTGGGGCCGCATCACTTGCTCTGAAAGGGATAGTTGGCCCTTTGCAAGTTTTTAAGATCACCCTACCCTTGTCTGGGATAGTTGGCCCTCACAAGTTGTGATTTACTTCCGGCCTAAGACAAGCGGACGCGGGTTAGTTGCCGTTCTTTCTCCTGCCACCATGTCTACCTTTGTAACCAAATAAAGCTGACCAATTAATTTAAACGGCATAACTTGGTCTCCTGTGTTTATTTTAGTTAAGTTTAGTTTAAGTTTATGGGTCACATCTATCATCTTACGATAGAAAGTTTACTAGTACAGTATGTGCACGGGGCAGCGCTAGTACAGTATGTGCACGGGGCAGCCATAGTACAGTATGTGCACGGGGCAGCCATAGTACAGTATGTGCACGGGGCAGAACTAGTACAGTGTGTGCACGGGGCAGAACTAGTACAGTATGTGCACGGGGCAGCGCTAGTACAGTATGTGCACGGGGCAGAGCTAGTACAGTATGTGCACGGGGCAGGGCTAGTACAGTGTGTGCACGGGGCAGCGCTAGTACAGTGTGTGCACGGGGCAGCGCTAGTACAGTGTGTGCACGGGGCAGCGCTAGTACAGTGTGTGCACGGGGCAGGGCTTGTACAGTATGTGCACGGGGCAGCGCTAGTACAGTATGTGCACGGGGCAGCGCTAGTACAGTATGTGCACGGGGCAGGGCTAGTACAGTATGTGCCCGGGGCAGGGCTAGTACAGTATGTGCACGGGGCAGCGCTAGTACAGTATGTGCACGGGGCAGCGCTAGTACAGTATGTGCACGGGGCAGCGCTAGTACAGTGTGTGCACGGAGCAGCGCTAGTACAGTGTGTGCACGGGGCAGCGCTAGTACAGTATGTGCACGGGGCAGCGCTAGTACAGTATGTGCACGGGGCAGCGCTAGTACAGTGTGTGCACGGGGCAGCGCTAGTACAGTGTGTGCACGGGGCAGAGCTAGTACAGTATGTGCACGGGGCAGCTGTAGTACAGTGTGTGCACGGGGCAGAGCTAGTACAGTATGTGCACGGGGCAGAACTAGTACAGTGTGTGCACGGGGCAGAACTAGTACAGTATGTGCACGGGGCAGCGCTAGTACAGTATGTGCACGGTGCAGAGCTAGTACAGTATGTGCACGGGGCAGGGCTAGTACAGTGTGTGCACGGGGCAGCGCTAGTACAGTATGTGCACGGGGCAGGGCTTGTACAGTATGTGCACGGGCAGCGCTAGTACAGTATGTGCACGGGGCAGCGCTAGTACAGTATGTGCACGGGGCAGCGCTAGTTCAGTATGTGTACGGGGCAGCGCTAGTACAGTGTGTGCACGGGGCAGCGCTAGTACAGTATGTGCACGGGGCAGCGCTAGTACAGTATGTGCACGGGGCTGCCCTAGTACAGTATGTGCACGGGGCAGCGCTAGTACAGTATGTGCACGGGGCAGCGCTAGTACAGTATGTGCACAGGGCAGACCTAGTACAGTATGTGCACGGGGCAGCGCTAGTACAGTGTGTGCACAGGGCAGCTCTAGTACAGTATGTGCACAGGGCAGCGCTAGTACAGTATGTGCACGGGGCAGCGCTAGTACAGTATGTGCACAGGGCAGCGCTAGTACAGTATGAGAGATTTACGTGGGGATTTGGATTTTCGTGGGCTGCTCAGTTTGATTTCTGCCCGTATTATGTTTCCCATTCATCTAAGGAAAGGGCTGCAGACATGGGTGCAACTCCCATAGGTACAAGGGGTGCAGCTGCTATGGGACCCATCTTCATTGTCATAGTTACATGTATTATATACATTTGTCACCATTGGGTGGTACATAGCGGCACTTACACACTTTTGCTATGGGGCCTTCATATACCTAGTTACACCCCTGGCTGCAGATAAATTAGGCCGTGTACAGGGAACGTATCACGTTCTGCTTTATAACTGAGCATCTGTTCCTGCAGTCACTAAAGTCTCCTCTCCAGCGCCCATGACACCCATGCAGCCCTGCGTTCATCCTCTCTCTCCATCTTGTCTTACACAGGTCATTTCAAGTTCATCTTGGAAGTTCATTAGCTAAGCTGTGTGTTAGTAAGGAATGATATATGGTGGGGGGCTGTGATCATTTCCCCCTCAGCACACGGGAAGGATACATAAGTTATCTGCTGTTTACCAGTCCAAGATGTGCGGCCACCCTAATGATAACTATCACTCAGACATTACTGTGTGAGGGCGATCAGTCACCGCCGAGGTCACAGGGTCAAAGACGCACATAGGCTCCCAAAGAGTGTATTATATTATTATTATTATATATTATTGTCATTAGAGAAGGTTCTATTACAAATGCATATAATTAAACGAGGGTCTCAACACTGTCCTCAGGGGCATATCTATAATGGGTATAGGGTGTACACGGGCCCCTTGGTCTAGGAGGGCCCCGCACCACACACCCTACACCCATACCATACTTACCTCTCCGGAGTCCCACATTGGAGCGGGGGTCTGGCGCTCTAAAAACTACTGGAAAATGGCCGCCGCTGCCATTTTCCTGTCATTTACTCATGTGCAGTCTCATAGCTATCTATCTATCTATCTATCTATCCCATATCTATCTATCTATCTCTCATATTTATCTATCTATCTATATATCTATCTATCTCATATCTATCTATCTATTTATCTCATATCTATATATCTATCTATCTATAAATCTATCTATCTATCTATCTATCTATCTATCAATCTATCTCATATCTATCTATCTATCTATCTATCTATCTATCTATCTATGTCTCATATCTATCTCATATCTATCTATCTATCTATCTCTCATATCTATCTCCTATCTATCTATCTATCTCATATCTATCTATCTATCTCATATCTATCTATCTATCCCATATCTATCTATCTCTCATATCTATCTATTTATCTATCTCATATCTATCTATCTATCTATCTATCTATCCCATATCTATCTATCTCTCATATCTATCTCATATCTATCTATCTATCAATCTCTCATATCTATCTCCTATCTATCTATCTATCTATCTATCTATCTATCTATCCCATATCTATCTATCTACCTATCTATCTATCTCATATCTATCTATCTATCTATCTATCTCATATCTATCTATCTATCTCATATCTATCTATCCTATATCTATATATCTCTCATATCTATCTATCTATCTATCTCATATCTATCTATCTATCTCATATCTATCTCTCATATTCATCTATCTATCTATCTCATATCTATCTATCTATCTATCTATCTATCTATCTATCTATCTATCTCATTTCTATCTATCTATCTCATATCTATCTATCTATCTCATATCTATCTATCTATCTATCTATCTATCCTATATCTATCTATCTCTCATATCTATCTATCTACCTATCTATCCCATATCTATCTCTCATATCTATCTATCTATCTATCTATCTATCTATCTATCTATCTATCTATCTCATATATATCTATCTATCTATCTCATATCTATCTATCTCATATCTATCTATCTATCTATCTATCTCATATCTATCTCATATCTATCTATCTATCTCTCTCATATCTATCTATCTATCTATCTATCTATCTATCGCTCATATCTATCTCCTATCTATCTATCTATCTATCTATCCCATATCTATCTATCTATCTATCTATCTATCTATCTCATATCTATCTATCTCATATCTATCTATCTATCTCATATCTATCTATCCTATATCTATCTATCTTTCATATCTATCTATCTATCTATCTCATATCTATCTATCTAACCCATATCTATCTCTCATATCTATCTATCTATCTATCTATCTATCTCATATCTATCTATCTATCTCATATCTATCTATCTATCTATCTATCTATCTATCTATCTATCTATCTCATATCTATCTATCTATCTATCTATCTATCTCATATCTATCTATCTATCTATCTCATATCTATCTATCTATCTCATATCTATCTATCTATCTATCCTATATCTATCTATCTCTCATATCTATCTATCTATCTATCTCATATCTATCTATCTATCTATCTATTTATCTATCTATCCCATATCTATCTCTCATATCTACCTATCTATCTATCTCATATCTATCTATCTATCTATCTATCTCATATCTATCTATCTATCTCATATCTATCTATCTATCTATCTATCTATCTATCTATCTATCTATCTATCTCATATCTATCTATCTATCTCATATCTATCTATCTATCTATCTATCTCATATCTATCTATCTATCTCATATCTATCTATCTATCTATCCTATATCTATCTATCTCTCATATCTATCTATCTATCTATCTATCTATCTCATATCTATCTATCTATCTATCTATCTATCTATCTATCTATCCCATATCTATCTCTCATATCTACCTATCTATCTATCTATCTATCTATCTATCTATCTCATATCTATCTATCTCATATCTATCTATCTATCTATCTATCTATCTCATATCTATCTATCTATCTATCTCATATCTATCTATCTATCTCTCTCATATCTATCTATCATATCTATCTATCTATCTCATATCTATCTATCTATCTATCTATCTATCTCATATCTACAGTATATATCTATCTTTCTCATTTCTATCTATCTATCTATCTCATATCTATCTATCTATCTATCTATTTATCTATCTATCCCATATCTATCTCTCATATCTACCTATCTATCTATCTCATATCTATCTATCTCATATCTATCTATCTATCTATCTATCTATCTCATATCTATCTATCTATCTCATATCTATCTCATATCTATCTATCTATCTCTCTCATATCTATCATATCTATCTATCTATCTCATATCTATCTATCTATCTATCTATCTATCTATCTCATATCTACAGTATATATCTATCTTTCTCATTTCTATCTATCTATCTATCTATCTATCTATCTATCTATCTATCTATCTATCTATCTATCTATCAGGATTCTGCCTGGGATCGATTGTTAAGGGGCACATCCACTAGACGATCTACTCCCTGTCCAATTTCTAAACAATTTTCCCTTGATTTTTTCCCTTGAAATTTTATCTTTAAGTCTGAACGATTTGCAAACGATCTTTAATAGATCAAGTGACATTGACCTGCATGTTCAGTCGACTGACGAGACGATCAAACGAACAGCGGGAGCGCGCATCGTTGATCGTTAACGACCAAACACTGCATGATTTATAAACGATTTTTAAATGATTGAACGATAACGAAGTCGGTATCGTTCAATCGCCTGCTAAAATCGTGTAGTGGATGCCCCCCGATACTTACCGCAGCCATCTTTGCTGAATCACCTGATAGATCCTTATCCAATGGCAGCTGTCTCAGTTCTCAGCTGACTTGCTCATCCAATGGACAGCTACCTGGGGGTATAAACAGGTCTCCAGGTGAACAGGAAATTACCTGATCAGCTCCGTTAATCCCAGATGGTTGCTGTTTGCTTTGTTCCAGGCTTCACATGCAATCTTCCAGAGACTCTTCCAAGTGGTATTTCCTGTGTATACTCTGTACATCTCCTGAGTCCTAGTGACTATTTACAAGTGCTATATCCTTGTGCATCAGTGCAACAGAATACCTTTGCTAGTGTGCTATTTCCAAGTGCCACCTCTTGGTGCAGCAGTGCGGACTCAGTACACCTTGTCTGTGTGCAACCCCAAGCAGAGCCGTAATTAGACTTTTTGGTGCCCTGTGCCAGAAAGAGCATTGGCGCCCCTCATTTTTCAAAGGGACATAATGCACCAAAAAAAGGGCCACAGCTTCATGGGGAAGGGCCAGGGAAGAGATAGGGGAGGCCAGGAGATGCTGGGGATAAATAGGGACATAATATTGTGCACCTGAGAGAAGGCCATGGCCTCATGGGGAAGGGCCAGGGAAGAGATAGGGGAGGCCAGGAGATGCTGGGGATAAATAGGGACATAATATAGTGCACCTGAGAGAGGGCCATGGCCTCATGGGGAAGGGCCAGGGAAGAGATAGGGGAGGCCAGGAGACGCAGGGGATAAATAGGGACATAATCTAGTGCACCTGAGAGAGGGCCATGGCCTCATGGGGAAGGGCCAGGGAAGACATAGGGGAGGCCAGGAGATGCTGGGGATAAATAGGGACATAATCTAGTGCACCTGAGAGAGGGCCATGGCCTCATGGGGAAGGGCCAGGGAAGAGATAGGAGAGGCCAGGATATGCTGGGGATAAATAGGGACATAATATAGTGCACCTGAGAGAGGGCCATGGCCTCATGGGGAAGGGCCAGGGAAGAGATAGGGGAGGCCAGGAGATGCTGGGGATAAATAGGGACATAATCTAGTGCACCTGAGAGAGGGCCATGGCCTCATGGGGAAGGGCCAGGGAAGTGATAGGAGAGGCCAGGAGATGATGGGGATAAATAGGGACATAATATAGTGCACCTGAGAGAGGACCATGGCCTCATGGGGAAGGGCCAGGGAAGACATAGGGGAGGCCAGAAGATGCTGGGGATAAATAGGGACATAATCTAGTGCACCTGAGAGAGGGCCATGGCCTCATGGGGAAGGGCCAGGGAAGAGATAGGAGAGGCCAAGATATGCTGGGGATAAATAGGGACATAATATAGTGCACCTGAGAGAGGGCCATGGCCTCATGGGGAAGGGCCAGGGAAGAGATAGTGAGGCCAGGAGATGCTGGGGATAAATAGGGACATAATATAGTGCACCTGAGAGAGGGCCATGGCCTCATGGGGAAGGGCCAGGGAAGAGATAGGGGAGGCCAGGAGATGCTGGGGATAAATAGGGACATAATATAGTGCACCTGAGAGAGGGCCATGGCCTCATGGGGAAGGGCCAGGGAAGAGATAGGGGAGGCCAGGAGATGCTGGGGATAAATAGGGACATAATATAGTGCACCTGAGAGAGGGCCATGGCCTCATGGGGAAGGGCCAGGGAAGAGATAGGGGAGGCCAGGAGATGCTGGGGATGAAATAAGAGGAAGCTACAAGTGAGAATGATAATAAACAGAAATTTGACAGGCCCAAACAGCGCCCCCTGCCCTGTGGAGCCCTGTGTGATGGCACCGGCCGCACTACCCTAGCTATGACCCTGACCCTAAGTTTCACCTCTTGGTGCAGCGGTGCATCAAAAGGTGCACGTTGTGTATTGTGTACTCAACTCAGTGTACAGACACCACGTCATCCAAACTGGTGCAATCACCACTCTCCTTCAGTGACAACAGTTTATCCTCATTTCCCTCCAGTTTTAACTGCATAACCTACTCCTCAGTGGTCTCTCTCAGTTCCTCTTCAGAAAGCTTTTCCAGTGTGCTTCAATGTACTATTTATACAGAGATTATTTTACCAGTAGGCCATAGCCACTCGCATCGGATCCCTGAGCATGGGACTGCGACCTGCTTGCTGGGTGCAGCAGAACCCCCATTTGGAGGGGTCACTGGCGAACACCTTCCGGCAGGTTAGACACCGCACCTTTGGTCAGGTCTCTCCAACATCCGATGCTTGTGGATGGGGAGAACGAACATCCAGGCCCCTCGCCCCTGATTTCTTCCCTAACCCAGGACCACAACGCCAAGCGTGACACTATCAGTCTCATATCTATTTATCTATCTATCTATCTATCTATCTCATATCTATCTATCTATTTCATATCTATGTATCTATCTATCTATCTCATATCTATCTATCTATCTATCTCATATCTATCTATCTATCTATCTATCTATCTATCTCATATTTATCTTTCTATCTATCTATCTATCTATCTCATACCTATCTATCTACAGTATCTATCTATCTCATATTTATCTATCTATCTATCTTTCTCATACCTATCTATCTACAGTATCTATCCATCTATCTATCTCATACCTATCTATCTATATATCTATCTATCTATCTATCCATCTCATACCTATCTATCTATCTTATATCTATCTATCTTATATCTACCTAACATCTATATATCTATCATTCTCATTTCTATCTATCTATCTATCTCATATCTATCTCATATCTATCTCATATCCAGCGGCGGCTCCTACCCTCTTAGATGAGGGGGGCTGCAACTACTGAAAACAAGAGGATCACTCACCGGCTCCTCCTGGCGGGTACCCAGCGCCTGCGCAGATGATCTCTCAGATACCGGCGCATGCACACTAGCGGTAGGGAGCCGTGCATTTGCTCATATCACCGACTTCCAAAGGGCTACATCATCTGCAGCCCCTAGGAGCCGGTTAGGGCTGGTGGAAAGGCAGAGTAGCGGCCCAGCCTGGCAGTCCCAGGGGAAGGAGACATT
Organism: Taudactylus pleione; assembly: GCA_031769625.1. NCBI lineage: Eukaryota > Metazoa > Chordata > Amphibia > Anura > Myobatrachidae > Taudactylus > Taudactylus pleione. The sequence goes on from JAUIMM010000616.1 coordinate 166,432, forward strand.
TGCCTGTTGTATATGTGACAATAGGAAGCCACTGCCAGCCACGGTGTAGACAGTGCAGTCACCACATTAGGGTTAGGCACTAGGGCGATGGTTAGGAGTAGACACTGGGGAGAGCGTTAGGGTTGGGCACTAGGGCGATGGTTAGGTTTAGGCACTGGGGAGAGGGTTAGGGTTAGGCACTAGGGCGATGGTTAGGTTTAGGCACTGGGGAGAGGGTTAGGGTTAGGCACTAGGGAGAGAGTTAGGGTTAGGCACAAGGGAGAGAGTTAGGGTTAGGCACAAGGGAGAGAGTTAGGGTTAGACACTTGGGAGAGAGTTAGGGTTAGGCACTAGGGGTAGAGTTAGGGTTAGGCACTAGGGGAAGAGTTAGGGTTAGGCACTGGGGAGAGGGTTAGGGTTAGGCACTAGGGAGAGAGTTAGGGTTAGGCACTAGGGGGAGGGTTAGGGTTAGGCACTAGGGGAGGTTAGGGTTAGGCACTAGGGGGAGGGTTAGTCACTAGGGGAGGGTTAGGTACTAGGGGTAGGGTTAAGGCACTAGGGACAGAGTTAGGGTTAGGCACTAGGGAGAGCATTAGGGTTAGGCACTGGGGAGAGGGTTAGGATTATCTCACATCTGTAATACCTCACAGTCCTGTATATACATCTTTAACATCAGCCACAGCACAGCCAGCATAGAGACACCCACTACTGCTATCTCACATCTGTAATACCTCACAGTCCTGTGTATACATCTGTAACATCAGCCACAGCACAGCCAGCATAGAGACACCCACTACTGCTATCTCACATCTGTAAAACCTCACAGTCCTGTGTATACATCTGTAACATCAGCCACAGCTCAGCCAGCATAGAGACGCCCACTACTGCTATATCACATCTGTAATACCTCAAAGTCCTGTCTATACATCTGTAACATCAGCAACAGCACAGCCAGCATAGAGACACCCACTACTGCTATCTCACATCTGTAATACCTCACAGTCCTGTGTATACATCTGTAACATCAGCCACAGCACAGCCAGCATAGCGACACCCACTACTGCTATCTCACATCTGTAATACCTCACAGTCCTGTGTATACATCTGTAACATCAGCCACAGCACAGCCAGCATAGAGTCCCACTACTGCTATCTCACATCTGTAATACCTCACAGTCCTGTGTATACATCTGTAACATCAGCCACAGCACAGCCAGCATAGAGACACCCACTACTGCTATCTCACATCTGTAATACCTCACAGTCCTGTGTATACATCTGTAACATCAGCCACAGCACAGCCAGCATAGAGACACCCACTACTGCTATCTCACATCTGTAATACCTCACAGTCCTGTGTATACATCTGTAACATCAGCCACAGCACAGCCAGCATAGAGACACCCACTACTGCTATCTCACATCTGTAATACCTCACAGTCCTGTGTATACATCTGTAATACCTCACAGTCCTGTGTATACATCAGTAACATCAGCCACAGCACAGCCAGCATAGAGACACCCACTACTGCTATCTCACATCTGTAATACCTCACAGTCCTGTGTATACATCTGTAACATCAGACACAGCTCAGCCAGCATAGAGACATCCACTACTGCTATCTCACATCTGTAATACCTCACAGTCCTGTGTATACATCTGTAACATCAGCCACAGCACAGCCAGCATAGAGACACTCACTACTGCTATCTCACATCTGTAATACCTCAAAGTCCTGTGTATACATCTGTAACATCAGCCACAGCTCAGCAAGCATAGAGACACCCACTACTGCTACCTCACATCTGTAATACCTCACAGTCCTGTGTATACATCAGTAACATCAGTCACAGCACAGCCAGCATAGAGACACCCACTACTGCTATCTCACATCTGTAATACCTCACAGTCCTGTGTATACATCTGTAACATCAGCCACAGCACAGCCAGCATAGAGACACCCACTACTGCTATCTCACATCTGTAATACCTCACAGTCCTGTGTATACATCTGTAACATCAGCCACAGCACAGCCAGCATAGAGACACCCACTACTGCTATCTCACATCTGTAATACCTCACAGTCCTGTGTATACATCAGTAACATCAGCCACAGCACAGCCAGCATAGAGACACCCACTACTGCTATCTCACATCTGTAATACCTCACAGTCCTGTGTATACATCTGTAACATCAGCCACAGCACAGCCAGCATAGAGACACCCACTACTGCTATCTCACATCTGTAATACCTCACAGTCCAGTGTATACATCTGTAACATCAGCCACAGCACAGCCAGCATAGAGACACCCACTACTGCTATCTCACATCTGTAATACCTCACAGTCCTGTATATACATCTGTAACATCAGCCACAGCACAGCCAGCATAGAGACACCCACTACTGCTATCTCACATCTGTAATATCTCACAGTCCTGTGTATACATCTGTAACATCAGCCACAGCTCAGCCAGCATAGAGACACCCACTACTGCTATCTCACATCTGTAATACCTCACAGTCCTGTGTATACATCTGTAACATCAGCCACAGCACAGCCAGCATAGAGACACCCACTACTGCTATCTCACATCTGTAATACCTCAGTCCTGTGTATACATCTGTAACATCAGCCACAGCACAGCCAGCATAGAGACACCCACTACTGCTATCTCACATCTGTAATACCTCACAGTCCTGTGTATACATCTGTAACATCAGCCACAGCACAGCCAGCATAGGGACACCCACTACTGCTATCTCACATCTGTAATACCTCACAGTCTTGTGTATACATCTGTAACATCAGCCACAGCTCAGCCAGCATAGAGACCCCACTACTGCTTTCTCACATCTGTAATACCTCACAGTCCTGTGTATACACCAGTAACATCAGCCACAGCACAGCCAGCATAGAGACACCCACTACTGCTATCTCACATCTGTACTACCTCACAGTCCTGTGTATACATCTGTAACATCAGCCACAGCACAGCCAGTATAGAGACACCCACTACTGCTATCTCACATCTGTAATACCTCACAGTCCTGTGCATACATCTGTAACATCAGCCACAGCTGAGCTAGAATAGAGACACCCACTACTGCTATCTCACATCTGTAATACCTCACAGTCCTGTGTATACATCTGTAACATCAGCCACAGCACAGCCAGCATAGAGACACCCACTACTGCTATCTCACATCTGTAATACCTCACAGTCCAGTGTATACATCAGTAACATCAGCCACAGCTCAGCCAGCATAAAGACACCCACTACTGCTTTCTCACATCTGTAATACCTCACAGTCCTGTGTATACATCTGTAACATCAGCCACAGCACAGCAAGGATAGAGACGCCCACTACTGCTATCTCACATCTGTAATATCTCACAGTCCTGTGTATACATTTGTAACATCAGCCACAGCTCAGCCAGCATAGAGACACCCACTACTGCTATCTCACATCTGTAATACCTCACAGTCCTGTGTATACATCTGTAACATCAGCCACAGCACAGCCAGCATAGAGACACCCACTACTGCTATCTCACATCTGTTATACCTCACAGTCCTGTGTATACATCTGTAACATCAGCCACAGCACAGCCAGCATAGAGACACCCACTACTGCTATCTCACATCTGTAATACCTCACAGTCCTGTGTATACATCTGTAACATCAGCCACAGCACAGCCAGCATAGAGACACCCACTACTGCTATCTCACATCTGTAATACCTCACAGTCCTGTGTATACATCTGTAACATCAGCCACAGCACAGCCAGCATAGAGACACCCACTACTGCTATCTCACATCTGTAATACCTCACAGTCCTGTGTATACATCTGTAACATCAGCCACAGCACAGCCAGCATAGGGACACCCACTACTGCTATCTCACATCTGTAATACCTCACAGTCCTGTGTATACATCTGTAACATCAGCCACAGCTCAGCCAGCATAGAGACCCCACTACTGCTTTCTCACATCTGTAATACCTCACAGTCCTGTGTATACATCAGTAACATCAGCCACAGCACAGCCAGCATAGAGACACCCACTACTGCTATCTCACATCTGTAATACCTCACAGTCCTGTGTATACATCTGTAACATCAGCCTCAGCTCAGCCAGCATAGAGACACCCACTACTGCTATCTCACATCTGTACTACCTCACAGTCCTGTGTATACATCTGTAACATCAGCCACAGCACAGCCAGCATAGAGACACCCACTACTGCTATCTCACATCTGTAATACCTCACAGTCCTGTGTATACATCTGTAACATCAGCCACAGCTCAGCTAGCATAGAGACACCCACTACTGCTATCTCACATCTGTAATACCTCACAGTCCTGTGTATACATCTGTAACATCAGCCACAGCACAGCCAGCATAGAGACACCAACTACTGCTATCTCACATCTGTAATACCTCACAGTCCAGTGTATACATCAGTAACATCAGCCACAGCTCAGCCAGCATAGAGACCCACTACTGCTATCTCACATCTGTAATACCTCACAGTCCTGTGTATACATCTGTGACATCAGCCACAGCACAGCAAGGATAGAGACGCCCACTACTGCTATCTCACATCTGTAATATCTCACAGTCCTATGTATACATCTGTAACATCAGCCACAGCTCAGCCAGCATAGAGACACCCACTACTGCTATCTCACATCTGTAATATCTCAAAGTCCTGTGTATACATCTGTAACATCAGCCACAGCACAGCCAGCATAGAGACACCCACTACTGCTATCTCACAACTGTAATACCTCACAGTCCTGTGTATACATCTGTAACATCAGCCACAGCTCAGCCAGCATAGAGATGCCCACTACTGCTATCTCACATCCGTAATACCTCACAGTCCTGTGTGTACATCTGTAACATCAGCCACCGCACAGCCAGCATAGAGACTCCCACTACTGCTATCTCACATCTGTAATACCTCACAGTCCTGTGTATACATCAGTAACATCAGCCACAGCACCGCCAGCATAGAGACACCCACTACTGCTATCTCACTTCTGTAATACCTCACAGTCCTGTGTATACATCAGTAACATCAGTCACAGCACAGCCAGCATAGAAACACCCACTACTGCTATCTCACATCTGTAATACCTCAAAGTCCTGTGTATACATCTGTAACATCAGCTACAGCTCAGCAAGCATAGAGACACCCACTACTGCTACCTCACATCTGTAATACCTCACAGTCCTGTGTATAAATCTGTAACATCAGCCACAGCACAGCCAGCATAGAGACACTCACTACTGCTATCTCACATCTGTAATACCTCAAAGTCCTGTGTATACATCTGTAACATCAGCCACAGCTCAGCAAGCATAGAGACACCCACTACTGCTACCTCACATCTGTAATACCTCACAGTCCTGTGTATACATCAGTAACATCAGTCACAGCACAGCCAGCATAGAAACACCCACTACTGCTATCTCACATCTGTAATACCTCAAAGTCCTGTGTATACATCTGTAACATCAGCCACAGCTCAGCAAGCATAGAGACACCCACTACTGCTACCTCACATCTGTAATACCTCACAGTCCTGTGTATACATCAGTAACATCAGTCACAGCACAGCCAGCATAGAGACACCCACTACTGCTATCTCACACCTGTAATACCTCACAGTCCTGTGTATACATCTGTAACATCAGCCACAGCACAGCCAGCATAGAGACACCCACTACTGCTATCTCACATCTGTAATACCTCACAGTCCTGTGTATACATCTGTAACATCAGCCACAGCACAGCCAGCATAGAGACACCCACTACTGCTATCTCACATCTGTAATACCTCACAGTCCTGTGTATACATCAGTAACATCAGCCACAGCACAGCCAGCATAGAGACACCCACTACTGCTATCTCACATCTGTAATACCTCACAGTCCTGTGTATACATCTGTAACATCAGCCACAGCACAGCCAGCATAGAGACACCCACTACTGCTATCTCACATCTGTAATACCTCACAGTTCAGTGTATACATCTGTAACATCAGCCACAGCACAGCCAGCATAGAGACACCCACTACTGCTATCTCACATCTGTAATACCTCACAGTCCTGTATATACATCTGTAACATCAGCCACAGCACAGCCAGCATAGAGACACCCACTACTGCTATCTCACATCTGTAATATCTCACAGTCCTGTGTATACATCTGTAACATCAGCCACAGCTCAGCCAGCATAGAGACACCCACTACTGCTATCTCACATCTGTAAAACCTCACAGTCCTGTGTATACATCTGTAACATCAGCCACAGCACAGCCAGCATAGAGACACCCACTACTGCTATCTCACATCTGTAATACCTCAGTCCTGTGTATACATCTGTAACATCAGCCACAGCACAGCCAGCATAGAGACACCCACTACTGCTATCTCACATCTGTAATACCTCACAGTCCTGTGTATACATCTGTAACATCAGCCACAGCACAGCCAGCATAGGGACACCCACTACTGCTATCTCACATCTGTAATACCTCACAGTCTTGTGTATACATCTGTAACATCAGCCACAGCTCAGCCAGCATAGAGACCCCACTACTGCTTTCTCACATCTGTAATACCTCACAGTCCTGTGTATACACCAGTAACATCAGCCACAGCACAGCCAGCATAGAGACACCCACTACTGCTATCTCACATCTGTACTACCTCACAGTCCTGTGTATACATCTGTAACATCAGCCACAGCACAGCCAGTATAGAGACACCCACTACTGCTATCTCACATCTGTAATACCTCACAGTCCTGTGTATACATCTGTAACATCAGCCACAGCTGAGCTAGCATAGAGACACCCACTACTGCTATCTCACATCTGTAATACCTCACAGTCCTGTGTATACATCTGTAACATCAGCCACAGCACAGCCAGCATAGAGACACCCACTACTGCTATCTCACATCTGTAATACCTCACAGTCCAGTGTATACATCAGTAACATCAGCCACAGCTCAGCCAGCATAAAGACACCCACTACTGCTATCTCACATCTGTAATACCTCACAGTCCTGTGTATACATCTGTAACATCAGCCACAGCACAGCAAGGATAGAGACGCCCACTACTGCTATCTCACATCTGTAATATCTCACAGTCCTGTGTATACATTTGTAACATCAGCCACAGCTCAGCCAGCATAGAGACACCCACTACTGCTATCTCACATCTGTAATATCTCACAGTCCTGTGTATACATCTGTAACATCAGCCACAGCTCAGCCAGCATAGACGCCCACTACTGCTATCTCACATCTGTTATACCTCACAGTCCTGTGTATACATCAGTAACATCAGCCACAGCACAGCCAGCATAGAGACACCCACTACTGCTATCTCACATCTGTAATACCTCACAGTCCTGTGTATACATCTGTAACATCAGCCACAGCACAGCCAGCATAGAGACACCCACTACTGCTATCTCACATCTGTTATACCTCACAGTCCTGTGTATACATCTGTAACATCAGCCACAGCACAGCCAGCATAGAGACACCCACTACTGCTATCTCACATCTGTAATACCTCACAGTCCTGTGTATACATCTGTAACATCAGCCACAGCACAGCCAGCATAGAGACACCCACTACTGCTATCTCACATCTGTAATACCTCACAGTCCTGTGTATACATCTGTAACATCAGCCACAGCACAGCCAGCATAGAGACACCCACTACTGCTATCTCACATCTGTAATACCTCACAGTCCTGTGTATACATCTGTAACATCAGCCACAGCACAGCCAGCATAGGGACACCCACTACTGCTATCTCACATCTGTAATACCTCACAGTCCTGTGTATACATCTGTAACATCAGCCACAGCTCAGCCAGCATAGAGACCCCACTACTGCTTTCTCACATCTGTAATACCTCACAGTCCTGTGTATACATCAGTAACATCAGCCACAGCTCAGCCAGCATAAAGACACCCACTACTGCTATCTCACATCTGTAATACCTCACAGTCCTGTGTATACATCTGTAACATCAGCCACAGCACAGCAAGGATAGAGACGCCCACTACTGCTATCTCACATCTGTAATATCTCACAGTCCTGTGTATACATTTGTAACATCAGCCACAGCTCAGCCAGCATAGAGACACCCACTACTGCTATCTCACATCTGTAATATCTCACAGTCCTGTGTATACATCTGTAACATCAGCCACAGCTCAGCCAGCATAGACGCCCACTACTGCTATCTCACATCTGTTATACCTCACAGTCCTGTGTATACATCAGTAACATCAGCCACAGCACAGCCAGCATAGAGACACCCACTACTGCTATCTCACATCTGTAATACCTCACAGTCCTGTGTATACATCTGTAACATCAGCCACAGCACAGCCAGCATAGAGACACCCACTACTGCTATCTCACATCTGTTATACCTCACAGTCCTGTGTATACATCTGTAACATCAGCCACAGCACAGCCAGCATAGAGACACCCACTACTGCTATCTCACATCTGTAATACCTCACAGTCCTGTGTATACATCTGTAACATCAGCCACAGCACAGCCAGCATAGAGACACCCACTACTGCTATCTCACATCTGTAATACCTCACAGTCCTGTGTATACATCTGTAACATCAGCCACAGCACAGCCAGCATAGAGACACCCACTACTGCTATCTCACATCTGTAATACCTCACAGTCCTGTGTATACATCTGTAACATCAGCCACAGCACAGCCAGCATAGGGACACCCACTACTGCTATCTCACATCTGTAATACCTCACAGTCCTGTGTATACATCTGTAACATCAGCCACAGCTCAGCCAGCATAGAGACCCCACTACTGCTTTCTCACATCTGTAATACCTCACAGTCCTGTGTATACATCAGTAACATCAGCCACAGCACAGCCAGCATAGAGACACCCACTACTGCTATCTCACATCTGTAATACCTCACAGTCCTGTGTATACATCTGTAACATCAGCCTCAGCTCAGCCAGCATAGAGACACCCACTACTGCTATCTCACATCTGTACTACCTCACAGTCCTGTGTATACATCTGTAACATCAGCCACAGCACAGCCAGCATAGAGACACCCACTACTGCTATCTCACATCTGTAATACCTCACAGTCCTGTGTATACATCTGTAACATCAGCCACAGCTCAGCTAGCATAGAGACACCCACTACTGCTATCTCACATCTGTAATACCTCACAGTCCTGTGTATACATCTGTAACATCAGCCACAGCACAGCCAGCATAGAGACACCAACTACTGCTATCTCACATCTGTAATACCTCACAGTCCAGTGTATACATCAGTAACATCAGCCACAGCTCAGCCAGCATAGAGACCCACTACTGCTATCTCACATCTGTAATACCTCACAGTCCTGTGTATACATCTGTGACATCAGCCACAGCACAGCAAGGATAGAGACGCCCACTACTGCTATCTCACATCTGTAATATCTCACAGTCCTATGTATACATCTGTAACATCAGCCACAGCTCAGCCAGCATAGAGACACCCACTACTGCTATCTCACATCTGTAATATCTCAAAGTCCTGTGTATACATCTGTAACATCAGCCACAGCACAGCCAGCATAGAGACACCCACTACTGCTATCTCACAACTGTAATACCTCACAGTCCTGTGTATACATCTGTAACATCAGCCACAGCTCAGCCAGCATAGAGATGCCCACTACTGCTATCTCACATCCGTAATACCTCACAGTCCTGTGTGTACATCTGTAACATCAGCCACCGCACAGCCAGCATAGAGACTCCCACTACTGCTATCTCACATCTGTAATACCTCACAGTCCTGTGTATACATCTGTAACATCAGCCACAGCACAGCCAGCATAGAGACACCCACTACTGCTATCTCACATCTGTAATACCTCACATTCCTGTGTATACATCAGCCACAGCACAGCCAGCATAGAGACACCCACTACTGCTATCTCACATCTGTAATACCTCAGTCCTGTGTATACATCAGTAACATCAGCCACAGCTCAGCCAGCATAGAGACACCCACTACTGCTATCTCACATCTGTAATACCTCACAGTCCTGTGTATACATCTGTAACATCAGCCACAGCACAGCCAGCATAGAGACACCCACTACTGCTATCTCACATCTGTAATACCTCACAGTCCTGTGTATACATCTGTAACATCAGCCACAGCTCAGCCAGCATAGAGACCCCACTACTGCTATCTCACATCTGTAATACCTCACAGTCCTGTGTATACATCTGTAACATCAGCCACAGCTCAGCCAGCATAGAGACCCCACTACTGCTTTCTCACATCTGTAATACCTCACAGTCCTGTGTATACATCTGTAACATCAGCCACAGCACAGCCAGCATAGAGACACCCACTACTGCTATCTCACATCTGTAATACCTCACAGTCCTGTGTATACATCAGTAACATCAGCCACAGCACAGCCAGCATAGAGACACCCACTACTGCTATCTCACATCTGTTATACCTCACAGTCCTGTGTATACATCTGTAACATCAGCCACAGCACAGCCAGCATAGAGACACCCACTACTGCTATCTCACATCTGTAATACCTCACAGTCCTGTGTATACATCTGTAACATCAGCCACAGCTCAGCCAGCATAGAGACACCCACTACTGCTATCTCACATCTGTAATATCTCACAGTCCTGTGTATACATCTGTAACATCAGCCACAGCTCAGCCAGCATAGAGACACCCACTACTGCTATCTCACATCTGTAATACCTCACAGTCCTGTGTATACATCTGTAACATCAGCCACAGCACAGCCAGCATAGAGACACCCACTACTGCTATCTCACATCTGTAATACCTCACAGTCCTGTGTATACATCTGTAACATCAGCCACAGCTCAGCCAGCATAGAGACCCCACTACTGCTATCTCACATCTGTAATACCTCACAGTCCTGTGTATACATCTGTAACATCAGCCACAGCTCAGCCAGCATAGAGACCCCACTACTGCTTTCTCACATCTGTAATACCTCACAGTCCTGTGTATACATCTGTAACATCAGCCACAGCACAGCCAGCATAGAGACACCCACTACTGCTATCTCACATCTGTAATACCTCACAGTCCTGTGTATACATCAGTAACATCAGCCACAGCACAGCCAGCATAGACACCCACTACTGCTATCTCACATCTGTTATACCTCACAGTCCTGTGTATACATCTGTAACATCAGCCACAGCACAGCCAGCATAGAGACACCCACTACTGCTATCTCACATCTGTAATACCTCACAGTCCTGTGTATACATCTGTAACATCAGCCACAGCACAGCCAGCATAGAGACACCCACTACTGCTATCTCACATCTGTAATATCTCACAGTCCTGTGTATACATCTGTAACATCAGCCACAGAACACCCAGCATAGAGACACCCACTACTGCTATCTCACATCTGTAATACCTCACAGTCCTGTGTATACATCTGTAACATCAGCCACAGCACAGCCAGCATAGAGACCCCACTACTGCTATCTCACATCTGTAATACATCACAGTCCTGTGTATACATCTGTAACATCAGCCACAGCTCAGCCAGCATAGAGACACCCACTACTGCTATCTCACATCCGTAATACCTCACAGTCCTGTGTATACATCTGTAATATCAGCCACAGCTCTGCCAGCATAGAGATGCCCACTACTGCTATCTCACATCTGTAATACCTCACAGTCCTGTGTATACATCTGTAACATCAGCCACAGCTCAGCCAGCATAGAGACGCCCACTACTGCTATCTCACATCCGGGAACATCGAAGAACATCGGTCCATCACGCACAATTACAGCAGCTCTGACCTGTCTCGGAATTTGCAAGACTCGTCGCATGCACTCTGCGTAGGCAATCGCAGTGGCTAATTTATGCACGCCCATACAACGGCGTTCAAACGGACAGGCACGTCTGCGTCTCTACAACCACTCCTCCGTCACCACCCCCAAATGCTCAAGGCCTGTCACTCACTCTGCGAAGGATTCCATAGTGTGTCCATAATTGCAGTATGATCGCTGCGCATGTGTAGTACGCAACAATTGGCCGATCTGCATACACTGTTGCAATTGTGATCCGTGCTGAATCAGGCCCTAAATCTGCAATTTGTGTAAGTGTGAGGGGTGTGTGCGGTGCAAAGCCTGCTGCCGTGCAGGTGTACGTCTGTTACTTACCTTGTGTCGCACCCTCTCACCTTCAGGCCGTGTGTTGAGCAGATGGTCCTGGAACCTCCAAATAGAACACGGACACGATGACCTAGGGGGAAGGAGACGAGGTGAGTACCGTCCTTCCTCACGTCGACCGACGCGCCCTACCGAACCGGGGGATAAATTCAGGTTTTAAGTGAAGATCATCATTGGCACTTTTGGCCTCAGGTCCCGAATTTTCACCTATCAGTGCTCACGCACCAGGTGAAGATCCGTCCTTGCACCGGGTTGCAAGGTTCACCGTCCGCCCAGAAGGAAGGAAAGATAGATAGTGACAAACAGGGAGAGACAGTACACACAGATATTCCTCACCGTGTCCACTCTTGCTCTTCGTCCGCTCACTCGCCTACAGGTCCCTGTAAGGAGATACATAACACAGCCGTGCAGGGCCTAAACCTATGTCAAGCAACTACACACACTAAAACGGCATCACCCTCAACCTATGGTGTGTGTAGTGCGACAGATATAACAACAACTAAACTTTTGCCCTGCACGGAACACCAATCACAGACTAAATATACAAGAGTAAAACACAGTACTGTCTCTTTAACTATCTGCTACCTACCTATCCAGAGCTGGCCATCTCCTCTTCTCGGTGACTGGGGAAAACACTACCTCATGGGTGGAAGCCGTACAGCTCTCCACCACTGCTCACACCTCTCATCCGCCTCTCTGTTAGCGCTGCAACTAATGGGCTCAGGGCCCTGGGCCTAACGCCCAGGGTCTTACCTGCGGCTCAGGCCTAGGTGCCTGCCAATCAGTGGGCTCTGGTAGTGGTCTGGGCCTAATGCCCAGACCACTTTTTATGGGGCTCAGGCCTATTTGCCTGCCTATCTGTGGGGCTCATATATAGGGCCTAGTGCCCTCCTGTATGGGTACAGGCCAATGCCTGATTTATGGCCACGGGCCTGGTGCCCGCCTACTTTATTGAGTAGTGACCTGGGCCTAGTACCCAGGCCACTTATACCTAATTAAGAGGGGATCCTTTTATGGGGCCTAATGCCCGCTACTGTGCCCCGGGCCTTGTGCCCGACTAATTGCCCACGGGCCTAGTGCCCGACAATGCTCCACGGGCCTAGCGCCCGACAACCCTGGAGGTCTAGGGAGGGGGGTATATGGTGGGCCTCACGGAGGGCCTACCTGCGACATTGGAAGAGGCTGCGGGGGGGAACTTCGTGACGCTCTTTCACTTCCCTCCCCCGCAGTCCTCTCCGGTCCTCAGCCGCATTCTTCGGCCGCTAGCCCGTCCTGGCCAGCAGCGCCGCCTCTTCCTCTTTTCTTCCAGCCAGCACCGCCTGTCTTCTTCCTTGACAGCGGCGTCTTCTGGCCTCTTCCTCGGCCGCCACCCCTGTTGCCGCGCCGATCCTCCGCTCTTCGGGAGGTCTTCTCTCCTCCCTCTCCGCCGCCGAACGAACTTTTCCCGCTCGGCGCCGTCTAATACAAGACGGCGCGAATGGGCGGGGCTATGACGCGGCGAGCCGCGATTGTCTTGTCGCGTCCGCCTCTGATTGGCTGCTGGCACGCGAGCCAGGTTTGGCTCGCGGCCAGAGCCAAACGCCCGCCGCACTGACTGCCGCGCCCAATGCCTGACCGGCGCTGGGAGCAGGTACTCTGTCCCAGCGCCGGCTACCCGCCGCTTCTTGGCTGCCGGGCGCCAAGCTCCACTGAGCTTACGCCCGGAGCCAAGCTTCTCCCGGCGCCACAGTACCGCCGGCACTGATGAAAGGGACCAGGCGGTCCCTTCACCAGTTGCCCGCGGTGTCTGCACCGACGCTAGGGACATTACTGTCCCAGCGCCGGCAACGGATGTGTCCCGCAGAGGACACATCCCCTCTGCCTGCCCCTGCACCTCGGCTGATGCTGGGATCAAACACGTGATCCCAGCACAGCCTTCCACATTTCCGCCCCCTTTTTCCTTTGTAGTCCCTACAAAGTCTTCTTCCATCTCTATCGTCCGCGGATCAGGGTATTCTATGGTCCCTCCAGCGAGGATCTGTTCAAGGGCCCAGCCGGGACCGACCATGACCCCACATTCCTTCTCCACTGGCTCCGGGCTCTCCATCTTCGTACCTCCTGACTTCACTCTGCGGATCCTCTGTGGGAGTGGCAACTCGGAAGTGCCACTCACGATGGGCCACCATGGGGAATTTTCTTCTAAGGGTGCCGCAGCCACCCACTCTTCTTCCAACTTGTCTGGGGCATCTTCACTGAATTCAGGGTGTGGCACTAACCACCACCCAATAGTCGCTTCCTCCGGGGCATCCTCTTCTTCCCAGGTCTCTGCCGACATTTTACAAGAATCTGGACTCTTCTCCACAGACTCCTGCAGCAGGCGACAATTTCCTTCTTCAGCGTACTCCATCTCTTCCGCTGACATCTCCAGGTATCCAGGTCGCGGACTCTTCCAGCATGGGGAGATCCTAGACTTCTTTGCCACTGGGTCTTCACGCTCTTCCTTATAGTGCGGCATCTTCACCTCCCAGTCATCCACATCCGTCCTCTGCGGGCAAGGATTCTTCTTCACTGGGACCTCTTCGGGGCATAACAGTGCCACTGCATCTTCCCAGGGACACTCATGGGCCAAGTGTCCCTGCCACCGACACTTCCAGCACGGGGGTGCTGTTGCCATCTTCATCACAAAGGGGTTTCTACCCTTCGGCTCCTGCTCAGGAACAATGGGCACCTGCGAACATACTTCCAGCAGGCTCTTCTGCTCCACTTCCCTGGCTTCTTCTATCCACTTCTGGGCTCTGCCATCCAAGATCATCCGGTCTTCGTCCCACGGACAATCTTGAAGCTAATGCTCTGGATCTCCACATCCTTCACACCGGAATTCTTCTTCCTCCTGGTGCCACTGTTCCTCATGTGGACAGCTATTATGCTCATGCCCGTAGGTTCCGCAGAGCATACACCAGAGTCTCTTTTTCACAGAGTTCTTCTGACCACATCTCTGGACCGCTTGCTGGGCCATCTGTGTAATCTCCAACGGGGACATTTCTTCCTCTTCTGTTGCCCTAAATTCACGCCAGGGACATTCGCTGGCATTATGTCCCAACCGCTGACACATCTTGCAGGGGGTCACAACTGCTTTCTTGCGCCCCTTCTCCCGGCGCTCTTCCTTGCCGCGCTGTACCGACTGCTGCACCATCTTCATGATGTCTTCTCTCGACACCGTAATCCAGTCACTCTTGTCCTCATATGCCCGAGGATGGTTCCACTCCGGAGCTGTCCGTAGGGGGGTCCTCTTCCCGGTGGTCCACATCGTGTCCGTGATCCTGCCGAATACGCCAAAATGTGAGGGGTGTGTGCGGTGCAAAGCCTGCTGCCATGCAGGTGTACGTCTGTTACTTACCTTGCGTCGCACCCTCTCACCTTCAGGCCGTGTGTTGAGCAGACGGTCCTGGAACCTCCAAGTAGAACACGGACACGATGACCTAGGGGGAAGGAGACGAGGTGAGTACCGTCCTTCCTCACGTCGACCGACGCGCCCTACCGAACCGGGGGATAAATTCAGGTTTTAAGTGAAGATCATCATTGGCACTTTTGGCCTCAGATCCCGAATTTTCACCTATCGGTACTCACGCACCAGGTGAAGATCCGTCCTTGCACCGGGTTGCAAGGTTCACCGTCCGCCCAGAAGGAAGGAGAGATAGATAGTGACAAACAGGGAGAGACAGTACACACAGATATTCCTCACCGTGTCCACTCTTGCTCTTCGTCCGCTCACTCGCCTACAGGTCCCTGTAAGGAGATACACAACACAGCCGTGCAGGGCCTAAACTTATGTCAAGCAACTACACACACTAAAACGGCATCACCCTCAACCTATGGTGTGTGTAGTGCGACAGATATAACAACAACTAAACATTTGTCCTGCACGGAACACCAATCACAGACTAAATATACAAGAGTAAAACACAGTACTGTCTCTTTAACTGTCTGCTACCTACCTATCCAGAGCTGGCCAGCTCCTCTTCTCGGTGACTGGGGAAAACACTACCTCATGGGTGGAAGCCGTACAGCTCTCCACCACTGCTCACACCTCTCATCCGCCTCTCTGTTAGCGCTGCAACTAATGGGCTCAGGGCCCTGGGCCTAACGCCCAGGGTCTTACCTGCGGCTCAGGCCTAGGTGCCTGCCAAACAGTGGGCTCTGGTAGTGGTCTGGGCCTAATGCCCAGTCCACTTTTTATGGGGCTCAAGCCTATGTGCCTGCCTATCTGTGGGGCTCATATATAGGGCCTAGTGCCCTCCTGTATGGGTACAGACCTATGCCTGATTTATGGCCACGGGCCTGGTGCCCGCCTACTTTATTGAGTAGTGACCTGGGCCTAGTACCCAGGCCACTTATACCTAATTAAGAGGGGATCCTTTTATGGGGCCTAATGCCCGCTACTGTGCCCCGGGCCTTGTGCCCGACTAATTGTCCACGGGCCTAGTGCCCGACAATGCTCCACGGGCCTAGCGCCCGACAACCCTGGCAGTCTAGGGAGGGGGGTATATGGAGGCCTACCTGCGACGTTGGAAGAGGCTGCGGGGGGGAACTTCGTGACGCTCTTTCACTTCGCTCTCCCACAGTCCTCTCCGGTCCTCAGCCGCATTCTTCGGCCACTGGCCCATCCTGGCCAGCGGCGCTGCCTCTTCCTCTTTTCTTCCAGCCGGCGCCGCCTGTCTTCTTCCTTGACAGCGGCGTCTTCTGGCCTCTTCCGTGGCCGCCGCCCCTGTTGCTGCGCCGATCCTCCGCTCTTCGGGAGGTCTTCTCTCCTCCCTCTCCGTTTGTGTGTATTATAGGTATTCATACTATGCAGAAGGAGCCTGTATGTGTGGTCCTCCAATCAGCCCATCAATTCAATATACTCAGACACCCTTTGTTCATTTTGTGGCTTCCTTTCAGTGCCTTAGGGGTCTATTTACTAAGCAGTGTTAGGAGACAGAGTGAAAAGTGATAAGAAAATGATAAGGTGCCAGCCAATCAGCTCCCAACTGTCATTTTTCAAACACAGCCTGTGAGATGACAGTTGGGAGCTGATTGGCTGGTACCTTATCACTTTCTTATCACTTTTCACTCTGTCTCCTAACACTGCTTAGTAAATAAACCCCTTAGTGCTGCCGTAGCTTTCCAGATAAAACCATCATGCACCCGTCTAGCACTTTGCCAATTATAACCATTTCTGTGTGCCAACTCTACTGATGCCATTATCCCCATGTTAGTGCCACCTACTTGCAAGTCCTAATAAGTGCAAAGAAACACACGGCTTGGTCAGCATCAAGTTACAGATTGTTTCCTGAAAGCAGCTTTGCTGACCTTATTCATGTCCCATATCCACACTTTATAGGGTCCGGGACCTAAATTCACCAATATACCACCTGGTAAAGACCATTTGTCGCTCTCTTTTTTCCCAATACATAACTAATCAATCACAAGTTACTGGTATTTAGATCTTATATATAGCCTTTATGTGTTTGACAGCTGTCGCCCTATACTCCTAATTCCTGTGTTGCCCCTGCTCGTGGCTTCAGTGGCCATACCTACAGTATGTGGAAGGCTGAAGTGTGTCTTCCCCACCTCTGTCTTATCCATTCTAGTTCTCAGCGCATCTCCTCACCCATGTTATGTCCTCATGATAAATAGTAGGGGTGTGCACCGGCCACTTTTCGTGTTTTGTGTTTTGGTTTTGGATCTGGATCTTTCTTCGTGTTTTGGATCTGGATTGGTTTTGCCAAAACCACCATTCCGTGTTTTGGGTTCTGGGTTTTGTGTTTTGGATCTGTGTTTTTTTTTTAAAAAGCATAAAAACAGCTTAAATCACAGAATTTGTGGGTTTTTCTGCTCCTATGCAATTGTTAACCTCAATAACCTTCATTTCCACTCATTTCCAGTCTATTCTGAACACCTCACACCTCACAATATTGTTTTTATGGCCAAATGATTGCACCGAGGTAGCTGGATGACTATGCTAAGCGACACGAGTGGGCGGCACAAACACGTGACCCATCTAGGAGTGACACTGCGGTGGCAGACAGGATGGCAGTTTGAAAAACTAGGCCCCAAACAGTACATAAATCAAAGAAAAAAAAAGAGGTGCAAGATGGAATTGTCCTTGGGCCCTCCCACCCACCCTTATGTTGTATAAACAGGACATGCACACTTTAACAAACCAATCATTTCAGCGCCAGGGTCTGCCACACGACTGTGGCTGAAATGATTGGTTCGTTTGGGCCCCCACAAAACAAGCTGGCAATTAATCTGTCCCTGCACAAACTGGCTCTACGGAGGCAAGATGTCGTCCTCATCCTCCTCATCCACCGATTCCTCACCCTCCTCAGTGTTGTGTACATCCTCATCCTCACAGAGTATTAATTCATCCCTGCTGGAATCCACAACCACAGGTCCCTCTGTACGTTCTGGAGGCTGGTCTCCCTGGAAGAGTTGTTCATTCATTTTATGAACATCATCTTCTCCACATTTTGTGGAAGCAACCTCCTACGCCTTTCGCTGACAAGGTTCCCGGCTGCACTAAACACTCTTTCGGAGTACACACTGGAGGGGGGGCAACTCAGGTAAAATAGAGCCAGTTTGTACAGGGACCTCCAAATTGCTTCTTTTTCCTGCCAGTACAGGTACGGACTGTCTGACATGCCTACTTGGATGCTGTCACCGATGTAATCCTTTAACAGACAGACGCACGCTTGTCGCTGCTGCTTTAAGGATGCAGGTGCGGCTACAGCCCACACATTTCACAAAGACAGAAAAAAAAAGAAGAATTTTTTTATTGTTTGTGGAGCGCACTTTGAGGGTTACACCACCCTTTAACAGACAGATGCACGCTTGTCGCTGCTGCTTTGAGGACAGTATCATATGCAGTGACAGTAGACTTGTCAGAAATTGTTGGCACTTCCTTCAGTCCGGACCAGAAGTCCAAACCGGCCCTTGACTTATGACACAGGCGCACGCTTGGCACTACTTTGTTGATGCATGTGCGGCTACTGCGCACACAATTCACAAACACAGAAAATATTTTTTTATTTGGTTTGGTTTGGAGTGTACTTTGGGGGTTACAGCACCCTTTAACGGTCAAGCCAGTCGGCCCTTTACTTATGACACAGGCGCACGCTTGGCACTACTTTGTTGATGCACGTGCGGCTACTGCGCACACAATTCACAAACACAGAAAATATTTTTTTATTTGGTTTCGACTGGAGTGTACTTTGGGGGTTACAGCACCCTTTAACTGTCAAGCCAGCCGGCCCTTTACTTATGACACAGGCGCACGCTTGGCACTACTTTGTTGATGCACGTGCGGCTACTGCGCACACAATTCACAAACACAGAAAATATTTTGTTATTTGGTTTGGAGTGTACTTTGGGGGTTACAGCACCCTTTAACAGTCAAGCCAGCCGGCCCTTTACTTATGACACAGGCGCACGCTTGGCACTACTTTGTTGAAGCACGTGCGGTTACTGTGCACACAATTCACAAACACAGAAAATATTTTGTTATTTGGTTTGGAGTGTACTTTGGGGGTTACAGCACCCTTTAACGGTCAAGCCAGCCGGCCCTTTACTTATGACACAGGCGCACGCTTGGCACTACTTTGTTGATGCACGTGCGGCTACTGCGCACACAATTCACAAACACAGAAAAAATATTATTTTTTTTAGCACTTGGGGCGAGCACCCCTGACGGACAGAGCACCCCCTGGACAACACTACAGCACCCCTTTAGGACTGGGACACTGCACAGGACTTTGGAGTAGACACAGCCCCTATGGACAACTGACTGCACAACACAGTCCAGCCAGCCCCTATGGACTTTGAAGTAGTGGACACAGCCCCTAAGGACAACAGCAGCACAGCGCAGCGCAGCCAGCACAACACTACTCTGCACTACAATACACTACACAGCCCAGCCAGCCCTAACTCCCACCCTCCCTCTTCACTGTCCACAGCCGAGTGAGAAAATGGCGCCGACGCGGGTACCTTATATAGGATCCAAAACCCGCGAGACCCGGAAGGCGGGATGATGACGTTTTGCCTCGATTTCAGAATCCGAGTCAGGCGGGAAAAGTCGAGCCTGACTCGAATCTGCCTCGGATCGGGGGGACTCGGGGGGGTTCGGATTTCAGAAATCCGAACCCGCTCACCCCTAATATATATAATATATATATATATATATTATATACAGATATACATATATATATATATATATATATATATATATATACACACACACACACAGATGTGTGTGTATATATATATCTATATATGTGTGTGTGTATATCTCTATATATATATATATATATATATATGTGTATATATATATATATATATATATATGTGTATATATATATATATATATGCACGTATATATTAGGGATGAGCGGGTTCGGTTCCCTGAGAACCGAACCCACCCGAACTTCGGGGATCCGGGGCGATCCGAGCCCAAGCTCGGATCTCCCTGTCTGCCCCGGATCCCTCTCCCGAGGCAAAACCTCGAGATCTGCTGTCGGATCTCGAGGTTTTGCCTCGAGCGGCCATTTAAAAAAAAATGCCTTTGCCTTTAATGGGCAAAGTGCTGATTGGCTGACAGAGCCGTCTGTCACGGCTCTCAGCCAATCAGCATTATGGTGCTCATTTGCATGTAGCACGGACTCGTGAGATCCGTGCTACATGCATCTGTGTGATTGACAGTGACACAGAGCACAGATGGGTCAGTGAGACCCGTCTGTGCTGCTGTGTATTTCAATGACACAGATGCACGCACGGACCAGGAGATCCGTGCTACTTGCATCTGTGTCATTGACACAGAGCACTAACGGGTCCGTGAGACCCGTCTGTGCTGCTGTGGTAAATAAAAAAAAAAAAACCTGTGTAAAAAGAGAAAAAAATGGCGTCCTCCCCCCCAAAAAAAGAGCAACCAGCCCCGGGCATTAGTGACCCAGTGCTGGGTGTGCTTAAATACAGGGGACAAACGACATAGGGGTCCCCTGTACTTAAACACAACCAGCACCGGGCTAGTCAGAACCAGAGCTGGTTGCCAAAATACGGGGGACAAACGACGTAGGGGTCCCCCGTATTCTGCGCAACCAGCTCTGGGCTCTGATCCGGTCCTGGTTCTGGAAATACAGGGGAAAAAAATGAGTAGGGTTCCCCTGTATGTTCCAGAACCAGCACTGGACTTTTTCTAGCGGGGGGCTGATGCCACAGCCAGGGGAGCCCTTTCACCGGGCCCCCCAGCCGCAGCATCAGCCCTGACCGCTAGTCAGCCCAGGCCGGGGATCCCTGGAGAGCTGGGGACCCCCCCAATAAAGGGGTCACCCTCTCCAGGGCACCCCAGGCCCAGGCTGATAGCCCGGGGCTATCCCCGCCACCCCTGGTGGCGGTGGGTGGCGGGTTGATTGTGTGGTGTGGTGTAAATAAAGAATATCAAACATTGTCTTTACAAGTAGAACTGCAAGTCCCAGCAAGCCTGCCCCGCATGCTGGTACTTGGAGAACCACAAGTACCAGCATGCAGGGCATTAAGGGCCCACTAGTACCTGTAGTTCACCTGTAAAAAAATGTTTAAAAAAAACACAGGACATACACACCGTGACAGTATAAGTTTATTAAACATACATACACACACACACACACACACATGTACACATACTCACCTATGTAACCCTGTAGCATCGGTCCACTTGTCCGGTAAAGTATCCATAGGGGACCTGTGAAAAAAAACATACTCACCATCTCCTATGCGAGGTTCTGTCCTCTTCGTTCCAAAGTAGGCATCCCCGGACTTGGCAAAAAAAAAAAACGAAAACGCGATCCACGAACTTAGTACCGTTCTATAGAACGGTACTTCCCGAATGAGAGCTTAGCGGCGGGGTATCACCATGGAAACCCCGCTGCTAAGCGTTCATTGGCTGAGAGAGGCCATCTCCCGTCTCTCTCAGCCAATGAACGGCTCCCTCCATTGTAGTCAATGCTGGGAGCCGCAAGGTTATTAAAGTTTACCCTGCGGTTCCCACCATTGACTACAATGGAGGGAGCCGTTTATTGGCTGAGAGACGGGAGATGACCTCTCTCAGCCAATGAACGCTTAGCAGCGGGGTTTCCATGGTGATACCCCGCCGCTAAGCTCTCATTCGGGAAGTACCGTTCTATAGAACGGTACTAAGTTCGTGGATCGCGTTTTCGTTTTTTTTTTTGCCAAGTCCGGGGATGCCTACTTTGGAACGAAGAGGACAGAACCTCGCATAGGAGATGGTGAGTATGTTTTTTTTCACAGGTCCCCTAGGGATACTTTACCGGACAAGTGGACCGATGCTACAGGTTACATAGGTGAGTATGTGTACATGTGTGTGTGTGTATGTATGTTTAATAAACTTATACTGTCACGGTGTGTGTGTCCTGTGTTTTTTTAAACATTTTTTTTACAGGTGAACTACAGGTACTAGTGGGCCCTTAATGCCCTGCATGCTGGTACTTGTGGTTCTCCAAGTACCAGCATGCGGGGCAGGCTAGCTGGGACTTGCAGTTCTACTTGTAAAGACAATGTTTGATATTCTTTATTTACACCACACCACACAATCAACCCGCCACCCACCCGGGCTATCAGCCTGGGCCTGGGGTGCCCTGGAGAGGGTGACCCCTTTATTGGGGGGGTCCCCAGCTCTCCAGGGATCCCCGGCCTGGGCTGACTAGCGGTCAGGGTTGATGCTGCGGCTGGGGGGCCCGGTGAAAGGGCTCCCCTGGCTGTGGCATCAGCCCCCCGCTAGAAAAAGTCCAGTGCTGGTTCTGGAACATACAGGGGAACCCTACTCATTTTTTGTCCCCTATATTTCCAGAACCAGGACCGGATCAGAGCCCAGAGCTGGTTGCGCAGAATACAGGGGACCCCTACGTCGTTTGTCCCCCGTATTTTGGCAACCAGCGCTGGTTCTGACTAGCCCGGTGCTGGTTGTGCTTAAGTACAGGGGACCCCTACATCGTTTGTCCCCTGTATTTAAGCACACCCAGCACTGGGTTACTAATGCCCGGGGCTGGTTGCTCTTTTTTGGGGGGGTGCACGCCATTTTTTTCTTTTTTTACACAGGTTTTTTTTTTTTTTTTTACCACAGCAGCACAGACGGGTCTCACGGACCTGTCATTGCTCTGTGCCAATCACACAGATGCATGTAGCACGGATCTCCCGGGTTCGTGCTACATGCAAATGGGCACCATAACGCTGATTGGCTTCCTGTCTGCCACTGCAGTGCCACTCCTAGATGGGCCACGTGTTTGTGCCGCCCCCTTGTGTCGCTTAGCATAGTCATCCAGCTTCCTCGGTACAACCTTTTGGCCTAAAAACAATATTGTGAGGTGTGAGGTGTTCAGAATAGAGTGGAAATGAGTGGAAATTAATGTTATTGGGGTTATTAATAGCGTAGGAACAAAAAAAGGCCCATTTATGTGATTTTAGCGGGTTTTTTTTATTTTTTAAGAAAAAATCCAGATCCAAAACACAAAACCCAGAACCCAAAACACGGAAGGGTGGTTTTGGCAAAACCAATCCAGATCCAAAACACGAAGAAAGATCCAGATCCAAAACCAAAACACAAAACACGAAAAGTGTCCGGTGCACACCCCTAGTATATATATATATATATATATATATATACACATGTGTATGTGTATATATATATTAGGGGTGTGCACCGGCCACTTATCGTGTTTTGTGTTTTGGTTTTGGATCTGGATCTTTCTTCGTGTTTTGGATCTGGATTGGTTTTGCCAAAACCACCCTTGCGTGTTTTGGGTTCTGGGTTTTGTGTTTTGGATCTGTATTTTTTTGAAAAAAAGCATAAAAACAGCTAAAATCACAGAATTTGTAGGTTTTTCTGCTCCTATGCTATTATTAACCTCAATAACCTTAATTTCCACTCATTTCCAGTCTATTCTGAATACCTCACACCTCACAATAGTGTTTTTATGTCCAAAAGGTTGCACCGAGGTAGCTGGATGACTATGCTAAGCGACACAAGTGGGCGGCACAAACACGTGACCCATCTAGGCGTGAAACTGCAGTGGCAGACAGGATGGCATTGAAAAACTAGGCCCCAAACTGTACATAATGCAAAGAAAAAAAAGAGGTGCAAGATGGAATTGTCCTTGGGCCCTCCCACCCACCCTTATGTTGTATAAACAGGACATGCACACTTTAACAAACCAATCATTTCAGCGCCAGGGTCTGCCACACGACTGTGGCTGAAATGATTGGTTCGTTTGGGCCCCCACAAAACAAGCTGGCAATTAATCTGTCCCTGCACAAACTGGCTCTACGGAGGCAAGATGTCGTCCTCATCCTCCTCATCCACCGATTCCTCACCCTCCTCAGTGTTGTGTACATCCTCATCCTCACAGAGTATTAATTCATCCCTGCTGGAATCCACAACCACAGGTCCCTCTGTACGTTCTGGAGGCTGGTCTCCCTGGAAGAGTTGATCATTCATTTTATGAACATCATCTTCTCCACATTTTGTGGAAGCAACCTCCTACGCCTTTCGCTGACAAGGTTCCCGGCTGCACTAAACACTCTTTCGGAGTACACACTGGAGGGGGGGCAACTCAGGTAAAATAGAGCCAGTTTGTACAGGGACCTCCAAATTGCTTCTTTTTCCTGCCAGTACAGGTACGGACTGTCTGACATGCCTACTTGGATGCTGTCACCGATGTAATCCTTTAACAGACAGACGCACGCTTGTCGCTGCTGCTTTAAGGATGCAGGTGCGGCTACAGCCCACACATTTCACAAAGACAGAAAAAAAAAGAAGAATTTTTTTATTGTTTGTGGAGCGCACTTTGAGGGTTACACCACCCTTTAACAGACAGATGCACGCTTGTCGCTGCTGCTTTGAGGACAGTATCATATGCAGTGACAGTAGACTTGTCAGAAATTGTTGGCACTTCCTTCAGTCCGGACCAGAAGTCCAAACCGGCCCTTGACTTATGACACAGGCGCACGCTTGGCACTACTTTGTTGATGCATGTGCGGCTACTGCGCACACAATTCACAAACACAGAAAATATTTTTTTATTTGGTTTGGTTTGGAGTGTACTTTGGGGGTTACAGCACCCTTTAACGGTCAAGCCAGTCGGCCCTTTACTTATGACACAGGCGCACGCTTGGCACTACTTTGTTGATGCACGTGCGGCTACTGCGCACACAATTCACAAACACAGAAAATATTTTTTTATTTGGTTTCGACTGGAGTGTACTTTGGGGGTTACAGCACCCTTTAACTGTCAAGCCAGCCGGCCCTTTACTTATGACACAGGCGCACGCTTGGCACTACTTTGTTGATGCACGTGCGGCTACTGCGCACACAATTCACAAACACAGAAAATATTTTGTTATTTGGTTTGGAGTGTACTTTGGGGGTTACAGCACCCTTTAACGGTCAAGCCAGCCGGCCCTTTACTTATGACACAGGCGCACGCTTGGCACTACTTTGTTGAAGCACGTGCGGTTACTGTGCACACAATTCACAAACACAGAAAATATTTTGTTATTTGGTTTGGAGTGTACTTTGGGGGTTACAGCACCCTTTAACGGTCAAGCCAGCCGGCCCTTTACTTATGACACAGGCGCACGCTTGGCACTACTTTGTTGATGCACGTGCGGCTACTGCGCACACAATTCACAAACACAGAAAAAATATTATTTTTTTTAGCACTTGGGGCGAGCACCCCTGACGGACAGAGCACCCCCTGGACAACACTACAGCACCCCTTTAGGACTGGGACACTGCACAGGACTTTGGAGTAGACACAGCCCCTATGGACAACTGACTGCACAACACAGTCCAGCCAGCCCCTATGGACTTTGAAGTAGTGGACACAGCCCCTAAGGACAACAGCAGCACAGCGCAGCGCAGCCAGCACAACACTACTCTGCACTACAATACACTACACAGCCCAGCCAGCCCTAACTCCCACCCTCCCTCTTCACTGTCCACAGCCGAGTGAGAAAATGGCGCCGACGCGGGTACCTTATATAGGATCCAAAACCCGTGAGACCCGGAAGGCGGGATGATGACGTTTTGCCTCGATTTCAGAATCCGAGTCAGGCGGGAAAAGTCGAGCCTGACTCGAATCTGCCTCGGATCGGGGGGACTCGGGGGGGTTCGGATTTCAGAAATCCGAACCCGCTCACCCCTAATATATATAATATATATATATATATATTATATACAGATATACATATATATATATATATATATATATATACACACACACACAGATGTGTGTGTATATATATATCTATATATGTGTGTGTGTATATCTCTATATATATATATATATATATATATATGTGTATATATATATATATATATATATGTGTATATATATATATATGCACGTATATATATATATATATATATATACACATGTGTATGTGTATATATATATTAGGGGTGTGCACCGGCCACTTATCGTGTTTTGTGTTTTGGTTTTGGATCTGGATCTTTCTTCGTGTTTTGGATCTGGATTGGTTTTGCCAAAACCACCCTTGCGTGTTTTGGGTTCTGGGTTTTGTGTTTTGGATCTGTATTTTTTTGAAAAAAAGCATAAAAACAGCTAAAATCACAGAATTTGTAGGTTTTTCTGCTCCTATGCTATTATTAACCTCAATAACCTTAATTTCCACTCATTTCCAGTCTATTCTGAATACCTCACACCTCACAATAGTGTTTTTATGTCCAAAAGGTTGCACCGAGGTAGCTGGATGACTATGCTAAGCGACACAAGTGGGCGGCACAAACACGTGACCCATCTAGGCGTGAAACTGCAGTGGCAGACAGGATGGCATTGAAAAACTAGGCCCCAAACTGTACATAATGCAAAGAAAAAAAAGAGGTGCAAGATGGAATTGTCCTTGGGCCCTCCCACCCACCCTTATGTTGTATAAACAGGACATGCACACTTTAACAAACCAATCATTTCAGCGCCAGGGTCTGCCACACAACTGTGGCTGAAATGATTGGTTCGTTTGGGCCCCCACAAAACAAGCTGGCAATTTATCTGTCCCTGCACAAACTGGCTCTACGGAGGCAAGATGTCATCCTCATCCTCCTCATCCACCGATTCCTCACCCTCTTCAGTGTGTATATCCTCATCCTCACAGAGTATTAATTCGTCCCTGCTGGAACCACAGGTCCCTCTGTACGTTCTGGAGGCTGGTCTCCCTGGAAGAGTTGATAATTCATTTTATGAACATCATCTTCTCCACATTTTGTGGAAGCAACCTCCTACGCCTTTCGCTGACAAGGTTCCCGGCTGCACTAAACACTCTTTCGGAGTACACACTGGAGGGGGGGCAACTCAGGTAAAATAGAGCCAGTTTGTACAGGGACCTCCAAATTGCTTCTTTTTCCTGCCAGTACAGGTACGGACTGTCTGACATGCCTACTTGGATGCTGTCACCGATGTAATCCTTTAACAGACAGACGCACGCTTGTTGCTGCTGCTTTGAGGATTCAAGTGCGGCTACAGCCCACACAATTCACAAAGACAGAAAAAAAAAAGAATATTTTTATTGTTTGTGGAGCACACTTTGAGGGTTACACCACCCTTTAACAGACAGACGCACGCTTGTCGCTGCTGCTTTGAGGATGCAAGTGCGGCTACAGCCCACACAATTCACAAAGACAGAAAAAAAAAGAAGAATATTTTAATTGTTTGTGTAGAACACTTTGAGGTGTCACCACCCTTTAACAGACAGACGCACGCTTGTCGCTGCTGCTTTAAGGATGCAGGTGCGGCTACAGCCCACACATTTCACAAAGACCAAAAAAAAAAGAACAATATTTTAATTGTTTGTGTAGAACACTTTGAGGTGTCACCACCCTTTAACAGACAGACGCACGCTTGTCGCTGCTGCTTTAAGGATGCAGGTGCGGCTACAGCCCACACAATTCACATAGACAGAAAAAAAAAGAACAATATTATAATTGTTTGTGTAGCACACTTTGAGGGTGTCACCACCCTTTAACAGACAGACGCACGCTTGTCGCTGCTGCTTTAAGGATGCAGGTGCGGCTACATCGCACACAAGTCACAAACACATTAAAAAAATAGTTTTTTATTTTTTGGAGCACTTTGAGAGTTACACCACCCTTTAACAGACAGACGCACGCTTGTCGCTGCTGCTTTAAGGATGCAGGTGCGGCTACAGCCCACACATTTCACAAAGACCGAAAAAAAAAGAACAATATTTTAATTGTTTGTGTAGAACACTTTGAGGGTGTCACCACCCTTTAACAGACAGACGCACGCTTGTCGCTGCTGCTTTAAGGATGCAGGTGCGGCTACAGCCCACACATTTCACAAAGACCGAAAAAAAAAGAACAATATTTTAATTGTTTGTGTAGAACACTTTGAGGGTGTCACCACCCTTTAACAGACAGACGCACGCTTGTCGCTGCTGCTTTAAGGATGCAGGTGCGGCTACAGCTCACACAATTCACAAAGACAGAAAAAAAAAGAACAATATTTTAATTGTTTGTGTAGCACACTTTGAGGGTGTCACCACCCTTTAACAGACAGACGCACGCTTGTCGCTGCTGCTTTAAGGATGCAGGTGCGGCTACAGCCCACACATTTCACAAAGACCAAAAAAAAAAGAACAATATTTTAATTGTTTGTGTAGCACACTTTGAGGGTGTCACCACCCTTTAACAGACAGACGCACGCTTGTCGCTGCTGCTTTAAGGATGCAGGTGCGGCTACAGCCCACACAATTCACAAAGACAGAAAAAAAAAGAACAATATTTTAATTGTTTGTGTAGCACACTTTGAGGGTGTCACCACCCTTTAACAGACAGACGCACGCTTGTCGCTGCTGCTTTGAGGATGCAGGTGGAATCTAGACGGGATTTGGAACCGAGGACACACTACCTCCATCAATTGTCTAAATCCCACTGCACTAATGTCGGATACCGGACGCACGTCTAACACCAACATAGCAGTCAAGGCCTCAGTTATACGTTTTGCTTCAGGATGACTGCTGTCGTACTTCATCCTCATCGCTAGGGACTGTTGGAGGGTCAATTGTTTAGTAAAAGTAGTGATGTTCCTACTTCCTCTCTGGGATGATGAACAACTCCCAGCAGCAGCAACAGCACTAGGAGGAAGTGGTTCTTGATCTTTCCCTATTTTATTTTTATCGGAGAAAGTTTGGTCCTCCATTTATGTTATATTGATATATATACGTGCGGCTAAAGCGCACACAAACACAGAAAATATTATTTTATTTTTGCTGGAGAGTAGTGCACTTTGTGGGTTACACCACCCTTTAAGAAATGAGCCAGCCGGCTCTTTACTTATGGGACACAGGCGCACGCTTGGCGCTGCTCCTTTGTTGATGCACGTGCAGCCACAGTGCACACAATTCACAAACACAGAAAATAATTTTTTTTTTGGTTTGGACTGGAGTGTACTTTCGGGGGTTACAGCACCCTTAACGGTCAAGCCAGCCGGCCCTTTACTTATGACACAGGCGCACGCTTGGCACTACTTTGTTGATGCACGTGCGGCTACTGCGCACACAATTCACAAACACAGAAAATAATTTTTTTTTTGGTTTGGACTGGAGTGTACTTTCGGGGGTTACAGCACCCTTAACGGTCAAGCCAGCCGGCCCTTTACTTATGACACAGGCGCACGCTTGGCACTACTTTGTTGATGCACGTGCGGCTACTGCGCACACAATTCACAAACACAGAAAATTATTTTTTTTTTGGTTTGGACTGGAGTGTACTTTCGGGGGTTACAGCACCCTTAACGGTCAAGCCAGCCGGCCCTTTACTTATGACACAGGCGCACGCTTGGCACTACTTTGTTGATGCACGTGCGGCTATTGCGCACACAATTCACAAACACAGAAAATAATTTTTTTTTTGGTTTGGACTGGAGTGTACTTTCGGGGGTTACAGCACCCTTAACGGTCAAGCCAGCCGGCCCTTTACTTATGACACAGGCGCACGCTTGGCACTACTTTGTTGATGCACGTGCGGCTACTGCGCACACAATTCACAAACACAGAAAATTATTTTTTTTTTGGTTTGGACTGGAGTGTACTTTCGGGGGTTACAGCACCCTTAACGGTCAAGCCAGCCGGCCCTTTACTTATGACACAGGCGCACGCTTGGCACTACTTTGTTGATGCACGTGCGGCTACTGCGCACACAATTCACAAACACAGAAAATAATTTTTTTTTTGGTTTGGACTGGAGTGTACTTTCGGGGGTTACAGCACCCTTAACGGTCAAGCCAGCCGGCCCTTTACTTATGACACAGGCGCACGCTTGGCACTACTTTGTTGATGCACGTGCGGCTACTGCGCACACAATTCACAAACACAGAAAATAATTTTTTTTTTGGTTTGGACTGGAGTGTACTTTCGGGGGTTACAGCACCCTTAACGGTCAAGCCAGCCGGCCATTTACTTATGACACAGGCGCACGCTTGGCACTACTTTGTTGATGCACGTGCGGCTACCGCGCACACAATTCACAAACACAGAAAATAATTTTTTTTTGGTTTGGACTGGAGTGTACTTTCGGGGGTTACAGCACCCTTAACGGTCAAGCCAGCCGGCCCTTTACTTATGACACAGGCGCACGCTTGGCACTACTTTGTTGATGCACGTGCGGCTACTGCGCACACAATTCACAAACACAGAAAATAATTTTTTTTTTGGTTTGGACTGGAGTGTACTTTCGGGGGTTACAGCACCCTTAACGGTCAAGCCAGCCGGCCCTTTACTTATGACACAGGCGCACGCTTGGCACTACTTTGTTGATGCACGTGCGGCTACTGCGCACACAATTCACAAACACAGAAAATTATTTTTTTTTTGGTTTGGACTGGAGTGTACTTTCGGGGGTTACAGCACCCTTAATGGTCAAGCCAGCCGGCCCTTTACTTATGACACAGGCACACGCTTGGCACTACTTTGTTGATGCACGTGCGGCTATTGCGCACACAATTCACAAACACAGAAAATAATTTTTTTTTTGGTTTGGACTGGAGTGTACTTTCGGGGGTTACAGCACCCTTAACGGTCAAGCCAGCCGGCCCTTTACTTATGACACAGGCGCACGCTTGGCACTACTTTGTTGATGCACGTGCGGCTACTGCGCACACAATTCACAAACACAGAAAATTATTTTTTTTTTGGTTTGGACTGGAGTGTACTTTCGGGGGTTACAGCACCCTTAACGGTCAAGCCAGCCGGCCCTTTACTTATGACACAGGCGCACGCTTGGCACTACTTTGTTGATGCACGTGCGGCTACTGCGCACACAATTCACAAACACAGAAAATAATTTTTTTTTTGGTTTGGACTGGAGTGTACTTTCGGGGGTTACAGCACCCTTAACGGTCAAGCCAGCCGGCCCTTTACTTATGACACAGGCGCACGCTTGGCACTACTTTGTTGATGCACGTGCGGCTACTGCGCACACAATTCACAAACACAGAAAATAATTTTTTTTTTGGTTTGGACTGGAGTGTACTTTCGGGGGTTACAGCACCCTTAACGGTCAAGCCAGCCGGCCATTTACTTATGACACAGGCGCACGCTTGGCACTACTTTGTTGATGCACGTGCGGCTACCGCGCACACAATTCACAAACACAGAAAATAATTTTTTTTTGGTTTGGACTGGAGTGTACTTTCGGGGGTTACAGCACCCTTTAACGGTCAAGCCAGCCGGCCCTTTACTTATGACACAGGCGCACGCTTGGCACTACTTTGTTGATGCACGTGCGGCTACTGCGCACACAATTCACAAACACAGAAAATATATTATTTTTTTAGCACTTGGGGGGAGCACCCCTGATGGACAGAGCACCCCCTGGACAACACTGCAGCACTCCTTTAGGACTGGGACACTGCACAGGACTTTGGAGTGGACACAGCCCCTATGGAGAACTGACTGCACAACACAGTCCAGCCAGCCCCTATGGACTTTGAAGTAGTGGACACAGCCCCTATTAACAACAGCAGCACAGCACAACACAGCCAGCCCCTATGGACTTTAAAGTAGTGGACAACAGCAGCACTACACTACACTACACTACACAGCCCTAACTCCCACCCTCCCTCTTCACTGTCCACAGCCGAGTGAGAAAATGGCGCCGACGTGGGTACCTTATATAGGATCCAAAACCCGCGAGACTCGGAAGGCGGGATGATGACGTTTTGCCTCGATTTCAGATCCGAGTCAGGCGGGAAAAGTCGAGCCTGATTCGGATCGGACTCGGATCGGGGGGGCTCGGGGGGGTTCGGATTTCAGAAATATATATATATATACACACACACGTATATAGATGGCAGCCCCCAACCGATGTTAAGGAAACATCGGTAGCTGTGATCACAATCGATGTTTCTATTGATGGCCAACTGTACTATATAGCATAAAAAATTCCATTTTTATGGTATACAGCGCTTAAAATTTTTTTATTTTTTTTAGAAAATCGTGTTGGATAAGTTTTAAAAAGCTGTTCCTGACCTAATTCAATCATAAAAAAAACCCGACAATTTCGGAGCGGTTTTTGGAGAGAGAATTCGTCAGTTAAGTGGTTAATACCACTTTCTTTATTTTGCAAGGAAACAAAAAGAAAATTATTAAAACTTGCAGCTACACCAGCACATATTACACCTGATTTTTATGTTGCAGACTGAGAAATCACTATACAGTAGTATTGCTGTATTACGCTGTATTGATAATCTGAGGCTGCTGCCAGTTCTCAGTATGTCTAGGCCTTATATCAGCTGTGGTATAGGAGGCCAGTGCAAACGCCCCAACTATTCCACCTTCGGTAGGACAGCCCTGATTAGTGGCAACTTTACCACAATCAGAACATTCGCGGGAGAGTTGGGTGGTTATTATTACCCTAGAAAACCGCATCTATTTTTTAGTTTAAAATGCCAGTCGGTGGCGTGGCCATTCCCACAATGATGCGTCCAAACGACCCACCTCTGCCACCACCACCACCCTTGTTGACGCAGTGACACCCCTGATGGCGAAGGATGGAAGGTTTGCCATTGACTACATCTTTTGATTTGTGTTTGGAAAATGAAGTCCTATACTGGAAATGGAACTCCTGACTACGCGAGGCCTCACTGAGGAAACAGACAGACATCGGGAGAGCTAAAAGCCCAATGCAAATAGGTTTCTAGGTAATGTCATTTACATGAGCGAGCTATGGAGCATTGGCTCACAGGCTGCCGTGTAAATCTCATTGCTCAAAAGTGTAAATATTAGGCAAACATTACTGTGCTTGTTCAAAGATCTTAGTGACTTATCCAAGAAGACTGCGGGATGTAGTGATGACATTTATTATAGGGCTATAAAATTGGTTGAGCTGAAATTCTTTATATTTTTATTTCCAATAATGTCGAGAAGCCGCATTCGTCTCTGCTAGCTGCATCCTACTGATTACAATACTTGTATTTGTAGTGTTAAAATCATATATCATATAATATAATAATATATAATAATAATATATAATAATAATAATAATATATAATATAATAATAATAAAAATAATAATAATATATAATAATAATATATATAATAATAATAATAATATATAATATAATAATAATAATAATAATAATATAGCAAGCTACCAGCGGTGGATTTGAACACACATCCTCAGGGATAAAACCCTTTGTACCACTCCCATTGTTGGGCTGCAGCATACCTCCTTATTGTTGTATTAGTTAGGGTCACTAGTGTTAGCATTATAGCTACTGGTCCCCAGCTCTGTACTGGACTCAAGTGACCGCTTACTGGCTGGATAATTTTACAGAATGACCAAGAAATGATTCATCCAGATGAAACGATATACAGCACAGTGTGTATAATACCCAGGGGATGCTGCAGATGAGCAGTCTGTAAATAGGACTCTGGGCTGGAGCAATCCAGATGATAAATGCCAATAACATAACGTGACGCTTCCAGAGGGTTATCTAGAGCCCTGTAAATGGAGCCGGATGGTGCCGGCACTCAGCCAAACGGTGATTGGAGCAGTAAACAATATACCATTTTTTTTTGACTAGTGCTTAATATAAAAGAGAATTTGTGATCCGGGACATTATCAACCTCCAACTATTATTTGTGTGTACTGAAAAATTGTACACGGGAGGATAAGGGGATAAAACCATGTTCAAAAAATACATTACACAGTGCAGTTCTCTTATTCTGCACAACTTCTTAAAAGTTATGGAATCATGAAAATCTCATGTGAGCAACAAAAGTTTAGCTACAGTATTACTTTTCTGGAATTATCTCTCTTTGCTTCCTACAGTGAGATACAATAGTAATAATCAGACCATGGGTTCATATCTGCAGAACATTCTCACAATGTTATTAAGTATAATACATAAAATCAACATTTATCAAACTACCGGGAGATTTCCTCTTCAACTATACTTTAGCAGGAAAAATGGATTGTTACCGAGATTGTGCATAAAGCTGCTGTATATTTTATATCTCGCTATATCTGCGATAGAGCGCAATGTTCCTCTACGCTCTCCACTTCCCTCAGCTCCTGTCCATTGCTGGGGTTTAATAGATGGGACCTAATGTAATAAGGTGAGAGGTTAGATATTGTGAGAGTTTAGCAGTAACCTCTGACACTTTTTAAACTCGGCCAGTAATGTAATAGAGCCTGAGAACAGGGAAACTCGCCCAGTGTAATACAATCCGAAAACATGGAAACTCTCCTTATGTAATAGAGACGAAAACATGGAAACTCTCCTTATGTAATAGAGACCAAGAACATGGAAACACTCCTTATGTAATAGAGACCAAGAACATGGAAACTCACCCAATATTATAAAGTCTGAGAACATGGAAACTCACCCAATGTAATAGAGTTTGAGAACATGGAAACTCATCCAATGTTATAAAGTCTGAGAACATGATAACTCGCCCAATGTAATAGAGTCTGAGAACATGATAACTCGCCCAATGTAATAGAGTCTGAGAACATGATAACTCGCCCAATGTAATAGAGTCTGAGAACACGGAAACTCACCCAATGTAATAGAGTCTGAGAACATGGAAACTCCCCCAATGTAATAGAGTCTGAGAACATGGAAACTCACCCAATGTAATAGAGTCTGAGAACATGGAAACTCACCCAATGTAATAGAGTCTGAGAACATGGAAACTCGCCTGTTTTAAGGCTTAAAAATCTCTCACGATTTACACACTCATCCAGATGTTTTCCCCATTTTGAAGATAAAACATGACCAATGTGATAGTGTTACTGCTAATCTCTCACATTCTCTAATCTCTCTCCCTATTACATATGGCCCATGGAGATTTAGCTGCTAATATATAGCTGTTTGCTATTATGTATATACTGGGCCGTACTACTGTAAGGTGTGCGAGCAGTGCTGGTGCCCAGGGAACAGGACCTAGGTGTCGGCACCCTGGGACACCTGCATTTGGCAACCTGCAGCCTGTATAGCCGCCGCAGAGCCAACCAGAGCATCCATCTGCAGTGCCCCATACGCTGCTGCCCATAGAGCCACTCGCAGTGCCCCATATGCTGCTACCCATAGAGCCACCCCCAGTGCCCCATATGCTGATGCCCATAGAGCCTCCCACAGTGCCCCATACACTGCTTCCCATAGAGCCACCCACAGTGCCCCATACACTGCTTCCCATAAAGCCACCCACAGTGCCCCATACACTGCTTCCCATAGAGCAACCCACAGTGCCACATACTCTGCTGTCCATTGAGACACCTGCAGTGTCCCATATACTGCTGCCCATAGAGCCATCCCCAGTGCCCCATACACTGCTGCCCATAGTTCCAACCGCAGTGCCCAATATACTGCTGCCCATAGAGCCACACACAGTGCCCTATGTGCTGCTGCCCATACAGCCACCCACAGTGCCCCACACATGCCACCCATAGTGCCCCATATGTTGCTGCCTATAAAGCCACCCACAGTGCCCATACTCTGCTGCCCATACAGTGACCCACAGTGCCCCACACGCTGATGCCCATAGTGCCACCCACAGTGCCACATATGTTGCAGCCCATAGAGCCACCCACAGAGCCCATACTCTGCTGCCCATAGAGCCACCCCCAGTGCCCCATATACTGCTGCCCATAGAGCCACCCACAGTGCCCTATATGCTGCTGCCCATAGAGCCACCCGCAGTGCCCCATTTGCTGCTGCCCATAGTACCACACACAATGCTCAATATGCTGCTGCCCATAGTGCCACCCACAGTGCCCCATACGCTGCTGACCATAGAACCACCCCCAGTGCCCCATATGCTGCTGCCCATAGAGCCACCATCAGTGCCCCATATACTGCTATCCATAGAGCCACCCCCCAGTGCCCCATATGCTGCTGCCTATAGAGCCACCCCCATGCCCCATATGCTGATGCCTATAGAGCCACCCCCAGTGCCCCATATACTACTGCTTATAGAGCCACCCCCAGTGCCCCATATACTGTTGCCTATAGAGCCACCCCCAGTGCCCCATATACTGCTGCCTATAGAGCCACCCCCAGAGGCCCATATACTGCTGCCTATAGAGCCACCCCCAGTGCCCCATATACTGCTGCCTATAGAGCCACCCCCAGTACCCCATATACTGCTGCCTATAGAGCCACCTCCAGTGCCCAATATACTGCTGCCTATAGGGCCACACCCAGTGCCCCATATACTGCTGCCTATAGAGCCACCCCCAGTGCCCCATATACTACTGCCTATAGAGCCACCCCAAGTGCCCCATATACTGCTGCCGATAGAGCCACCCCCAGTGCCTCATATACTACTGCCTATAGAGCCACCCCCAGTGCCCCATATACTGCTGCCTATAGAGCCACCCCCAGTGCCTCATATACTGCTGCCTATAGAGCCACCCCCTGTGCCCCATATACTACTATCCATAGACCCACCCCCCAGTGCCCCATATACTGCTGCCTTTAGAGCCACCCTCAGTGCCCCATATACTGCTGCCTATAGAGCCACCCCCAGTGCCCCATATACTGCTGCCTATAGAGCCACCCCCAGTGCCCCATATACTGCTGCCTATAGAGCCACCCACAGGGCCCCATATACTACTATCCATAGAGCCACCCCCCAGTGCCCCATATACTGCTGCCTATAGAGCCACCCCCAGTGCCCCATATACTGCTGCCTATAGAGCCACCCCAAGTGCCCCATATACTGCTGCCTATAGAGCCACCCCCAGTGCCCCATATACTGCTGCGTATAGAGCCACCCCCAGTGCCCCATATACTGCTGCCTATAGAGATACCCCCAGTGCCCCATATACTGCTGCCTATAGAGCCACCCCCAGTGCCCCATATACTGCTGCCTATAGAGCCACCACCAGTGCCCCATATACTGCTGCCTATAGAGCCACCCCCAGTGCCCCATATACTGCTGCCTATAGAGTCACCCCCAGTGCCCCATATACTGCTGCCTATAGAGCCACCCCCAGTGCCCCATATACTGCTGCCTACAGAGCCACCCACAGTGCCCCATATACTACTATCCATAGAGCCACCCCCCAGTGCCCCATATACTGCTGCCTATAGAGCCACCCCCAGTGCCCCATATACTGCTGCCTATAGAGCCACCCTGAGTGCCCTATATACTGCTGCCTATAGAGCCACCACCAGTGCCCCATATACTTGCTGCCTATAGAGCCACCCCCAGTGCCCCATATACTGCTGCCTATAGAGCCACCCCCAGTGCCCCATGTACTGCTGCCTATAGAGCCACCCCCAGTGCCCCATATACTACTGCTTATAGAGCCACCCCCAGTGCCCCATAAACTGCTGCCCATAGAGCCACCCCCAGTGCCCCATATACTGCTGCCTATAGAGCCACCCCCAGTGCCCCATATACTGCTGCCTATAGAGCCACCACCAGTGCCCCATATACTGCTGCCTATAGAGCCACCCCCAGTGCCCCATATACTGCTGCCTATAGAGCCACCACCAGTGCCCCATATACTGCTGCCTATAGAGCCACCCACAGTGCCCCATATACTGCTGCCTATAGAGCCACCCCCAGTGCCCCATAAACTGCTGCCCATAGAGCCACCCCCAGTGCCCCATATACTGCTGCCTATAGAGCCACCCCCAGTGCCCCATATACTGCTGCCTATAGAGCCACCCCCAGTGCCCTATATACTGCTGCCTATAGAGCCACCCCCAGTGCCCCATATACTGCTGCCTATAGAGCCACCCACAGGGCCCCATATACTACTATCCATAGAGCCACCCCCCAGTGCCCCATATACTGCTGCCTATAGAGCCACCCCCAGTGCCCCATATACTGCTGCCTATAGAGCCACCCACAGTGCCCCATATACTACTATCCATAGAGCCACCCCCCAGTGCCCCATATACTGCTGCCTATAGAGCCACCCCCAGTGCCCCATATACTGCTGCCTATAGAGCCACCCTGAGTGCCCTATATACTGCTGCCTATAGAGCCACCACCAGTGCCCCATATACTTGCTGCCTATAGAGCCACCCCCAGTGCCCCATATACTGCTGCCTATAGAGCCACCCCCAGTGCCCCATGTACTGCTGCCTATAGAGCCACCCCCAGTGCCCCATATACTACTGCTTATAGAGCCACCCCCAGTGCCCCATAAACTGCTGCCCATAGAGCCACC
This sequence comes from Taudactylus pleione, assembly GCA_031769625.1. Taxonomy (NCBI): domain Eukaryota; kingdom Metazoa; phylum Chordata; class Amphibia; order Anura; family Myobatrachidae; genus Taudactylus; species Taudactylus pleione. Next base: position 205,458 of record JAUIMM010000616.1, read on the forward strand.
CCCAGTGCCCCATATACTGCTGCCTATAGAGCCACCCCCAGTGCCCCATATACTGCTGCCTATAGAGCCACCACCAGTGCCCCATATACTGCTGCCTATAGAGCCACCCACAGTGCCCCATATACTGCTGCCTATAGAGCCACCCCCAGTGCCTCATATACTGCTGCCTATAGAGCCACCCCCAGTGCCCCATATACTGCTGCCTATAGAGCCACCACCAGTGCCCCATATACTGCTGCCTATAGAGCCACCCACAGTGCCCCATATACTGCTGCCTATAGAGCCACCCCCAGTGCCCCATATACTGCTGCCTATAGAGCCACCCCCAGTGCCCCATATACTGCTGCCTATAGAGCCACCACCAGTGCCCCATATACTGCTGCCTATAGAGCCACCCACAGTGCCCCATATACTGCTGCCTATAGAGCCACCCCCAGTGCCCCATATACTGCTGCCTATACAGCCACCCACAGTGCCCCATATACTATTATCCATAGAGCCACCCCCCAGTGCCCCATATACTGCTGCCTATAGAGCCACCCCCAGTGCCCCATATACTGCTGCCTATAGAGCCACCCCGAGTGCCCCATATACTGCTGCCTATAGAGCCACCACCAGTGCCCCATATACTGCTGCCTATAGAGCCACCCCCAGTGCCCCATATACTGCTGCCTATAGAGCCACCCCCAGTACCCCTTATACTGCTGCCTATAGAGCCACCCCCAGTACCCCATATACTGCTGCCTATAGAGCCACCCCCAGTGCCCCATATACTGCTGCCTATAGAGCCACCCCCAGTGCCCCATATACTGCTGCCTATAGAGCCACCCCCAGTGCCCCATATACTGCTGCCTATAGAGCCACCCCCAGTTCCCCTTATACTGCTGCCTATAGAGCCACCCCCAGTGCCCCATATACTGCTGCCTATAGAGCCACCCCCAGTACCCCTTATACTGCTGCCTATAGAGCCACCCCCAGTACCCCATATACTGCTGCCTATAGAGCCACCCCCAGTGCCCCATATACTGCTGCCTATAGAGCCACCCCAAGTGCCCCATATAATGCTGCCTATAGAGCCACCCCCAGTGCCCCATATACTGCTGCCTATAGAGCCACCCCCAGTGCCCCATATACTGCTGCCTATAGAGCCACCCCCAGTGCCCCATATACTGCAGCCTATAGAGCCACCCCCAGTGCCCCTTATACTGCTGCCTATAGAGCCACCCCCAGTGCCCCATATACTACTGCCTATAGAGCCACCCCCTGTGCCCCATATACTGCTGCCTATAGAGCCACCCCCAGTGCCTCATATACTACTGCCTATAGAGGCACCCCCAGTGCCCCATATACTGCTGCCTATAGAGCCACCCCCAGTGCCCCATATACTGCTGCCTATAGAGCCACCCCCAGTGCCCCATATACTACTATCCATAGAGCAACCCCCCAGTGCCCCATATACTGCTGCCTATAGAGCCACCCCCAGTGCCCCATATACTGCTGCCTACAGAGCCACCCCCAGTGCCCCATATACTACTGCTTATAGAGCCACCCCCAGTGTGCCATAAACTGCTGCCTATAGAGCCACCCCCAGTGCCCCATATACTGCTGCCTATAGAGCCACCCCCAGTGCCCCATATACTGCTTCCTATAGAACCACCCCCAGTGCCCCATATACTGCTGCCTATAGAGCCACACACAGTGCCCTATATACTGCTGCCTATAGAGCCACCCCCAGTGCCCCATATACTGCTGCCTATAGAGCCACCCCCACTGCCCCATATACTGCTGCCTCTAGAGCCACACACAGTGCCCCATATACTGCTGCCTATAGAGCCACCCACAGTGCCCCACACAGTGCTGCCTATAGAGGCACCCCCAGTGCCCCATATACTGCTGCCTATAGAGCCACCCCGAGTGCCCCATATACTGCTGCCTATAGAGCCACACACAGTGCCCCATATACTGCTGCCTATAGAGCCACACACAGTGCCCCATATACTGCTGCCTATAGAGCCACACACAGTGCCCCATATACTGCTGCCTATAGAGCCACACACAGTGCCCCATATACTGCTGCCTATAGAGCCACACACACTTCAAAAGTAAAAAAAAAAGTTCTTAACATGAAGCCTGAGCTAGGTGGCTGCACAGCAATGGTGCTCTCACATTGGTCACTGCCATCGATGGTTGATGGTTTTGAACCATCAGGTAGAAACCTTTGATGGTTACGCCATTGATGGTTTATTAGTGCACACGTGCAGTCAGCGTCCGTGCATTTGAGAAAACAGCTGTATGTCACCATCGGGCCAACCATCAATATCTTACCATCTTATTTACTGTATTCTAAGTACAGTATACCTACTTCGGTGCTGCATACACCTTGTGGTGCCTTATAATAGATAACAAGATTAAATTGGCAACAACAGACTAATGTGGCTAAAACACATTAATTAAGCGCATACTGTATTTACACAGCTATGCCATAGGTCCATGGCGCATCCTATGGTGCCCTGACGGTGCATCTTATGGTGTGTCTAACGGTGCACTGATGGTGCATCTTATGGTGTGTCTAATGGAGCACTGATGGTGCGTCTAATGGTGCACTGATGGTGTGTCTTATGGTGTGTCTAATGGTGCACTGATGGTGTGTCTAATGGTGCACTGATGGTGTGTCTAATGGTGCAGTGATGGTGCATCTAATGGTGCAGTGATGGTGTGTCTAATGGTGCACTGATGGTGCGTCTAATGGTGTGTCTAATGGTGTACTGATGGCGTGTCTAATGGTGCACTGATGGCGTGTCTAATGGTGCACTGATGGTGTGTCAAATGGTGCACTGATGGTGTGTCTAATGGTGCACTGATGGTGCATCTAATGGTGCACTGATGGTGTGTCTAATGGTGCACTGATGGTGCGTCTGATGGTGTGTCTAGTGGTGCACTGATGGTGTGTCTAATGGTGCACTGATGGTGTGTCTAATGGTGCACTGATGGTGTGTCTAATGGTGCACTGATGGTGTGTCTAATGGTGCACTGATGGTGCATCTAATGGTGTGTCTAATGGTGCACTGATGGCGTGTCTAATGGTGCACTGATGGTGTGTCTAATGGTGCACTGATGGTGTGTCTAATGGTGCACTGATGGCGTGTCTAATGGTGCACTGATGGCATGTCTATTGGTGCACTGATGGCATGTCTATTGGTGCACTGATGGTGTGTCTAATGGTGCACTGATGGTGTGTCTAATGGTGCACTGATGGCGTGTCTTATGGTGCACTGATGGTGTGTCTAATGGTGCACTGATGGTGTGTCTAATGGTGCACTGATGGTGTGTCTAATGGTGCACTGATGGTGTGTCTAATGGTGCACTGATGGTGTGTTCAATAGTGCACTGATGGTGTGTCTGATGGTGTGTCTAATGGTGCACTGATGGTGTGTCTGCAATTGGGCATCTCAGTATTAGGATATTCGCCATCAGCATTAGCATAAAGACACAGATGTGTTTGATTCAGATTCAGGCCCTAAGGGGGAGATGCACTCAGCCATGGAGAGAGATAAAGTACTAACCAATCAGCTCCTGTCAGTTTATAGGCTGTGTTTGAAAACTGACAGTTAGGAGCAGATTGGTTGGTACTTTATCTCTTTCCAAGGCTTAGTACATAGGGCCTGATTCAGGTTGGATAACAATGCTGTGTTCGCACACAGCCGGGCGATGTTTGCAATGTGCGCATGTGTATAAGACGCAGTGCGCGTGTGCGAACCAGGTGCTGCGATTAGGAATGCCATCGCTGGAACTAGGCAGACCCATCACTCAGTGATTGACAGGAAGTGCAGTAAGTGGGTGGTGAGAGGGGATGGTTGTGCGAATGCAGGTGTGTCAGTGTGTTTGAACGCCGTTGGAATCAGGTCCATAGACCCCAATGTTTTGTTCACTGAGAAATGATGGCTTTATATAATACACAATATTCATATTCTCCCAGCAGGGGTTGGGTATGGGACACCAGCAGTCAGGATGCCAGCTCTCAAAAGACCGACAGCGGCATCCCGATGCTTAGAATCCCAACAGGATGTAGGTAAGTATACTAAACCCATCCCCTTCACCTCCTAACCCTAACCCTCCCTTCCTGCATCCTAACCTTCCCTTCCTGCACTCTAACCTAACCCTCCCTCCCTGCATCCTAACCCTAACCCTCCCTTCCTGCATCCTAACCCTAACTCTCCCTTCCTGCATCCTAGCCCTAACCTTCCCCCTCCCTGCATCCTAACCCTAACCCTCCCTTCCTGCATCCTAACCCTAACCTTCCCTTCCTGCACTCTAACCTAACCCTCCCTGCATCCTAACCCTAACCCTCCCCTCCCTACATCCTAACCCTAACCCTCCCTTCCTGCATCCTAACCCTAACCTTCCCTTCCTGCACTCTAACCTAACCCTCCCTGCATCCTAACCCTAACCTTCCCCCTCCCTGCACTCTAACCCTCCCCTCCCTGCATCCTAACCCTCCCCCTTCCTGCATCCTAACCCTAACCCTCCCCTTCCTACATCCTAACCCTCCCCCTTCCTGCATCCTAACCCTAACCCTCCCTTCCTGCATCCTAACCCTCCCCCTTCCTGCATCCTAACCCTAACCCTCCCCTCCCTGCATCCTAACCCTAACCCTCCCCTCCCTGCATCCTAACCAGAGCCGGTTCTCCCGTTACGCATGGTACGCAGCTACGTAAGGCACCACATAGTGAAGGGCGCCTCAGATGTGTACCATGCGGCCCGCGGTGCAGACTGTGCCTCTGTGACACAGCTGCACCGCGTGTGTAGCGCTGACCGGACGGAGTTCGGTCAGCGCTACACAGCACAAACACACAGGCGCCGGCAGCTGTGTGTTTGCTTTAGCAGCTGATGAGAGTCAGACAGACTCATCGGCTGCTGCTCCCACTGCCAGAGCCGGACATCTTCCGGCTCCCACAGTGGGTAATGGGAGTGACGTCATGACATGACGTCTCTCCCATAATGCAAAGCGGCGGACGGAGGAGCTGGTATCGGTGGCGGGAGCAGGAGCGGGAGCGGGTTTCAGGTAAGTGGGTTTTTTTATGTCTCTACTGCAGGGGCACTACAAGGGGGGATTACTAGGGGGGGAATACTACTTATGACACTACAGGGGGTAATACTACTGGGGGGCGCTACAAGGGGGGATTACTAGGGGGGGAATACTACTTATGACACTACAGGGGGTAATACTACTGGGGGGCGCTACAAGGGGGGATTACTAGGGTGGGCATACTACTGGGGACACTACAGGGGGTAATACTACTGGGGGCACTACAAAGGGGAATTACTAGGGGGGGAATACTACTTATGACACTACAGGGGGTAATACTACTGGGGGGCGCTACAAGGGGGGATTACTAGGGGGGGAATACTACTTATGACACTACAGGGGGTAATACTACTGGGGGGCGCTACAAGGGGGGATTACTAGGGTGGGCATACTACTGGGGACACTACAGGGGGTAATACTACTGGGGGCACTACAAGGGGGAATTACTAGGGGGGAATACTACTGGGGACACTACAGGGGGTAATACAAGGGGGGGATTACTACTGGGGGCACTACAAGTGGGGGATTACTACTGGGGGCACTACAAGGGGGGGACTACTACTGGGAGCACTACAAGGGGAGATTACTACTAGGTGCACTACAAGGGGGGACCACTACTGGGGGCACTATATAAAGGGCACTGCATAGTGGGTACCACTACTGGGGGCACTGCATAGGGGGAGTACTACTGGGGGCACTATATAAGGGGAATACTACTGGGGGCACAAGGGGAACTGCACAGGGGGGACCACTACCAGTGGCACTGTAAAAGGGGCACTGCATAGGGGGGCGCCAAAAAATATACTTTCTTACCAAAAAATTTGGGCTAGGGCCAGCCCTGATCCTAACCCTCCCCTTTCCTGCATCCTAACCCTCCCCCTCCCTGCACCCTGACCCTCCCACTTCCTGCATTCTAACCCTCCCCCTCCCTGCACCCTAACCCTCCCCCTTCCTGCATCCTAACCCTAACCCTCCCCCTCCCTGCACCCTAACCCTCCCCCTCCCTCATCTTAACCCTAACCCTCCCCCTCCCTGCACCCTAACCCTCCCTGCATCCTAACCCTAACCCTCCCCCTCCCTGCACCCTAACCCTCCCCCTCCCTGCATCATAACCCTACCGCTCCCTGCACCCTAACCCTCCCCCTCCCTACATCCTAACCCTAACCCTCCCCCTCCCTGCATCCTAACCCTACCGCTCCCTGCACCCTAACCCTCCCCCTCCCTGCATCCTAACCCTAACCCTCCCCTCCCTGCATCCTAACCAGAGCCGGTTATCCCGTTACGCATGGTACGCAGCTACGTAAGGCACCACATAGTGAAGGGCGCCTCAGATGTGTACCATGCGGCCCGCGGTGCAGACTGTGCCTCTGTGACACAGCTGCACCGCGTGTGTAGCGCTGACCGGACGGAGTTCGGTCAGCGCTACACAGCACAAACACACAGGCGCCGGCAGCTGTGTGTTTGCTTTAGCAGCTGATGAGAGTCAGACAGACTCATCGGCTGCTGCTCCCACTGCCAGAGCCGGACATCTTCCGGCTCCCGCAGTGGGTAATGGGAGTGACGTCATGACATGACGTCTCTCCCATAATGCAAAGCGGCGGACGGAGGAGCTGGTATCGGCGGCGGGAGCAGGAGCGGGAGCGGGTTTCAGGTAAGTGTTTTTTTTTATGTCTCTACTGCAGGGGCACTACAAGGGGGGATTACTAGGGGGGGAATACTACTTATGACACTACAGGGGGTAATACTACTGGGGGACGCTACAAGGGGGGATTACTAGGGTGGGCATACTACTGGGGACACTACAGGGGGTAATACTACTGGGGGCACTACAAGGGGGAATTACTAGGGGGGGAATACTACTTATGACACTACAGGGGGTAATACTACTGGGGGGCGCTACAAGGGGGGATTACTAGGGGGGGAATACTACTTATGACACTACAGGGGGTAATACTACTGGGGGGCGCTACAAGGGGGGATTACTAGGGTGGGCATACTACTGGGGACACTACAGGGGGTAATACTACTGGGGGCACTACAAGGGGGAATTACTAGGGGGGAATACTACTGGGGACCCTACAGGGGGTAATACAAGGGGGGGATTACTACTGGGGGCACTACAAGGGGGGGGATTACGACTGGGGGCACTACAGGGGGGGACTACTAACGGGGGCACTACAAATGGAGATTACTACTGGGAGCACTGCAAGGGGAGATTACTACTAGGTGCACTACAAGGGGGGACCACTACTGGGGTCACTATATAAAGGGCACTGCATAGTGGGTACCACTACTGGGGGCACTGCATAGGGGGAGTACTACTGGGGGCACTATATAAGGGGAATACTACTGGGGGCACAAGGGGCACTGCACAGGGGGGACCACTACCGGTGGCACTGTAAAAGGGGCACTGCATAGGGGGGCGCCAAAAAATATACTTTCTTACCAAAAAATTTGGGCTAGGGCCAGCCCTGATCCTAACCCTCCCCTTTCCTGCATCCTAACCCTCCCGCTCCCGGCACCCTAACCCTCCCCCTCCCTGCACACTGACCCTCCCCCTTCCTGCATTCTAACCCTCCCCCTCCCTCCACCCTAACCCTCCCCCTTCCTGCATCCTAACCCTAACCCTCCCCCTCCCTCATCCTAACCCTAACCCTCCCCCTCCCTGCACCCTAACCCTCCCTGCATCCTAACCCTAACCCTCCCCCTGCACCCTAACCCTCCCCCTCCCTGCATCCTAACCCTAACCCTACCGCTCCCTGCACCCTAACCCTCCCCCTCCCTGCATCCTAACCCTAACCCTCCCCCTCCCTGCATCCTAACCCTCCCACTCCCTGCACCCTAACCCTCCCCCTCCCTGCATCCTAACCCTAACCCTCCCCCTTCCTGCATCCTAACCCTAACCCTCCCCCTCCCTGCACCCTAACCCTCCCGCTCCCTACACCCTAACCCTCCCGCTCCCTGCACCCTAACCCTCCCCCTTCCTGCATCCTAACCCTAACCATTCCCCTCCCTGCACCCTAACCCTCCCCCTCCCTGCACCCTAAACCTAACGCTCCCGGGTAGTGCCTAAACCTACCCCCCCTGTTGATGCCTAACCCTAACCCACTCCCGGGGGTGCCCAACCCTAATCTCCCACCCCCGCATCCTAACCCTAACCTCCCCATGGTGCCTAAACCTAACCCTCCCCCCATGCGGCTAACAGCTTACCCGAGCCACAGGTTTCGTCATCTCACCTGATATCAGTATTCCAATGCCGGTGTTGTGGCCGCAAGTTCGGAATTCCAGCGCCGGGATTTCACCCACCGACATACCGATTGGAGGTAAAGTAACTACTTCCCCCCAGGAGAGTGGGACCACAAAACCCACTTATGCATTTGTGACTATAAAAGACTAGTGTATTAAATTGACTTTTTCTCCTCTTTCCGAACAATGACTGTCCCAGCTATTTATTCATCATTGCAGCCCAGAACGGGGCATTACCGCTAGGACCCTGACTCACACCTGCATGGGCCAGCCTAATAACTACACACAGTTACACACAGCACAGAACATTATCTCTAGGGCACTGACTCACACCTGCATGGGCCAGCCTAATAACTACACACAGTTACACACAGCACAGAACATTATCTCTAGGGCCCTGACTCACACCTGCATGGGCCAGCCTAATAACTACACACAGTTACACACAGCACAGAACATTACCTCTAGGACCCTGACTCACACCTGCATGGGCCAGCCTAATAACTACACACAGTTACACACAGCACAGAACATTACCTCTAGGACCCTGACTCACACCTGCATGGGCCAGCCTAATAGCTACACACAGTTACACACAGCACAGAACATTACCTCTAGGACCCTGACTCACACCTGCATGGGCCAGCCTAATAAAAGGGGCACTGCATAGGGGAACCACTACTGGGGGCACTGTATAAGGGGCACTACTGGAGGCACTGCTTAATGGGACCATTACTGGGGGGCACTTAAATAAAAAGTCCAATTCCCTTCTGGAAATAACTCCATCATTATATGCTTCATCAAGCAAAGACTTGAGTTTTTTCTGAAAGCAAATGGTTGGATCAGAGGGGAGGATGTGGTAGTAGGTCTCATCTGACAGGAGCCGCAAGGCCTCTTGTAGATAATTACCCACATCTTGTACCACCACCACCCCTCCTTTGTTGGCCATTTTGATTATGATCGTCAGGTCTGATGAAAGTTCTTTCATCGCTGTTATTTTTTGTTTAATCTCCATTTGTATTTACAGCGCGCCGGCACTGCGATGGGGACACGGTTCACACTGAGTTTCGACAACCTTTATATGGCTTGCCTTGAGGAGCCACTAATTTTGGGGGGGGGGATTCGGTGCGAACCTGTTCCTCTATCTGCGATTTTTAGATGACTTATTTTTCATTTGGGATGGTGATGAGGATTCTGTTGTTGAGTTTATGAGTTATTTGAATTTAAATTAATTTAATCTCACATTCACAAGTACTTGTCGCTCTACAACAATTACCTTTCTGGATATCAAGCTGGATATTGTGGACAATTGTATACAAACTTTTCTACGTTTCGTAAGGATGTAGATATGTACAATTATATTGATTACCATAGTAATCATAACAGAAAATGGTTGGATAATATGGATTTGTCACAACTGTTCAAATAAGATATATGAGGAACAGGCTACTGTCTTGGTGGAAGCATTTACGGAAAAAAATTATCCTGAAATAGTACTACAAAGTGCATTAAATTCAGTGTCAAGATTGAATAGAATGGATCTATTGGATCTGTTAGTGAAAAAGAAAAAAAGAGGATAAAGAAGGTATTGACAAGTCTAATATCTTTGTTTCTAAATATAACAACTGTGCACATAAAATTAAAAGCATCTTCAATAAAAACTTTAGGATACTACAAATGGATCCCCTTCTAAAATCTGAGTTAATATCAGGTCCAATGGTTATTTTCAAAAGGGCTAATAATTTAAAAAACATACTGGCTCCGAGTTTTTTCAAAAATAAAAATAAAAATATTAATTTAAAACAATATGATGGTTATAACTCTTTGGATTTATTGGGTGTTATAAATGCGGACACACGCTGCATTACGTGTAATTTTATTAGACACATAACCCTGACTTTTACGGCCAAAGATTTGGATAGAAAATTTCCAATTCAATCATTCATTAATTGTATCAGCATATATATTATTTACCTACTTGAATGTTCGTCCAAGTTACAATATATTGGAGGCACTACAAGATCTCTCAAGATCAGGTTTTGCGAACATAGAAGGAACATTATTAATGGGTATGAGAAACATAGCGTTTCAAGACATTTCCATTTGGTTCATGGAAAAAATCCTGGGGGTTTAAATATTGTAGGTATTGAATCCATTGCCCCTACCCCTAGAGGGGGGTCTAGGTATCGTAGACTTTGTATGTGGAAGGCCTTTTGGATGCACACATTACACACTGTGTTTCCAGAGGGCCTGAATGAGACAATAGAAATGGATTTTGACTAGGCGATGGGAGTGGGCTCAATTTATATCTTGTTTGCTTTATGTCTCCTTTTGGAGGATTACATGAGGCATTTCCATATATGTAGATTTATTAAGTCTCTTTATAGTAGCTGTAACCATTTGCAGACATTATAGTGTGATATACATGGGTTAAATTATTTGTAATCATCGCAGATGGGTCTTTTGTAGTAATATTGAGATAGTTCTTCATTCTCTTAGTGTCATATTTTTATTTCTATTTAAGTATAGATTTTTATAATGATTTAAATTAGTATTAGTTACATTTTCTTTTGTATCTCTATTGTATTTATTAGTATTTAAATTTTTATTTAAATTCCTAAGGCTGTTTTAATCTGTATTTTTACTGAGGTATGATAATGAATGATAGTTGTACTGGTGGATTTAATTGTAACTAATTGATTGATCAGGTGCAGGATAAATAAGCAGTATTCTTTGAGGAGTGTCACTTCGCTGCCTTTTGAAAAAAAAACCCTGTAACAGCGGAGAAACGCGTCAAGAAATACAGTGGACTGATTTCAGTGTTATTATTTGCCTCCTATCATTGGGCCTTGTGTGTCTGCCAGCAGCATCCCCCATTAAACACCACCAGTGCATTAGCCTGTGTCAGTCGGAGGTGATTTAATCCACAGGCATCATCTCTCCCACCCGCAGTCATTTATTGCCGCAGCTGATCCTCACGGTGGTCTGGACCTTACCTCTATAATTCCTGCGCCCTGGTCGGGAGCCGCTGGACCATAGGGGTAAGATTCCACGCACTCCCCTAATCTGGATGGGAGCCGCTGGAGTGGCATGAACCTAGGGAGATGCTGGAGTGCTAATTCCACCGGGAGAAGGGAGACACAGGAGTGCGGATTTGGGCCCTCATTCAGAGCCGTTCGCTATTTGCGGTCGTTCATTCAAAAACAAGGGGTGGCTATTCAAATGATCCGTTCGCACATTGCAGTCTGTTCACACCTCTAAGTCTGAACGAGCGAGCAAAACATACGCTCGTTTATTTGTTAAAAACGCCCCTTGGCCGCTCGCACCATACGTCATGTCCGCTATTTATTAGATTAATCGAGTACATCGTACAGCGTATGAACTGCTCGCTATTCTTGTGGTTGGTTTTTTCAACCGCTATTTTGCGAGCAGTTCTGAGTTAAAAAAAAAACAGTGACGTGGTCAATGACGCTGCTGTATTAATTATGCACACCCTTAAAACGCCCATTTTGACCTTTAAGCACGCCTGCGTTCGAATTCCACTCCCCAGTTTTCAAGCACCTTCCCCTGTTACCACCCACATACGCCTCCTCCTGTCACTCAAAATAGCAGGCACTCGCTATATAGCGTACAAACGATTTTCGGCCGCACTGACTGGTTCGTGCATGCGTACTAAAAACCGTACGCATGCGCAGATGTGCGAACATCGCTCGGAACGAGCGTAGTGCCGCTAGCGAGTGGCTCTGAATGAGGGCCTTGGTCAGGAGACCCTACGTCTTTGGTCAGGAGACCCTTACGTCTATATGGTGACTATACATCTACAGACTTATCATCTGAGGCCTCTGTTACACATACGTGTCATTACTACCCTTGTCATACAGAGGGGTCTAATTATCTTTATTTGTTTCCAACATTTGATTGAGATACATTGGAGACACAATGTGTCTGAGCCTTAATGATTGGATTTCAGTTACATTATGTCACTGTTTACAATCTAGAGATAGGTTTTAGCACTATCTAATGTGCGATGAATATACAGTATATATTTTTAAAGTAGAACTGCAGTTCATTAATTTATATGTTTAATAATTTCATATGTTATAATACTCACAGCCCTGGGATCTATGTATAGGCATTAGCGCAGACACCTTTTTTTGCATGTATGTCCAGCTACCCCTCCCCGCCTACAAAACGGGGCGAGCTGTCGATCAACATCGACAGCCGCCCCATTTGTAGCGAGCCCTGGAGTGAGTGAATTTCTCACTCGCTCTGGGGCTCGCACACGCGCAGTGCACACGCTGCGCTCTGCCCAGCCATCGACCCACTTGCGAGCGGGTCTGAATCAGGCCCAAAGCTTCTTATAACAGCCATTTAACACATTTTTAGAACCCCAAAACCTTTGATCATGGCCAGTAACACGCTTCTATACTATTACCCTATCTTAGTTTACCTTTTTGGGGGGTACAGGCAGATTTTCCTATTTTAACTCAGTTCAAACTTGATAAAGTTATCGGGAAAATTAGTTTTCGACAGTTTTGCATTAGGAATACGCGTAACACAGGAGCACACAGACATGTGATAAGACAAAGAGTCAGTTTTACAGCATGTAATTGAATTCTCCCCTAAGGCTGAAGAACAAACTGTGTGTAATCCCTGAGGGGTGTCTGGGGGTATCCACGTCAGTTATGTGTGAGTCTGACATTTCTCATATTGTACTCATAGAAAAGCCTCCTGCTCCCTCTGCAAATGTGGGGATAACAAATATTTCATGAACTGCGCTCTAATACTTAAGCAGGGACATATGATGAAAACACATGTAATAGCATATACATATAAATAGTGTTTATTACACTTACTTAAACAAGAAAGAACAATAAAGTATGAACATACAATAAATAACTGAAACAATGGAATTGATCAGAGTCCTGTAAAATTATGTATCTCAATAACAGATTGTAACAATGATATTTCTAGATAAAAATAAAACTATATTGAAAACCCAGGTGCTGGGTATGGTAACAGAAAAGGGGTTACTTACAAGATTCCTGGGTAGACAGATAAGGGGGAACACTACATGGGGCACTGCATTTTGGGGGGGGGCACTACTGGGGGTACTGAGTAAGTGGAACTAATTGGGGGCTGTATAAGGGGGACCACTACTGGGGATACTGTATAAGGGGCACTACTATGGGCCTGCATAAGAGGGACCACAACTGCATACTGGGGGTACTGTATAAGGGGTACTACTGGGGTTAAGGTGCATATGGATAGGAATGTTCAGTGTGAAAATAAAGGGGTGTGTCATGTTGACACGCCCCATTTTTAAGTGACCACGCCCATTTTTTTTCCACGCGCGACTAAGGCTCGCGCACATCGGGGGGGAGCTCCCTTTTCAGATTTGCCCTGGCTCCAAATACCCTAGTTACGCCACTGCAGATAGGTGGCAACTCTCTCTATAGATGTTGATTATATATGGATAGAATATATCCGTCACAGTGATGTGTGATCACCTGTAGTACTCATAAGGTTCTCAATCAGTAAATCGCATTGTAGCCATATTAAGGAAAGTCCAATCCTATAGTGTGGTAGGAATACCTTTGGCTGATTTAAATCTGACAGTCCCGTATAGATCACTATAGGAAGTGCAAAAATGCTAGTGTTAGGCTGACTGGCTGTGCCCAGTAGTGTACCTGTGAATGGGTCGGCAGGGTGAGCAGGGCAGCTGGATGTGCTGCAGAATGTTACCCACAGACAGCGTCTAGTCCTAGGTGGCCGACTGCCCCCGAATGACACAGGGATGCCCGACAGTCGAGCGCTAACTTGGAGCGGCTCCGCAATTGAAGCTGCTCGTCGACCCTTGTGACAATCCCGATAGAGTGGTAAGAAGATGCTGGGAGGACAAGTGGCTCCCGTCTCCGTGTAGTGGTGGTGCAATTGGCCAGTGGGAGATGATTCACAATCATGGACCACGTTTGCTTACTCTGCGTAGAGCCCTTCTCGGTCTCAGCAATCACTGGGCAATAGGGCACAGCATACCCATAGGTAGAAGGAGGGGTAGGCAGCTTCTGTTGAAAGGTCAGCCGGTACTTTGCAGAGAGAGTTCCCAGAAAACTTGCTAGAGTCTGCTGCTGGCCGCCAGGGAGATAGGAGGTAATGCACACGAGCCCCCCTCCTCACTTAATACGCCCCTGCAGCCACATAAAGATAAAGGGAATGTAAACTAAAAAATATTCATCAATGAAAAAAATGTGCACTCCCTAGTGCCCACCCCATCGTTCATGAATCTATCTTTCCATACAATTAGCACTAATTTAAGTAAAGTATTAATCTCTGAGTGTTGTTGGAAATGGTGTGTGTGCAGGTGTTGATATTGCAGAGCTACAGTATACAGGCACATACCAGCCAATGACTCACACTACGCACGGTCCAGTTACTTACCCAGTGGTGCTGGTTTATTGAAAGATAGCAGGTACAGCGGTACTCATTGTTACATGTACACTGGCAATGGAGCGTAGCAGGGTTCTATACAGCCCCCCAGCTGATGAATGTATGCTGCTTGCAGGTACTGGTGCTCGGTTACTGGAATATCTGTATGTAGGTATTAATAACTAGGTTCTCATAGGAGCTAAGTAGGAGACTTCTGTCTCCCACCATGTCACTCTACACAGCACAGAGTAAAGATGGCTGCAGTCACGTGTGCATTAACAAAACATCAGATTGGAGGTCGGACCTCCCTGCAGACTCTGGGTCCTAGTGCCCTGCACGTATGCACAGTGAGGAGACAGTGCATGAGTGCACTGCTTACTAACACAAGTGTATCATCACTATGTGTTATGTAATAGATCTCCTAAGAGCTACAACTGAGCAATAAACACAACTCTTCCTAAAGACCCTGATCTATTCCTGTACAGTGCCTATTAACTGCTGAATTCCTGATGACGCAACTCTCGGGTAGATAATGGATGCAACCCGTATCTTGGGGATTGGCGAGACCTATTTCTGAGGCGCGGGGTCTACTCTGCTGTTTTCACCAGGGACCCTCGCAAGAAGGTTTGGACTTGGCTGCGTCCGACACACAGGTCGCGGCCCTCAGAATAGGTTCCCGGCATATACAGGTGTTGGTGAACTCTGGATGGAACGGGAAGACTTTCAATGTAGTCATCAAGCCGGGTCAGAAACAAGTGGTCAAGACGGTACCAGGGAGCAGACGTATGCAGGTCACGGAGGATAGCCAAAGTCAAAACCAGATTGTCAAAGGAGTACCAGGGATCAGACAAAAACGTAGTCGCAAACAAGCTAAGGACAGGAACAGGTAATAAGATTTGCACAGGAACGCTGGAATAAGATAATGGAGCCTATAGTCTGCCACTGGAGTGCTCCCAGAAACTCCCTTATATAGCCTGGGCTTGAACTAGGTTAATTGTTGGAAATGTGTGTGCAGATAGTGGTTTGTAAGAGTTAATGTACACACCAGCGGAATGTGTGAGTGACCCAAGGATATGTCCAGTGTAGCTAAACCAGGCATTGTGGTTTATTGAGCAAATGATAGTACAGCCGTACTCACTGTTACACAACTTGAAGAACATGGAGCTGAGCAGGGTTCAGACAGATCATCAACCGGTGACTGTATCTTGGGTGTGGTAGTTGTGCAGGTGGTGGAACAGCGGTATTGTTGTGGGTAATAGGTTGCAGGTCTCAGGAGCTAAGGGGGAGATGTCCGAGTCCCACTATGTCACTCATACACAGTGGCAAGATGGCACCGCGCATGTGCAGCAGTATCATCTGTTGGACAGCTTGGTAGGAGACTAAAGAGTCTTCCCTGTTGTAGCCATATTGAAGGCTGCGCAGTAGTGCTCTCCTATTCTAACATTAATCAGCCACAGAGCCTGTGTCCCGAAATAAAGAGGTGACAGGGAAAGCCTACTGTAATCTGTACCTTACCTGTACTATGCTGAAGGCAGTGCCATGAATCATTACTCTATCTCAAGGGCCGTTCAAGCGGAACAGGTGTATGTGGGCGCCACCCCATTGGAGGTGCAGTGCTGCCGCTGGGACTGATAATTGGCGGCAACCAGCAGGGCTAACTAATATAAGGCCCAAGCAGCACTGAGCTCATCTTCATGGCAGCCCGGGCCGTGATGTCATATCGTCACGCAGTATGCAGACTGCACAGCACTCCACTGACTATAGCACACAACGCAGCACTCCACTGACTATAGCACACAGCGCAGCACTCCACTGACTATAGCACACTGCACAGCACTCCACTGACTATAGCACACAGCGCAGCACTCCACTGACTATAGCACACAGCACAGCACTCCACTGACTATAGCACACAGCACAGCACTCCACTGACTATAGCACACTGCACAGCACTCCACTGACTATAGCACACAGCGCAGCACTCCACTGACTATAGCACACAGCGCAGCACTCCACTGACTATAGCACACAGCGCAGCACTCCACTGACTATAGCACACAGCGCAGCACTCCACTGACTATAGCACACTGTGCAGCACTCCACTGACTATAGCACACAGCGCAGCACTCCACTGACTATAGCACACTGCGCAGCACTCCACTGACTATAGCACACAGCGCAGCACTCCACTGACTATAGCACACAGCGCAGCACTCCACTGACTATAGCACACAGCACAGCACTCCACTGACTATAGCACACAGCGCAGCACTCCACTGACTATAGCACACAGCGCAGCCCTCCACTGACTATAGCACACAGCACAGCACTCCACTGACTATAGCACACTGCACAGCACTCCACTGACTATAGCACACTGCACAGCACTCCACTGACTATAGCACACAGCGCAGCACTCCACTGACTATAGCACACAGCACAGCACTCCACTGACTATAACACACAGCACAGCACTCCACTGACTATAGCACACAGCACAGCACTCCACTGACTATAACACACAGCACAGCACTCCACTGACTATAGCACAGACTGACTCCTTTATGGGCGAGGAGCTTCATCATATTACGTCAGTTTTCTATGGGGCAATGAATGTGTATTTTATTATTTTCCTGTGGGGCCAATGTGTGTTTTTCTCCTGTGGGCACAATGTGTCTTTTTATCCTGTGGGCACAATGTGTGTTTTTCTCCTGTGGGGGCACAATGTGTGTTTTTCTCCTGTGGGGGCACAATGTGTGTTTTTCTCCTGTGGGGGCACAATGTGTGTTTTTCTCCTGTGGGGGCACAATGTTTGTTTTTATCTTTTGGGCACAATGTGTCTTTTTCTCCTGTGGGCAGAATGTGTGTTTTTCTCCTGTGGGGGCACAATGTTTGTTTTCCCCTGTGGGGGCACAATGTGTGTTTTTCTCCTGTGGGGGCACAATGTGTCTTTTTCTCCTGTGGGCAGAATGTGTGTTTTTCTCCTGTGGGGGCACAATGTTTGTTTTCCCCTGTGGGGGCACAATGTGTGTGTTTCTCCTGTGGGGGCACAATGTGTGTTTTTCTCCTGTGGGGGCACAATGTTTGTTTTTATCCTTTGGGCACAATGTGTCTTTTTATCCTGTGGGCACAATGTGTCTTTTTATCCTTTGGGCACAATGTGTGTTTTTATCCTTTGGGTACAATGTGTGTTTTTCTACTGTGGGCACAATGTGTGTTTTTCTCCTGTGGGCACAATGTGTGTTTTTCTCCTGTGGGCACAATGTGTGTTTTTCTCCTGTGGGCACAATGTGTGTTTTTCTCCTGTGGGGGCACAATGTGTGTTTTTCTCCTGTGGGCGCACATGGACCTCATTCAGAGTCGGTCGTTGCGGCCTCACGGTCGTAAGGGAAAAGGGTCCGGATATGCAAATGATGCACTCGCAAGTTGCGTCCTTAAGATCGGATCGTTAGCTGGCCGACCAAGGGGAGGATGCGGCCGTAAGACTAAAAATACGCCCCCTTCTCGTACGCATTACACGTCATCTCCGGCCATATAGGGATTAATCGAGACCATCGGTAACCATTGGAACTGGTCGTAGAGCTTAAGGTTGACCATACCCTCTCTTAAGCACTACGATCAGGTCAGTGTACAAACCACCCATGTCACGTGTGCCATGACACTACTTTGTTAATTATGCACTCCCATAAACCGTATGCACTCCCATAAAACGCCATTCGCATAATTAGGCACGCCTGGGTTCGGATCTCCACTCCCCCATTTTTAAAGCACCTTGCCCTGTTACCACCCAGAAACGCCTCATTCTGTCACTCAAACTACCGACCTGGCTGTGTTCAAGGAGAGAGAAATTTCTGATCGTAGCCGCTAGTTTGCGCACGCGCATTGCGAACTTTACGCATGCGCAGTTTAGCGAACATCGGTGGCGTACGACCGTGTGGCCGCGACGACCGACTCTGAATGAGGTCCAATGTGTGTGTTTCTCCTGTGGGGGCACAATGTTTGTGTTGCTCCTGTGGGGGCACAATGTGTGTTTTTCTCCTGTGGGGGCACAATGTGTGTTTTTCTCCTGTGGGGGCGCAATGTGTGTGTTTCTCCTGTGGGGGCACAATGTGTGTTTTTCTCCTGTGTGGGCACAATGTGTGTTTTTCTCCTGTGGGGGCACAATGTGTGTTTTTCTCCTGTGGGGGCACAATGTGTGTTTTTCTCCTGTGGGGGCACAATGTGTGTTTTTCTCCTGTGGGCACAATGTGTGTTTTTCTCCTGTGGGGGCACAATGTGTATTTTTCTCCTGTGGGGGCACAATGTGTGTTTTTATCCTTTGGGCACAATGTGTCTTTTTATCCTGTGGGCACAATGTGTCTTTTTATCCTGTGGGCACAATGTGTCTTTTTATCCTGTGGGCACAATGTGTCTTTTTATCCTGTGGCACAATGTGTGTTTTTCTCCTGAGGGGGCACAATGTGTGTTTTTTCTCCTGTGTGGGCACAATGTGTGTTTTTCTCCTGTGGGCACAATGTGTGATTTTCTCCTGTGGGGGCACAATGTGTGTTTTTCTCCTGTGGGGGCACAATGTGTGTTTCTCCTGTGGGGGCACAATGTGTATTTTTCTCCTGTGGGCACAATGTGTGTTTTTCTCCTGTGGGCACAATGTGTGTTTTTCTCCTGTGGGCACAATGTGTGTTTTTCTCCTGTGGACACAATGTGTGTGTTTCTCCTGTGGGGGCACAATGTGTGTGTTTCTCCTGTGGGGGCACAATGTGTGTGTTTCTCCTGTGGGGGCACAATGTGTGTGTTTCTCCTGTGGGGGCACAATGTGTGATTTTCTCCTGTGGGGGCACAATGTGTATTTTTCTCCTGTGGGCACAATGTGTGTTTTTCTCCTGTGGGCACAATGTGTGTTTTTCTCCTGTGGGCACAATGTGTGTTTTTCTCCTGTGGGGGCACAATGTGTATTTTTCTCCTGTGGGCACAATGTGTGTGTTTCTCCTGTGGGCACAATGTGTGTATTTCTCCTGTGGGGGGCACAATGTGTGTATTTCTCCTGTGGGGGGCACAATGTGTATTTTTCTCCTGTTGGGGGCACAATGTGTATTTTTCTCCTGTTGGGGCACAATGTGTGTGTTTCTCCTGTGGGGGCACAATGTGTGTTTCTCCTGTGGGGGCACAATGTGTATTTTTCTCCTGTTGGGGGCACAATGTGTATTTTTCTCCTGTTGGGGCACAATGTGTGTGTTTCTCCTGTGGGCACAATGTGTGTATTTCTCCTGTGGGGGGCACAATGTGTATTTTTCTCCTGTTGGGGGCACAATGTGTATTTTTCTCCTGTTGGGGCACACTGTGTGTTTTTCTCCTGTGGGCACAATGTGTGTTTTTCTCCTGTGGGCACAATGTGTATTTTTCTCCTGTGGGCACAATGTGTGTTTTTCTCCTGTGGGCACAATGTGTGTGTTTCTTTGTCAGACACAGCTGAATCTCTAACTGCAGCTTTTAATAGTCGCACGTCTGCCGCTGTATGCTAATGCCGCTGCAGAGCCCTTCCCTGGTGTACCCACAGTGCCCTCAGTATAAACATTAGTATGAAAAACAGCCCACTTCAGCATGCCGCACAATGCACCCCGGTATGCCACACAGAGCCCCTCAATATTGATATTATGTTCCATTGCCCCCTCAGTATGAAACAGAGCCCTTCATATTAATATTATGTCCCATTCCCTTCCCAGCATGCCACACATTGCCCCCCCAATATACCGCAAAGAGCCTGCCATTTTTTATATTATGTTCCAGTGCCCCCTCAAACAACAGAGTCCCCATATTATTTTTATGTCTTAGTGCCCCTCAGTATGCCACACATTACCCCTCAGGATGCCACACAGAGTGCCCATTTTAATATTATGTCCCAGTGCCCCCCAGTATGCCAGTTATTGCCCCTCAGTATGCTATACAGAACTCCCATGTTAATATAATGTTCCAGTAGCCACATATTGCCCTTCCAGTGTACCACATAGTGCCTCCCAATATGCCACACAGAACCCCCCCTATATAATTAGTATGTCCAAGTGCCCCCCACCCCATTAAGCCACAGAGAGCCCCTGAGTACATAGACTTTGTGGCATTCTCCTGCTGATTTCTGCCATCCGGACGGGGTCTCCTCCTGCTGCTGAATGCTTAGTGCAGCTTACAGTCTCCCCAGTCCATTAAGTGTTGCGGGCATGACGCAAAGTATAAGGGACTCAGGAGGAGCTGCACTGCTTTATGCGGCACCAATCACTCAGCAGCAGCGCTGTGGCAGCTCCGTCAGAGAACAGGTACCACACTACTTTATAAAGCTAATTCCTGTGCAGTTAAAGTTGCAGCCCAGCGTCTCTGCTACACTGTGAGTGGTGTTCTGCGCTGTCGTGATCAGGACAGGTGGTATCAGGAGTATGGCGGAAAAGTGACGGGCGTTCCTGGGCAGTGACTGGGAGGTGGCAAAAAAGTCCAATCAGGAACGTGTTATGGGAGTGTAGTGGGTGTGTTATGTGAGTAGTGGGCGTGTTATAGGAGTGTAGTGGGTGTGTAATGGGAGTATAGTGGGGGTGTCATAGGAGTGTAGTGGGTGTGTTATGTGAGTAGTGGGCGTGTTATAGGAGTGTAGTGGGTGTGTAATGGGAGTATAGTGGGGGTGTCATAGGAGTGTAGTGGGTGTGTTATGTGAGTAGTGGGCGTGTTATGGGAGTGTAGAGGCGTGTTATGGGAGTGTAATGGGAGTGTAGTGGGCGTGTCATAGGAGTGTAGTGGGCGTGTTATGTGAGTGTAGTGGGCATGTTATGGGAGTGTAGTTAGTGGGCGTGTTATGAGAGTGTAGTGGGCATGTTATGAGTGTAGGGGGATGTTATGAGGGTGTAGTGGGCGTGTTATGGGAGTGTAGGGGCGTGTCATGTGAGTGTAGTGGGCGTGTCATGTGAGTGTAGTGGGCATGTTATGGGAGTGTAGTTAGTAGGCGTGTTATGAGAGTGTAGTGGGCGTGTTATGAGTGTAGGGGCATGTTATGAGGGTGTAGTGGGCGTGTTATGAGTGTAGGGGCATGTTATGAGAGTGTAGTGGGCGTGTTATGAGTGTAGGGGCATGTTATGAGGGTGTAGTGGGCGTGTTATGAGAGTGTAGGGGCATGTTATGAGAGTGTAGTGGGCATGTTATGTGAGTGTAGTGGGCATGTTATGGGAGTGTAGTTAGTAGTCGTGTTATGAGAGTGTAGTGGGCATGTTATGAGTGTAGGGGCATGTTATGAGGGTGTAGTGGGCGTGTTATGAGTGTAGGGGCATGTTATGAGAGTGTAGTGGGCATGTTATGAGTGTAGGGGCATGTTATGAGGGTGTAGTGGACATGTTATGAGTGTAGGGGCATGTTATGTGAGTGTAGTGGGCATGTTATGGGAGTGTAGTTAATAGGCTTGTTATGAGAGTGTAGTGGGCATGTTATGAGTGTAGGGGCATGTTATGAGGGTGTAGTGGGCGTGTTATGAGTGTAGGGGCATGTTATGAGAGTGTAGTGGGCGTGTTATGAGTGTAGGGGCATGTTATGAGAGTGTAGTGGGCATGTTATGGGAGTGTAGTTAATAGGCGTGTTATGAGAGTGTAGTGGGCATGTTATGAGTGTAGGGGCATGTTATGAGGGTGTAGTGGGCATGTTATGAGTGTAGGGGCATGTTATGAGGGTGTAGTGGGCGTGTTATGAGTGTAGGGGCGTGTTATGAGAGTGTAGTGGGCATGTTATGAGGGTAGGGGCATGTTATGAGGGTGTAGTGGACATGTTATGAGTGTAGGGGCATGTTATGAGGGTGTAGTGGACATGTTATGAGTGTAGGGGCATGTTATGAGGGTGTAGTGGGCGTGTTATGAGAGTGCAGTTGGGGTGTCATGTGAGTGTAGTGGACGTATCCAGTGGCATAAAAACGGCCCCCGCAACCCTGCAGTGGCTTGGAGGCGCTGGCAGGCGGAGGCGCATAGTTATATAGGTCAGAGGTATATGATATACTGTATATTGGTACTAATGCGGCATCCGCGCACCCTTATTGACATTGCAGCAGGTGATTGGATGAGAGCTGCTGGTCCAGCCCCTAGTGATGCTCTGCCCCCTCTGATTGGAACTGCTTGGCACTGGCAGTTAGTTGGAGCCCGGCCTGATACATTGAGGTGGCCAGCGGACCTGGGGACTGTGTAGAGCGGCTCAGCGCGGGTCCCGGCTGTTGACAACAACGTCTGCAGGAACAGCCGAGGCCATCGGGTTCATGCTGGGTGATACGGTCAGCGAAGCGGAGCAACAGAGAGGAGGGAGGTGAGACGGCGCACTACTGCTAGCCCGGTGCCATCCTGTGCTAAGCCTGCCCACGTACTCCCCTGCTCACCTCAGTGACTGCAGAATGCTAACTCCGCCATCGCTCTTCCTGCTCACCTCCAGACACCACCCTGTCTGCTCTGCACCCTCACACACATCCCCCTCCTCACACCACCCTGTCTGCTCTGCACCCTCACATACATCCCCCTCCTCACACCACCCTGTCTGCTATGCACCCTCACACACATCCCCCTCCTAATACCAACCACTCTGCCTCATCCCCCCTCACACCACCCGGTCTGTTCTGCACCCTCACACACATCCCCCTCCTCATACCAACCACCCTGCCTCATCCCCCCCTCACACCACCCGATCTGTTCTGCACCCTCACACACATCCC
This sequence comes from Taudactylus pleione, assembly GCA_031769625.1. Classification (NCBI taxonomy): domain Eukaryota; kingdom Metazoa; phylum Chordata; class Amphibia; order Anura; family Myobatrachidae; genus Taudactylus; species Taudactylus pleione. The sequence continues at coordinate 228,929 of JAUIMM010000616.1, forward strand.
CCTCCTCACACCACCCTGTCTGCTCTGCACCCTCACACACATCCCCCTCCTCACACCACCCTGTCTGCTCTGCACCCTCACATACATCCCCCTCCTCACACCACCCTGTCTGCTCTGCACCCTCACACACATCCCCCTCCTCACACCACCCTGTCTGCTCTGCACCCTCACATACATCCCCCTCCTCACACCACCCTGTCTGCTATGCACCCTCACACACATCCCCCCCCTCATACCAACCACTCTGCCTCATCCCCCCTCACACCACCCTGTCTGCTCTGCACCCTCACACACATCCCCCTCCTCACACCACCCTGTCTGCTCTGCACCCTCACATACATCCCCCTCCTCACACCACCCTGTCTGCTATGCACCCTCACACACATCCCCCTCCTCATACCAAACACCCTGCCTCATCCCCCCTCACACCACCCTGTCTGCTATGCACCCTCACACACATCCCCCTCCTCATACCAACCACCCTGCCTCATCCTCCCCTCACACCATCCTGTCTGCTCTGCACCCTCACACATCCCCCCTCATACCAATGACCATGCCTCATCCCCCCTCACACCACCGTTTGCTCTGCACCCTCACACATCCCCTCTCATACCAACCACCCTGCCTCATCCCCCCCTCACACTACCCAGTCTATTCAGCACCCTCACACACATTCCCCCTCCTCATACCAACCACCCTGCCTCATCCTCCCTCACACTATCCTGTCTGCTCTGCACCCTCACACACATCCCTCTCTTCATACCAACCACCCTGCCTCATCCCTCCCTCACACCACCTGGTCTGCTCTGCACCCTCACACACATCCCCCTCCTCATACCAACCTCCCTGTCTCATCCCCCATCACACCACCCTGTCTGCTCTGCACCCTCACACACATCCCCCTCCTCACACCACCCTGTCTTCTATGCACCCTCACACACATCCCCCTCCTCATACCAACCACCCTGCCTCATCCTCCCTCGCACCATCCTGTCTGCTCTGCACCCTCACACACATCCCCCTCCTCATACCAACCACCCTGCCTCATCCCCCCCTAACACCACCCTCACACATCCCCCCTCATACCAACCACCCTGCCTCATCCCCCCTCACACCACCCTGTCTGCTCTGCACCCTCACACACATCCCCCTCCTCACACCACCCTGTCTGCTCTGCACCCTCACACACATCCCCCTCCTCACACCACCCTGTCTGCAATGCACCCTCACACACATCCCCCTCCTCATACAAACCACCCTGGCTCATCCCCCCTCACACCACCCTGTCTGCTTTGCACCCTCACACACATTCCCCCTCCTCATACCAACTACCCTGCCTCATCCTCCCCTCACACCATCCTGTCTGCTCTGCACCATCACACATCCCCCCTCATACTAACCGCCCTGCCTCATCCCCCCCTAACACCATCCTGTCTGCTCTGCACCCTCACACCATCCTGTCTGCTCTGCACCCTCACACATCCCCCCTCATACCAATGACCCTGCCTCATCCCCCCTCACACCACCGTTTGCTCTGCACCCTCACACATCCCCCCTCATACCAACCACCCTGCCTCATCCCCCCCTCACACTACCCAGTTTGTTCAGCACCCTCACACACATTCCCCCTCCTCCTACCAACCACCCTGCCTCATCCTCCCATCACACCACCCTGTCTACTCTGCACCCTCACACACATCCCCCTCCTCACACCACCCTGTCTTCTATGCACCCTCACACACATCCCCCTCCTCATACCAACCACCCGGCCTCATCCTCCCTCACACCATCCTGTCTGCTCTGCACCCTCACACACATCCCCCTCTTCATACCAACCACCCTGCCTCACCCCTCCCTCACACCACCCGGTCTGCTCTGCACCCTCACACACATCCCCCTCCTCATACCAACCACCCTGCCTCATCCCCCCCTCACACCACCCTGTCTGCTCTGCATCCTCACACACATCCCCCTCCTCATACCAACCACCCTGCCTCATCCCCCATCACACCACCCTGTCTGCTCTGCACCCTCACACACATCCCCCTCCTCATACCAACCACCCTGCCTCATCCCCCCCTCACACCACCCTGTCTGCTCTGCATTCTCACACACATCCCCCTCCTCTTACCAACCACCCTGCCTCAACCCCCATCACACCACCCTGTCTTCTATGCACACTCACACACATCCCCCTCCTCATACCAACCATCCTGTCTGCTCTGCACCTCTGCACCCTCACACACATCCCCCTCCTCATACCAACCACCCTGCCTCATCCCCCCCTAACACCACCCTGCACCTTCACACACATCCCGCCCCTCACACCAACCACCCTGCCTCATCCTCTCTCACACCATCCTGTCTGCTCTGCACCCTCACACACATCCCCCTCCTCATACCAACCACCCTGCCTCATCCCCCCCTCACACCATCCTGTCTGCTCTGCACCCTCACACACACATCTCCCACTTCATACCAACCAACCTGCCTCATCCCCCCCTAACACCACCCTCACACACATCGCCCCCTCACACCAACCACCCTGCCTCATCCCCCCTCACACCATCCTGTCTGCTCTGCACCCTCACACACATCCCCCTCTTCATACCAACTACCCTGCCACATCCCCCCTCACACCACCCTATCTGCTCTGCACCCTCACACACATCCCCCTCCTCACAATACCCTGTCTGCTATGCACCCTCACACACATCCCCCTCCTCATACCAACCACCCTACCTCATCCCCCCTAACACCACCCTGCACCCTCACACACATTCCCCCTCCTCATACCAACTACCCTGCCTCATCCCTCCCTCACACCACCCTGTCTGTTCTGCACCCTCACGCATCCCCCCTCATACTAACCACTCTGCCTCATCCCCCCCTAACACCATCCTGTCTGCTCTGCACCCTCACACATCCCCCCTCTTACCAATCACCCTGCCTCATCCCCCCTCACACCACCGTTTGCTCTGCACCCTCACACATCCCCCCTCATACCAACCACCCTGCCTCATCCCCCCTCACACCATCCTGTCTGCTCTGAACCCTCACACACATCCCCCTCCTCATACCAACCACCCTGCCTCATCCCCCCTCACACCACCCGGTCTGTTCTGCACCCTCACACACATCCCCCTCCTCATACCAACCACCCTGCCTCATCCCCCCCTCACACCACCCGATCTGTTCTGCACCCTCACACACATCCCCCTCCTCATACCAACCACCCTGCCTCATCCCCCCCTATCACCACCCTGCACCCTCACACACATTCCCCCTCCTCATACCAACCACCCTGCCTCATCCTCCCTCACACCATCCTGTCTGCTCTGCACCCTCACACACATCCCCCTCTTCATACCAACTACCCTGCCTCATCCCCCCCTCACACCACACAGTCTGCTCTGCACCCTCACACACATCCCCCTCCACATATCAACCACCCTGCCTCATCCTCCCTAACACCACCCTGCACCCTCACACACATTCCCCCTCCTCATACCAACCACCCTGCCTCATCCCCCCCTATCACCACCCTGCACCCTCACACACATTCCCCCTCCTCATACCAACCACCCTGCCTCATCCTCCCTCACACCATCCTGTCTGCTCTGCACCCTCACACACATCCCCCTCTTCATACCAACCACCCTGCCTCATCCCTCCCTCACACCACCCTGTCTGCTCTGCACCCACACACACATCCCCCTCCTCACACCACCCTGTCTGCTCTGCACCCTCACACATCCCCCTCCTCACACCATCCTCTCTGCTCTGCACCCTCACACACATCCCCCTCCTCATACCAACCACCCTGCCTCATCCCCCCCTAACACCACCCTGCACCCTCACACACATCCCCCCCTCACACCAACCACCCTGCCTCATCCTCTCTCACACCATCCTGTCTGCTCTGCACCCTCACACACACATCTCCCTCTTCATACCAACCAACCTGCCTCATCCCCCCCTCACACTACCCTCACACACATCGCCCCCTCACACCAACCACCCTGCCTCATCCTCCCTCACACCATCCTGTCTGCTCTGCACCCTCACACACATCCCCCTCTTCATACCAACTACCCTGCCTCATCCCCCCCTCACACCACCCAGTCTGCTCTGCACCCTCACACACATCCCCCTCCACATATCAACCACCCTGCCTCATCCCCCCCTCACACCACCCGGTCTGCTCTGCACTCTCACACACATTCCCCTCCTCATACCAACCACCCTGCCTCATCCCCCCCTCACACCACCCGGTCTGGGGTGGGGGGAGGGCGCCAGAAACTTTTTTTGCAGGGAGGAGCAAAATTTATAGTTACGCCACTGGGCGTATCATGTCAGTGGGCGTGTTATGGTAGTGTAGTGGGCATGTCATGCGAGCGTAGTGGGCTTGTCATGTGACTGTAGTGGGCATGTTATGGGAGTGTAGTGGGCATGTTATGGGAGTGTAGTGGGCATGTTACGGGAGTGTTATGCGAGTGTAGGGGCGTGTTATGGGAGTGTAGGGGCGTGTCATGTGAGTGTAGTGGGCGTGTCATGTGAAAGTAGTGGGCATGTTATGAGAGTGTAGTGGGCATGTTATGAGAGTGTAGTGGGCATGTCATGTAAGTGTACTGGGCGTATTATGGGAGTGTAGGGGCTTGTTATGTGAGTGTAGTGGGCATGTTATGTGAGCATAGTGGGTGTATCATGTGAGTGTAGTGATTGTGTTATGAGAGTGTAGTGGGCATGTTAAGGGAGTGTTGTGGGCGTGTTATGGGAGTGTAGGGGTGTGTCATGTGAGTGTAGTGGGCGTGTAATGTGAGTGTAGTGGGCATGTCATGTGAGTGTACTGGGCATCTTATGGGAGTGTAGGGGCTTGTCATTTGAGTGTAGTGGGTGTGTTATGAGAGTGCTGTGGGCGAGTTATGGGACTGTAGCGGCGTGTCATGTGAGTGTACTGGGTGTGTTATGGGAGTGTAGTGGGCGTGTCATGTGAGTGTAGTGGGCATGTCATGTGAGTGTACTGGGCATCTTATGGGAGTGTAGGGGCTTGTCATTTGAGTGTAGTGGGTGTGTTATGAGAGTGTTGTGGGCGTGTTATGGGAGTGTAGCGGCGTGTCATGTGAGTGTACTGGGCGTGTTATGGGAGTGTAGTGGGAGTGTCATGTGAGTGTAGTGGGCGTGTCATGTGAGTGTAGTGGGCATGTTATGAGAGTGTAGTGGGCGTGTTATGGGAGTGTAGGGGCATGTCATGTAAGTGTACTTGGCTTGTTATGTGAGTGTAGTGGGCGTGTCATGGGAGTGTAGTGGGCATGTTATGAGAGTGTTGTGGGCGTGTTATGGGAGTGTAGGGGTGTGTCATGTGAGTGTAGTGGGCGTGTTATGGGAGTGTAGGGGCGCGTCATGTGAGTGTAGTGGGCCTGTCATGTGACTGTAGTGGGCATGTTATGGGAGTGTAGTGGGCGTGTTATGAGACTGTAGTGGGCATGTCATGTGAGCATAGTGGGCATATCATGTGAGTGTAGTGGTTGTGTTATGTGAGTGTAGTGGGCATGTTAAGGGAGTGTTGTGGGCGTCTTATGGGAGTGTAGGGGTGTGTCATGTGAGTGTAGTGGGCGTGTAATGTGAGTGTAGTGGGCATGTCATGTGAGTGTACTGGGCATCTTATGGGAGTGTAGGGGCTTGTCATTTGAGTGTAGTGGGTGTGTTATGAGAGTGCTGTGGGCGAGTTATGGGAGTGTAGCGGCGTATCATGTGAGTGTACTGGGTGTGTTATGGGAGTGTAGTGGGCGTGTCATGTGAGTGTAGTGGGCATGTCCTGTGAGTGTAGTGGGCATGTTATGGGAGTGTAGTGGGCATGTTATGGGAGTGTAGGGATGTGTCACGTGAATGTAGTGGGCGTGTCATGTGAGTGTAGTGAGCATGTATGGGAGTGTAGTGGGCGTGTCATGTGAGCATAGTGGGCGTATCATGTGAGTGTAGTGGGCGTGTCAGTGCAAGATGCACAGCCACAGGCATAGGAGGTCAGAAAGAAATTGCGCTTGCCATAGGGCTGGGGCCCAATTATGCTGCGGCTAATCCCACACTGCATCTGAAGCTGCTGCACAGCGTGGCACATGCCCTCTGTGGCTCTGGCACAAACGCATACAAGTAGACATTGGTCAGGTGCAAGCGATTCTGGTCTGCGTCCAGGGCAGAATCAGGCCCTTAGGTTGCCATTATTATAGTACTGCCCATCCCCATTTTCATTTGTCTATTTGCTTTCTCAGAAACCTTTCCTCCTACATCCGGGAGTTGCATCATCAGATGATAAAGATACCTATGGTAAGTGACATTTCCTGACTTGTATCTCAGAATGAGCTTCCTTTCTTTGCTAACCTACATCTGTGTATATGTTACTTCATATGACTTTGGTCGGTGCCTCCAAATATAAGAAGGCGTACAGCCTATAAATATCAAAACATAACTAGATTGATAACATGTATATGCACCTACTGTATATGACGTGTTATTATGCTCTGACTATAAGGCTAGTACTGTGTAACTATATTATAAGGGATGCTGTCATAATACCGACCATAGGGATTCCGACGCTCAGAATGCTGGTGCCGGAATCCCGACACCTATCAGAATCCCAGTGCCAGCATCCAGACTGCTGTGCATCTCAAAGGTAAGTAGCAGGGTTAGGGTGAGGGTTAGGGGTCAGGTTAGGGCACTTGGGGAAGAGTTAGGGTTAGGGTACGGTGAGGAGGAGGTTAGGGTTAGGTACTAAGGGGGGAGGGTTAGGTTTAGGGTGTGGTGAGGGAGGTTAAGTTTAAGGTGCAGTGAAGAGGAGGTTAGGGTTAGGTACTAAGGGGGGAGGGTTAGGTTTAGGGTGTGGTGAAGAGGAGATTAGGGTTAGGCACTAGGAGGGGAGGGTTAGGTTTAGGGTGTGGTGAGGAGACGGTTAGGTTTAGGTACTAGTGGGGTGAGGGTTAGGTTTAGGCACCAGGAATGGAGGGTTTGGAGTAGGGAAATGGGGAGGGTTAGGATGCCGGCTGACAGGGATGCTGGCATTGGGATTTTGAAAACCAGGATCCCGAGCATCAGCATCCCCTACCCAAGTAGTATTTTGGAACCATCATTCGCCAGATCACTTTATGTTATTTGGTTTCCCCCCCACTCTTCCTTATCCTTCCCATCTTTCTTTCCCTCTCCCCCTCTTCTCTGCCCCTCACCCCCTGCTTCTTTCTCTCTACTTCCCTGTCTGTATCTCCCTTTCTTCCTCTACCCCCATCTCTCTACCCTTTCTTCCTGTACCCCCATCTCTCTGCCCTTTCTTCCTCTACTCCCCATCTCTCTGCCCTTTCTTCCTTTACCCCATCTCTATGCCCTTTGTTCAATTACCCCATCTCTCTGCCCCTGCCTTTCTCTACTCCCCATCTCTCTGCCCCATCTCTCTTCAATCCTCATTTCCCTTATCTCTCTTCCCATCTCACTGTCCCCCATTTTTCTCTATTATCTTGTTTTCTCTTTCTCCCTCTTTTGTCTCCCCACATTTTTTCTCTCTCTTCCTTTTTTTTCCGGTCTTTGTTTGTGCCCTCTCTTTTGTGTCTGTCCACTTCCATAATGACAGTATGCATGTGCTTTGCGCAGACAGAGGACAGGCTGTTGGTGGGTCTTCAGTGTAGATTGCAGGGACATATGGCTAGCTGTTGAGGGGGTCCTTATTTGTGGGCAGGTTGTTCTGGTGGGGTCCCATATGTGGCTTGGAGGAACAGAGGGCTGTCTGTTGGGGGTGGGCTACTAGGTTTGGGCTATGGGGGACTGAAGGCAGGTTGTTGTAATGGGGAGTCCCGAGTGTGGGTTGAGGGGACAGAGAACATCCTGCTGAGGTGGTAAGGGAGTCTTGCACATGTATAATATCAAGTTGTGGACACATGTTGTTTTACAAAGAAGTCAGTTTGTTGCCAGTCTTCCACTGTGTGGACTGTACCATCTCCCCAGGAGAGGACATTCCTCTCATCAGGCTGCCATACTGTCTGAAAGTGGGGAGGGCAACACAGGCTTCGCCAAAGAGCCTTTTGGTTAGAATAACCCATTCCTCACCAGATGCCCTTTAACGGCCTTTCCCCTGCCCCCCCTCCCCCCTTCCAAGGAGAAAGATCTCCATAACCACCAATGGGGGCACACATAGATCCTCCTTTGGGCTCTCATGCTTGGATCACAAGGAGACATCTGAATGTATTGCGTCCATTGTATTTGCGCTAGACAGATGTCATACACAATTATATAACAGATAATACATTTTTGAGAGAATATGCCCAAATACCAAATATTTTCATGTTCAGCGTCCTAATATGTAACTAGTACACTGATAAAGAGAACCGACTAGCATCAGACAAAACTATTTTATTTTACATTGCACCTGAGACAACTGATTCCAGGTTCCTCACCCTTAGATAATGTTCTGCAATTTTCCTGACAAGTGTTTCCCGCAGTGCGACATGCCCTGTACGCCAGCGAGGTACAGCCATGCATCTTCCGGCACTGGAGGAGGCGAGATGTGACAGGGAGGAATATACTCAACATTATTTTGTTTCTCATTTCACAGTACATTCTGTGAAGCTAATTATCATTTATTTGCTTTTTCTGGAACATCTGCTGCCGACAGAAATGATGGTGTTGTTTTTAACAAACACTGATTAGCACTTCATCATAAAATCAGTCTGAAGGGTTGGAGGAGTGAAGTGGAAGCTCCTAAGATATCTTTATTAATTAATTTTCACATCAATAAACGTTACGTTTGGATTCTATTCTTCGGAAATGTCTGGTTCTCAGTCGCAAGAGACTCAGGGTGTGATCAGAGATGCGCGCTAACGGCACGCAATGGCGATTGTCACGCAGTTGGCCGATTTTGGAAGCACTGCATTTTTACATTTCTAGATAAAATAAGATGCTTCTATCGATATATATCTAAATCTTGTGGCCCCTTTGTTGGGTGCATCTGAGTACATTGATGCTGGAAACAGTCTGAATCCACCAGAGCTTGGAACCTACAGGGAGATACTGGCTTATGTCAGCTTATGTCAGCTTATGTCAGCTTATGTCAGCTCTACTTGTCCCACTGTTAAATGTTAGCTTTTGGTTGGATGTCTTGTTCTATATCACCCCACAGATTCATGTTTGGATTGCACCATAACACCCCCACATCGTGCAGGAGCAGCTTCATTCATCCCTTATTATACATCCGTAGACTCCTGTAGGCTTTGCTTTCCTGGTCCTCCCATCAGTGTGACATGAAAGAAACGAGTATTTATCAGACTAAGTTTTCCCAATCATCCAATGTCAGCGGTGCTCATTAGCCCAATAAAAAGGCGCCTTTTGGTTTTCCGGCGACAGGCGCGACTTTGGGTTGTCAGCTGCCATTACAAGGTTTAATGAGTTGTGTGTTGTCTTCTCTTTTATCATCTCTCTTGTATCCAGCAGTTAGGTGACTGATTTTAGCTCATCTTTTATTCACAAACTTTGTTCCAGTCTTCATTATTCTGTCTTCTCTGTTAAAGCGAATTACAGGGGAATGGCAGATTTACCTAATAAACTTACCACATACGGTACCAATAAAAGAGGCTCATACATGTTCTGGCAGAAGACTGTAGGCCTAATAGAAGGCTGCAGCGCTGGGACTGAGGCCCGTCTTGCCATGTAACAAAGACTACTTTGATTCTTCACCAACGCAAACATCAAAGGGTGGTAAATATGTTCATGAATCACTTTGAAAGTGTTTGTGAATGTGACAACCATTGTGTAGTGTGGTTTCTCTGGTATTGTGTGAGATGTTAAAGTGTCAGTAATGGAATCCATGCCCACAACATCCAATAATTCAGTGATTGAGGGTGAGATGTATCATGCAGTGTAAGTGTAAAGAGTTGAGCAGTGTAAATAGTTGAGAATTGTAGAAGCCCGGCCTCTTCCCAGCCTGTCAGAGGAGGCCTTTATCTGAAGAACCTGGAGGCACCATGTCCTATTGTCCTATCAATGATAAGATCCCCTGTCTGGACTTTCTGCCAAAGCCTCCATGCTCTAAATTGGAGATTGATCTTAGGCTCTGAACTGTTGTTGGGTGCCTGAATAATCAGCAATGTTCCAAGGTATCTCCTGAGTGTGACCAAAGGAGGGTTTCCATAGTGTGTTATAACCAGGCCCCATCATTCCTTCTGGCTGTTACTTAGGAAATACAGGGGAGAAGTATCAAGCTTTGGAGAGCATGGAGAAGTTGCTAGAGGCAACTAATCAGCTTCTGTCATTTATCTTGCAATGAGTCTATGTAATGTCAGTTGGCAGCTGATTGGTAGATTTGGGCAACTACTCCAATTTATATCTCTCCAAGGCCTGATACATCTCTCCCACAGACATTTACAGACTCGCACCTCACTTGTGAGATAGTTCTAAAGGAATAGAATACTATCTGGCTATACATATTGGTGTCTAATCCTCCCTTGTCTTGCCATTACTTATACCTTATGGCCTGAGATAGCTGGTGCCGTACATTACGGGGGGGGGGGGTGTCCACAGGCCCCCAAAGCAGACTGAGGGTAAAATGATTTGGGGAAAGTTGCAGCTGTGGGATGTGAAGTTGTCCTGACTACCATCCAAAAGTGTCTTCCCACATCACCCGGAGATTGCACACAATGGCGGGATGCAGCAATGGGAGAAATGCGGTCAAACCCCTAAAATGCGGGTTTCTCCAATCGGATCCCTCCCAGCACCCCCCGCGGTGCTTGTGTCATTCTGTGCATGCACAGAATGACACCAGAGGTACTTCTGGGTCATAGACCCGGGAGACCCTTATTCGCAAAGGACAGTTCTTACCGAGAGATCAGTCCTTTGTGATTTTCTTCATGCGTACCAGCATCACTAATATGGCGTCCCGATGGCCGTGTGTCATCCCGCCCAATAGGACGCTTCCTTGTATGTTTGTTTGCTGTCTCCTTTTTATTCTTCGCATTAAGTAGAAAAGACAAAAAACAATTTAACAAAGGAGATGATTCAAATATCCCCCTCCATTCTGAGCATTAATAATTATTAGAGATGAGCGGGTTCGGTTCTCAGAGATCCGTGCCCGCCCAAATTTCAGGGATCTGGGGCGATCCGAGCGACGCTCGGATCTCCCTGCCTGCCCCGGATCCCTCACCCGAGGCAAAACCTTGCAACCCCGCTGTCGGGTCGCAAGGTTTTGTGTTGAGCGGGCTTAACGCTGATTGGCTGAGAGAGCCGTCTGTCACGGCTCTCAGCCAATCAGCGTTAAGCCCAATGAAAATGAACACTGAAGAAGATGGCTCCCGTCATCCCCCATTGTATGACACCGCCGGCACCCCCCCCCCGCAAGCACCCTGCATTGAGAACACCCCAGCACTGCCGACAGTCAGCAAACCTGCACTGAGGACACCGCTGGCACCCCGCTCTGCCGACACCGCCGGTACCCTTCACTGAGAACCCTGCCAGCACCACAACACTGCCATTCCATGTACTGAGGACACCGCCAGCAACCCCCACACTGCCGACACAGCCAGCAAACCTCACTAAAAACACTGCTGGCACCCCCGCACTGCCGACACAGCCAGCAAACCTGCAGTAAAGACACCACTGGCACCCCCGCACTGCCGACATCACTGGTACCCCCTTCACTGAGGACACTGCCAGCACCGCAGCACTGCCATTCCATGTAGTGAGAACACCGCCAGCAACCCCCGCACTGCCGACACAGCCAGCAAACCTCACTAAAAACACCGCTGGCACCCCCGCACTGCCGACACAGCCAGCAAACCTGCACTAAAGACACCGCTGGCACCCCCGCACTGCCGACATCACTGGTACCCCCTTCACTGAGGACACTGCCAGCACCGCAGCACTGCCATTCCATGTAGTGAGAACACCGCCAGCAACCTCCGCACTGCCGACACAGCCAGCAAACCTCACTAAAAACACCGCTGGCACCCCCGCACTGCCGACACAGCCAGCAAACCTGCACTAAAGACACCGCTGGCACCCCCGCACTGCTGACATCACTGGTACCCCCTTCACTGAGGACACTGCCAGCACCGCAGCACTGCCGTTCCATGTACTGAGAACACCGTCAGCAACCCAGCTCTGAGGTGGTCAAAATTGATTGGAAATTACTGGAAATAAATGTTATTAAGGTTAATTATACTGTAGGAACAAAAAACAGGCCCATTTTATGTGATTTTAGCTGTTTTTATGATTTATTTAAGAAAAAATCCAGATCTAAAACCAAAACACGAAAAACAAAACACGGAGGGAGGTTTGGGCAACACCAATCCAGATCCAAAACCAAAACACGAGGGTCGGCGCACATCTCTAATAATTATATAATTTAATGTAAGTTTCTTTCTACATGAAACAGAGAATCACACAGCATTACTAAAGGCTTTGTTGAAGTATAAATAGAATTAGGTAAAATGTAGTTGATACTAGTTTCCCTTCAATTAGTCATTTGATGATTAGAAAAGTAATTATCTGAGCAGCCACATTTCCCTGCTAGTACCTGGAGTGTCTGATCTTCATTTTTGGATGACACGGTGATGTACCACCACATACACAAAAGACCCTTCATCTTTAGGTTTGTGTCCACAAAGGATTTCCAAGGCTGGTTCTTTGTTCATTTCATTGAAATACTTTGTGGCAGGGAGAAAATAGGATACCCTGGGACATTACTTCTCTTATTAGTAAATTAGATCTTAAAGATGTCAAGTTGTTTCCTCTTGACTGCAAAAGCAATTAATATTTCTCCAGCAGCTTCAGATCACTTAGCAGAGTTCGTTAAGTGTGAATGTTAGTTACTGAAATTGGCATGTTTGAAAAAGCCAAACAAGTACCTATCAAAATCTCCCAAATCATGGTCTAGCAGCTTCTGTCTGCGGAATGTATTAACAGCCCATATTGTGCAGATATCGCTTTAATAACCCGTAAATCTCCAGCGAGAAACCTCCTCCACTGACAGCCATGTACAGATACATCCACGGAAAAATGAACAAGAGCTGAAGATTTCTGGCCGTGTCACAAAAATTCAAATTATGAATAATAAGAAATGCGCTTTTTTTTTTCTTTGTAACCTTTATTATTCTCTTAGGAAAAAAAGGTCAAGAAAAGATTCAGATCAATCAACAAGAGAATCATTCTGCAGTGTGGTTGACAAGTCCATTTTATTAATTGTTAGATGCTAAGTAAACCTGTTAATTGCTGTAGAAATTAATTAAGGTCAAACCTTGTGTAATATAACGTGGCGAGGGACCTGATTGTATTACATTGTTTTTTAAACTCAGAGAATTTTCGATGATTTTCCTCTATGCTTTTAATATGGTGCTGGGTTGGGAAACATTTAAACTAGAGATGTGCGCAGACCTCGTCTTTTGGTTTTGGAGAAAGCGCCCTCAAGTGTGTTTAGTTGTAAATCTCTCCCGTGTGATTTCAGGTGCAAAAATTGGCCACAAGTGACTGGAAATAACTGGAAATGATTATTATTAATGTTAATATTACTATAGGGACAAAAACTGGCCCAAGTTACTTGACTTTAGCTGTTTTGATCAATTTTTTAAAAGAAATCCAAAACCGCAACTGAACCAAAATAGAAACACGAAGGTCTGCGCACATCCTATTACAGAACACACGTTATGTCGTCATGTCTTACAGATATTATCTAACTCAAACATGACGCCACTTTAATAATTTAAGAAATTATTGTCTTAAAAGAACTAAAATATTCATAAAAAGCGCGACAACATTTATTTATTAAGGAATACAAGAAGATAAGAACAGTATTCCAACAACATAAAAGATACATATTAAGAGAAAATTCCGCAAAATTCTATAGTCTTTTTAAAAAACATTTTCTTCTGGGATGTACAGTAGTTAGAAAGTCGGCGATCGAAATGCCGACTGCCGGCTTCCCGACTGTTAAATCCCGGCAAGAAACTAATGATAGGTGTCAAAATCCCGATGCCTGTCATCAGCCCAACGCTGAAATCCCGACGCCAAGCAAAGCAATCATAGGCAAGCCCGACGACGGCAGCAAATAGCCGCGGGGGAGGGAGGGTTAGGTTTAGAGACTCCCGAGAGGACTTAGGGTTAGGTACCCCCCCTAGGAGGGTTAGGGTTAGGCTAGGGGTAGGGGGGTTAGGATCAGGCACACCCGGGGGAGGTTAGGGTTAGGTCCCCCCCAGGAGGGCGAGATTTAGGGTGCGGAGTGGGGGTTAGGATTAGGCACCCTAGGGGGGAGGTTAGAGTTATGCACTAGGGGGGGAGGTTAGGGTTAGGCACTAGGGGGGGAGGTTAGGGTTAGGCACTAGGGGGGGAAGTTAGGGTTATGCACTAGGGGGGGAAGTTAGGGTTATGCACTAGGGGGGGAGGTTAGGGTTATGCACTAGGGGGGGAAGTTAGGGTTATGCACTAGGGGGGGAAGTTAGGGTTATGCACTATGGGGGGAAGTTAGGGTTATGCACTAGGGGGGAGGTTAGAGTTATGCACTAGGGGGGCAAGTTAGGGTTATGAACTATGGGGGGAAGTTAGGGTTATGCACTAGGGGGGGAGGTTAGGGTTATGCACTAGGGGGGGAGGTTAGGGTTATGCACTAGGGGGGAGGTTAGGGTTATGCACTAGGGGGGGAGGTTAGGGTTATGCACTAGGGGGGGAGGTTAGGGTTATGCACTAGGGGGGAAGTTAGGGTTATGCACTAGGGGGGAAGTTAGGGTTATGCACTAGGGGGGAGGTTAGGGTTATGCACTAGGGGGGAAGTTAGGGTTATGCACTAGGGGGGGAGGTTAGGGTTATGCACTAGGGGGGGGAAGTTAGGGTTATGCACTAGGGGGGGGAAGTTAGGGTTATGCACTATGGGGGGAGGTTAGGGTTATGCACTAGGGGGGAAGTTAGGGTTATGCACTATGGGGGAAGTTAGGGTTATGCACTAGGGGGGAGGTTAGGGTTATGCACTAGGGGGGAGGTTAGGGTTATGCACTAGGGGGGGAGGTTAGGGTTATGCACTGGGGGGGGAGGTTAGGGTTATGCACTAGGGGGGGAGGTTAGGGTTATGCACTATGGGGGGAAGTTAGGGTTATGCACTAGGGGGGAGGTTAGGGTTATGCACTAGGGGAGGAGGTTAGGGTTATGCACTAGGGGGGACGTTAGGGTTAGGTACGACATACCGATTCCATATGGCCAAGTGTGACTCAGCAAAGTGGGATTTTTTTTATATATATATTTTTAACAGCGCTTCCTAGTTTTTATTTGAGATGTCACCTATCATTTCTTTTAGACAACAAGTTTTTAAAAGGAAAATGTTGTTAGAGAACATTCCTCTTTCTGAAATGTAATATAAGATGGAATTATTCACCCCCTGTACAGATATAAGGGGGGATTGCGATTATGCTGTCAATCATTGGCATGTATGTACTATAATAGGGTCTATTGGCGACTATCTTATATGGGGACTCATAAAAATGGCACGCTGACACTTTGAGTCTTAATTAATATAAAGACTGAGTAGCAAAGGTCTAGTCATTGATTAAAGTAATTGAGTAACGATGTGGTATTGACTTTTATAGATATATGGCAGCAACTTCCGAAA
This sequence comes from Taudactylus pleione, assembly GCA_031769625.1. Taxonomy (NCBI): domain Eukaryota; kingdom Metazoa; phylum Chordata; class Amphibia; order Anura; family Myobatrachidae; genus Taudactylus; species Taudactylus pleione. Next base: position 244,548 of record JAUIMM010000616.1, read on the forward strand.
CATGGAATGTACTCAAAAGGTCATCAGTGTTGACAGTTATAATGTCGACATTATTAAAAATGTCAACAGGCAACTGGTTGACATTGTCAGACTGTTGACATTAAGGTTAGGCTGTGGGCGGGAATTTTATGGTTAGGGCACTAGAGGAAGGGTTAGAGGTAGGGATTAGGGTTAGGGCACTAGAGGGAGGGTTAGAGGTAGGGATTATGGTTAGGCTGTTAGCGGGAGGCTTAGGGTCAAGGCATTAGAGGGAGGGTTAGAAGTAAGGATTATGGTTAGGGCACTAGAGGGAGGGTTAGAGGTAGGGATTAGGGTTAGGCTGTTGGCAGGAAGTTTAGGGTTAGGGCACTAGAGGAAGGGTTAGAGGTAAGGAGTAGGGTTAGGCTGTGGGCGGGAGGTTTAGGGTTAGGGCACTAGAGGGAGGGATTAGGGATAGAGGAGAATTATATACCAGAATGCAGGAGGATCAGAGCCCTGACCCGGAAGTGACGGTCACATGACTGCGGCACGTGGAAGATACAGCTGTAGGCGCCACAAGGATGAAATATAGACATTCTAATATGTCTACATTTCATCACTGTCTACATGATACATTTCGACATAGTCAATGTCAACATTATTTGTCTGGTCCAGGGTTGCACGTAGTGGCGGATTTTACCACGGATCTGAATGGATGCAGCCCTCAAAAAATCGCCATCTCAGTAAGTCCGTGAATGGCTACACTGTGACTGTCAGTGTCCTCCCATTGGAAGCGCTACATGCCAGTCACACACGGGAGAGGCGGTCTTAGCGGGAGGTGTCTTCTGCCCCTTGAATTACCAGTCTGGGCTCTGAATACCAGTGAGAGCACTTCCAGTGGAAGCCACTGCTCTGCCTTTTGGGTAGCCCTACCTGGCGTCTAGAGGCTGCAGCTGATGTAATCTCAGGAAGCCGATGCTATGTGCATGCACGACACCACCGCCACTTGTGCGCATACGCTGGCCCCAGTACCTGTCAGATCAAATGCGCAGATGCCAGGACCCGGTTGATTGGACCAGCAGGAGCGGCGGCAGCCCCCCCCTCATGCACGAGGATAGGAGCTGCTGCTGGTTGTACGCTATCCCGATGTTCAGTAATTATCGGCGCGTCACATCTGCAATGCTCACATGCGGCAATTGATTTGCGATTACGTTAGCCTATAGGATTTATTAGCAAGTGAATGACAGGCAGGGGCCGTTTTGTGGGAGGAAATGGGGAGTGGGGAGAAAAACGTGGTTGTGTTATGGCCGTGGCGTGTATCAGTCACTAACTGCAGGAAACATGGCTCCAGCGTCTCAGTTCCAGTGACCATAGACTCACTCTGCCTGATCAGCATCCGATATTGCGTATGTGTACGCAGTTGCGGACAGCTGCGATGCACAGGTGGGCGTCTCAGTACGAGTCCCGGCTGCTGCTGTATTAGCGTTTCTTTGTATTTCTACAGCTGTGATAATTGTAGCTGTGGCAGCATTAGCGCACAACCATGAATCAAGCCGCATGACCATGTCGGCATACTCCTATCGACATGACGACTGCCGCCATTTTGTACCCAACCCCAAATCTGTTCTGACAATGAAAGCAAGAGAAGGATGTTTCTGTCACTTATCACAATAACCGTCCTGTTATGTAGCCTGTGGTTATTCTAGTTAAAAGAAGGCAAGGTGCAGCCATTCCTGTTTTATTGACGCCCCGCAGTATTTATAGGAGATGTTACATAAGGTGAGGTTGTTACAATACCTGTTCAGGTGACCTGTCACACCAAGGTACTATATTTATCTGATAGGAACGGCTGCTGATAAGCGCTCATCATTACTGACTCTTCCTCAATAGCTGCCTGATTACAGAAAAATAGCTGGAAATGGGATTTTGCTGGGGCCCAATGAGCAATGGTGACGTTCTGCTGCCATCTCCTGGTCTGGAGCGGTATAACCCGGAGAACAGAAAGGGCTCTATTTATTAACATTATTTTTACTAAAATAAAGTGATAAAGGCTGTTTTGTGTTGTCACACCCTTTTCACATTATTTTAGTTTCACCTGTAGTTATTACAGGGCAATTGGAGTAGAATTAGTAAAATTCTACTCCAACCCCCAGTATCACTTATTTTTAGTAAAGCAGATCGCATTTCCCATAATTGTAATGGGAAATGTGATCCGACCAGAGTTACTAAAAATAAATTGTAAAAAAAACCTGGGGGAAGCCCTGTGATAATAACGCCACCTGGAGGTGGCGTTATCCAGGGTCTCCCCCGGTTACCGGGCTCCCACTCTGCTCTAACGGGGAGAGCAGAGGCGGGAGCCGGTACCAGTAATCAGCTGTGTGGTCTAAATAGACTGCAAGCTGATTGCTGTAAAAAAAAGAAAAAAAAAATGTAACATTTTTTTTTTTACTTACCTGAATCCAGGGACCGGTGATCGGGCCTCCGGTGATGGCTCCTCTCCGGTCAGCTGGTCTCCCACAGTGCACTGGGGCCCGGTCATCAGGTGATCGGGCCCCAGTGCAGTATGGGAGATCACCTGATCGGGAAGCCCGGAGAAGACCACCGGAGGCCAGGAGGATGGAGGTAAGTGTAATGAAGGGAGGGGGGGGTCGCGGGGGTCCGCGATCGTGGGGTGGGGCTTAGCGCCGGTGGGGGGGTAGTAGCGGTGGTCGGTCGGCGCATGCGCGGGCTCTTAGTCTCAGTATTTTTTCCGAAAATACCGCGACTAGAGTGCGGATGGGATCCGCAGGGACAGAGCTTTATCGCAAGCTCTGTCCCTGCAAGTGATTTATAGTAAATCCCTGTGATATTGCCTGAATTCGCAATACGAATTCACTCGGTAATATCACACTACAATCCGCATTCAATATGCGGATTGTAGTAAATAGAGCCCAAAGTGAGATAGTAACGCTTATTCCCAAACTTGCAGCCCCTGGAGCACAAATGGCTCATTTGCTTCTGAGTTTGTGCAATGCTCATGGAGTCAGTAGATGATCATGTTTTGCATGTTGTGATGGACCAGTTGTGCAGGTGACAAAACACAGGCTACATGGGAAAACAATCTTTTGCAGGATTATTAGATATTTAATGAGCTATGGGCCAAAAGGAAACTTTTGTAGGGTGTTTCCACATCCTTTAACATGGGTCCAACGAGGCCGTGGACTATGGGCCTGATTCAGAGGCGCTTGCAAGTAGCGAGCGCTTGCTCTGAATCAGGTCGGCCTGTTTTTTTTTTTTGGACAGCCTCCAGGCCGCTCGATAAGCTTTAGCGGGTGGGCAGGTGATGGTCGCGACCATTGCGACCATCGGGCTTGCGATGAGACCCTTGTGGTAGGGTCTCGTCCACTGCAAGCCCCAGTGAACTTCCTGCTCTAATAGTACCTCCATTTGGCCAGCCCTCCCCCCGACCCGCCTACAAAATGGAGCGAGCTGTCGATCAACATCAACAGCCGCCCCGTTTTGCTGCGAGCCCCGAGCGAGTGAAGTTCTCACTCCCTCCTGGGCCCGCGCACTGCCCAGCCATCGACCCGCTTGCGAGTGCTATGCGCTCGCGAGCGGGTCTGAATCAGGCCCTATATACGTTAATTAGGATGAATTTTGGACCATTTAACGTTGCTTTATATAGGAAGTTATACATTTGCTGGGCACATTTTAAATAGTGTAGGATAACAATCTAAAGACTGTGGACCTCATTCAGAGTCGGTCGTTGCGGCCGCACGATCGTAAGGTAAAAGGGGCCGGATATGCAAATGAAGCGCTCGCAAGTTGCGTCGTTAAGATGGGATCGTTAGCTGGACGAGTGAGGGGAGGATGCGGCCGTAAGACTAAAAAAAGCCCCCTTCTCGTTCGCATTACATGTCATCTCTGGGCATATAAGGATTAATCGAGACCATCGGAGCTGCTCGTAGACCTTAAGGTTGACCATACCCTCTCTTAAGCACTACGATCAAGTCAGTGTAAAAACCGCCCTTGTCACATGTGCCATGACACTACTTTGTTAATTATGCACTCCCATAAACCGTATGCACTCCCATAAAACGCCGTTTGCATAGTCAGGCACGCCTGCGTTCGGATCTCCACTCCCCCGTTCACAAGCACCTTCCCCTGTTGCCACCCACAAATGCCTCATCCTGTCACTCAAACTAACGACCAGGCCAAGTTGAAGGAGAGAGCAATTTCTGATCGTAATAGCTAGTTTGCGCACGTGCACTGCGAATTTTACGCATGCGCAGTTTAGCGAACATCGGTGGCATACGACCGTGCGGCCGCAACGACCGACTCTGAATGAGGTCCTCTATGTAATGTCCTGACTTGCGTGCAGTTATTACCTGTGTGTGAGATGGTTGTCAGGTACAGGTTATGACGCTATACTGTGCTGACCTGTACATAGTCTAACAGCGCAATTTATCTCCTTTCACCAGCTGACCAATTGGCTCATGTCGCCTATGTGTTACTCAGGCTTTGTATATCTTATCATTCCACCAAGGGGCAGCTAGGTGTTTAAATGCACTGGGGGTATATTTACAAATGGTCCATTTTAATCCATCTAATGGTGCATACACACGGTCAGATTTTCTAGGACGATATAAACAATAACAATATCGTTTATCGTTATATCATTTATATCGTCCATTTTTTGGCCCCTTCCAACCCCCAAACGATGGACGATGCATGGGCACGGATGGTTGATAATGATAACGACCATCGCCCGTGCATGCAGTCCAACCTGGTTGATATCGACCTGGTTACTATAGGGACCCGCGATCGTTGATCACGGGTTGTTTATTCGTTTGGGGGTTGGTGTTGTGCTGGATGTTCGATATCGATCATCCAGCACATGCAGAATGATCAGACGATATCATTATCATTGCCTGATCTAAATTCATACGAATAATGGTAAATTCCCGATTTGAATTTAAAAAGTGAAATGTACTTCCGAATTGAGCCGATGGTGATATCATCTCTAATGTTCAAAACGGCCGAATTTGCGGCATTAAACTACCCGATTCTAAGCTTAAAAATTAAGAAATCACCCGACTTTAATGATAGTAAATTCACGATTTGCAAAAAAGTTATATTATCACCCGAAAATGCAAATCGGGACCAACACGAATCTTAGTAAATTTACCCCAAAGTGTACAAAGTATAAACAGTTAAACAAACAATAAACAACATCTGAGAAGCTGTAATTTCAACTTACAAATTGTCATTTCCTTATGTTCTGTCCCTAAATATATTGACTTTAATCAGAAATTACCATGTACCACAAATTGCTTTTATTCATATTTCATATCTGTCCATGGTATTCTCTCTAAGGATATAACACCCATCACTCTCCCTTCATCTCACTCTGTCACACTCCGGACTATTAAAACTACTTTATTACCGCTCCGGTGCCTGTCCACGGTAGCACAGAGTTCCGCTCACGCAGCACATCGCTCCGGGCTGGTGCTGAGGTCTGTCTGCGCTGCTCCTGCCCCGTCCGCTCAGTGGGCCTCATTCAGAGTCTCTCGCAAGATGCAATCGCTCGCTTGCAAAAAGTGGCCGGGTATGCAAATCAAGCGATCGGTCTTTGCGCTGTAAGGACGCCCTCTATGTCTTAGTGAACGACGGCAGTTAGCGTACGCTGGACTATAAAGCCTCCTACTTGTCACTCGCAGCACACGTCATCTCCGGGAAGAGTGTGATTAATCGTGAACATCGAGGGCCATCAGAGCTGCTCGCAGCGCTTGGGGTTGACCTAACCTACCCCAATCACTGCGAGCAGTTCAGACTAAAAAACAACCAAGTCACGTGTGCAATGACACTACTTTGCTAATTATGCACACCCATTAAACGCCGTTCTGACGGTCAAACACGCCTGCGTTCGCACAACCACTCCCCCATTCACAAGCACATTCCCCTACCACCCACAAATCAGGGTTGCCTACCCTCCCGATTCGGGCGGGAGCCTTCCGATAAACGGGTGCAGCTCCCGCCCCCCCGGAAAGGCAGGCAAGCCTCCCGCCTGCCGCCGATCCCCCGACCCCCCCTCCGAATTACCTGATAAACCCCCGCTGCGGGGGGGCCGTTGACGCGATTCGCGTCATTTTGGCCCCGCCCCCTGCTTTGCAATGCCTATTTTTCCTGCATTTTGTAGCGGGGGCGGGGCTAAAATGACGCGATCGCGTGGCCCCGCCCCCTGTCATGCCCGCAAACTGACCTCACCTCATTTGGACCGCCCCCTTTTGCCGGCCACGCCCCCTGTGTTGCCGATCTGGCTGCTCCCTCCCGGAAGGAGCAGCCAGATTGTCGGCAAGTATGCCACAAACGGCGCTATCTGTCACTCAAAGCAGTGACCTGAAAGTGGCTTGCGAGCTACCATAATCAGATCGCAACGAATGACTTGTGCACGCACACTGCGAATTATATGCATGCGCAGATGTGCGATTATCGCTCCCAGCATGCGAGCGTGCCCTAGCTAGAGACTCTGAATGAGGTCCAGTCTCCTGTTACTGAGCATGGAGATGACTCTCCGCAGCCCCTTACTCACGGCGTGTCTTCCCAGCATGATGGCACTCAGGCTGCAGTTCGGCCCCAAACCACAGGATGGGCGCAGCCATGTTGGACTCTGTCACTTGACACTCTTCCTCCACTCAGAGCGCTGCTCCTAGACCAGCTGATTGCAGCATCCAATCACTGGGGATCCTCCCAGACTGGCCATTGTTGCCAGTACAATGTCACTTCTTGCTATAGTTACAGCTCAGTGCTGAGCTCCCAGGTCCCAGGGCCGGATTCAGCAAGGATCGCAACTGCGAAAAACATGCAATGGGACGATTATTGCCTTCTGCACATGCGTATACATGGCAGCGTGCATACATGAACAAGCTATTGAGATTAGATCTCAGAGGCTATGCAGAGCCATCACAGAGTGATTGACAGGAAGTGCCATTTGTGGGTGGTAAGGGGGGGGGTCAGACGAATGCAGGCGTGCCAGTGCTTTTCAACACCGTTGCAGGGGCGAGCATAAATTATCCACTGGCCTCCGCAGTCTGAGGTCTCATAGCGTGCATGGGTGTTAGCAATTTCTGAGTAAGGTCAGTATTTGTGCAAGTGTGCGTGAGGCTGCGATGGTACTCTATTGTACTGATGGGTTCGCAGTCTTGCTAAACATTACGGATGGATGGAAGTGGGTGTACTTATGAAGTGCTGCAAGGGCATACAGCCCACCAAGCGCCTCTGCAATCTGTCTGAACCAACATGCAATAAGTAGCACTTCCCCTCGTGTATTCACATTCCTATGTCCCTGCACAGGGGTGTGGATTAAAAGATCTACAGTAATTAGATAGACAGTCAAAAGATCGACGCCAACTGGTAGACAGCCAAATAGGTTGACAGGTACAAAAGGTGGACGAGATCAAAAGGTCGACATGGAAGATGATCGACAGGTACAAATGTCGACATTTTCAAAAGGTCAACACTGGATTGGTCGACAAAAATTGTTGACACTTTTTTTTCCAACCCTAATCTTCACCCTCATCATAAACCTCCCCTTTTAGCCTCCTTCCTGGTGCCTAACCCTAACTGTCCCTCGTAGTACCTAACCTTAACCCTAACTGTCCCTCCTAGTGCCTAACCCTAACTGTCCCTCCTAGTGCCTAACCCTAACTGTCCCTCCTAGTGCCTATCCCTAACTGTCCCTCCTAGTGCCTAACCCTAACTGTCCCTCCTAGTGCCTAGCCCTAACTGTCCCTCCTAGTGCCTAGCCCTAACTGTCCCTCCTAGTGCCAAACCCTAACTGTCCCTCCTAGTGCCTAACACTAACTGTCCCTCCTAGTGCCTAGCCCTAACTGTCCCTCCTAGTGCCTAACCCTAACTGTCCCTCCTAGTGCCTAACCCTAACTGTCCCTCCTAGTGCCTAACCCTAACTGTCCCTCCTAGTGCCTAACCCTAACTGTCCCTCCTAGTGCCTAGCCCTAACTGTCCCTCCTAGTGCCTAACCCTAACTGTCCCTCCTAGTGCCTAACACTAACTGTCCCTCCTAGTGCCTAACCCTAACTGTCCCTCCTAGTGCCTAACCCTAACTGTCCCTCCTAGTGCCTAACCCTAACTGTCCCTCCTAGTGCCTAACCCTAACTGTCCCTCCTAGTGCCTAGCCCTAACTGTCCCTCCTAGTGCCTAGCCCTAACTGTCCCTCCTAGTGCCTAACCCTAACTGTCCCTCCTAGTGCCTAACCCTAACTGTCCCTCCTAGTGCCAAACCCTAACTGTCCCTCCTAGTGCCTAGCCCTAACTGTCCCTCCTAGTGCCTAACCCTAACTGTCCCTCCTAGTGCCTAACCCTAACTGTCCCTCCTAGTGCCTAACCCTAACTGTCCCTCCTAGTGCCTAACCCTAACTGTCCCTCCTAGTGCCTAACCCTAACTGTCCCTCCTAGTGCCTAACCCTAACTGTCCCTCCTAGTGCCTAACCCTAACTGTCCCTCCTAGTGCCTAGCCCTAACTGTCCCTCCTAGTGCCTAGCCCTAACTGTCCCTCCTAGTGCCTAACCCTAACTGTCCCTCCTAGTGCCTAACCCTAACTGTCCCTCCTAGTGCCTAACCCTAACTGTCCCTCCTAGTGCCTAACCCTAACTGTCCCTCCTAGTGCCTAACCCTAACTGTCCCTCCTAGTGCCTAACCCTAACTGCCCCTCCTAGTGCCTAACCCTAACTGTCCCTCCTAGTGCCTAGCCCTAACTGTCCCTCCTAGTGCCTAGCCCTAACTGTCCCTCCTAGTGCCTAGCCCTAACTGTCCCTCCTAGTGCCTAACCCTAACTGTCCCTCCTAGTGCCTAACCCTAACTGTCCCTCCTAGTGCCTAACCCTAACTGTCCCTCCTAGTGCCTAACCCTAACTGTCCCTCCTAGTGCCTAACCCTAACTGTCCCTCCTAGTGCCTAGCCCTAACTGTCCCTCCTAGTGCCTAGCCCTAACTGTCCCTCCTAGTGCCTAACACTAACTGTCCCTCCTAGTGCCTAACCCTAACTGTCCCTCCTAGTGCCTAACCCTAACTGTCCCTCCTAGTGCCTAGCCCTAACTGTCCCTCCTAGTGCCTAACACTAACTGTCCCTCCTAGTGCCTAACACTAACTGTCCCTCCTAGTGCCTAGCCCTAACTGTCCCTCCTAGTGCCTAACACTAACTGTCCCTCCTAGTGCCTAACACTAACTGTCCCTCCTAGTGCCTAGCCCTAACTGTCCCTCCTAGTGCCTAGCCCTAACTGTCCCTCCTAGTGCCTAACACTAACTGTCCCTCCTAGTGCCTAACACTAACTGTCCCTCCTAGTGCCTAACCCTAACTGTCCCTCCTAGTGCCTAGCCCTAACTGTCCCTCCTAGTGCCTATCCCTAGCTGTCACTCCTAGTGCCTAGCCCTAACTGTCCCTCCTAGTGCCTAACACTAACTGTCCCTCCTAGTGCCTAACACTAACTGTCCCTCCTAGTGCCTAACCCTAACTGTCCCTCCTAGTGCCTAGCCCTAACTGTCCCTCCTAGTGCCTAACACTAACTGTCCCTCCTAGTGCCTAACCCTAACTTTCCCTCCTAGTGCCTAACCCTAACTGTCACTCCTAGTGCCTAACCCTAACTGTCCCTCCTAGTGCCTAACCCTAACTGTCCCTCCTAGTGCCTAACCCTAACTGTCACTCCTAGTGCCTAACCCTAACTGTCCCTCCTAGTGCCTAACCCTAACTGTCCCTCCTAGTGCCTAACCCTAACTGTCCCTCCTAGTGCCTAACCCTAACTGTCCCTCCTAGTGCCTAACCCTAACTGTCCCTCCTAGTGCCTAACCCTAACTGTCACTCCTAGTGCCTAACCCTAACTGTCACTCCTAGTGCCTAACCCTAACTGTCACTCCTAGTGCCTAACCCTAACTGTCCCTCCTAGTGCCTAACCCTAACTGTCCCTCCTAGTGCCTAACCCTAACTGTCCTTCCTAGTGCCTAACCCTAACTGTCCCTCCTAGTGCCTAACCCTAACTGTCCCTCCTAGTGCCTAACCCTAACTGTCCCTCCTAGTGCCTATCCCTAGCTGTCACTCCTAGTGCCTAGCCCTAACTGTCCCTCCTAGTGCCTAACACTAACTGTCCCTCCTAGTGCCTAACACTAACTGTCCCTCCTAGTGCCTAACCCTAACTGTCCCTCCTAGTGCCTAGCCCTAACTGTCCCTCCTAGTGCCTAACACTAACTGTCCCTCCTAGTGCCTAACCCTAACTTTCCCTCCTAGTGCCTAACCCTAACTGTCACTCCTAGTGCCTAACCCTAACTGTCCCTCCTAGTGCCTAACCCTAACTGTCCCTCCTAGTGCCTAACCCTAACTGTCACTCCTAGTGCCTAACCCTAACTGTCCCTCCTAGTGCCTAACCCTAACTGTCCCTCCTAGTGCCTAACCCTAACTGTCCCTCCTAGTGCCTAACCCTAACTGTCCCTCCTAGTGCCTAACCCTAACTGTCCCTCCTAGTGCCTAACCCTAACTGTCACTCCTAGTGCCTAACCCTAACTGTCCCTCCTAGTGCCTAACCCTAACTGTCCCTCCTAGTGCCTAACCCTAACTGTCCCTCCTAGTGCCTAACCCTAACTGTCCCTCCTAGTGCCTAACCCTAACTGTCACTCCTAGTGCCTAACCCTAACTGTCACTCCTAGTGCCTAACCCTAACTGTCCCTCCTAGTGCCTAACCCTAACTGTCCCTCCTAGTGCCTAACCCTAACTGTCCCTCCTAGTGCCTAACACTAACTGTCCCTCCTAGTGCGTAGCCCTAACCCTAAAAGAAAAATGTATTGGCCAGGTTTGTGTTGACCATTCAAATATCGACCTTTTGACCATGTCGACATTTTGTACCTGTTGACCTACTACCTCTCTACCAGTTGGTGTCAATCTTTTTATTGTAGATCTATTGATTGGAACCCCCTATAGGGTACATTACTGTGAGCAGGGCCCTCTTACCTCTGTCTGTTATTATAGAATTTGCTATATAAGTAACTGTTAATAATAATAATAATAATAATAATAATAATAATGTATGTGTCACATTTGGGCTATGGTGGTGCACTGTAGAGGAATTAGAAGTCAGGGTCCCAGGTTAAGAAAGGAATCTGAGGTGAGGGGCCTGGATATATGCCTCCCTCATCCTCAAGTACCGGGTCATGGCCAAAGGCGCAGAGTCTAACCTACTGGGAGGTGTTCACCAGTGACCCCTCCAATTGGGATTTGGGTCAGGTCTCCTGCAGTGACAAAAGTGGAAAATGGAAGATCACTATCACAGGGAGTGCACAGGAGAATGATACTGGAAGTTTTGCACTTGGGTGATGCAGGCGTTCGCTTGGGAACGCCTCCATTTGTGAAGCCACCTCCCGGCCACACCTACAAAACGGGGCGAGGTGTCGATCAACATCGACAGCTGCCCCTTTTGTAGTGAGCCATGGAGCAAGTGCTTTTTGCACTCGTTCCGGTGCTTGAGCATGCGCAATGCGCACGCCGCGCGTCTGCACAGGGCCACCATCGACCCGCTTGCAAACGCTATGCACTTGCGAGCAGGTCTGAATCAGGCCCTGAGTACACACACACACCCTGTTGATCCAGGTGCAGGGCATCTGGAGAATGGCACTAGGAGATTATCCAAGTACAATGTTTTAAGGGCCTGATTCAGAGCCGGACGCTCTGACCAGAGTGCTCGCTCTGAATCAGTGCCCTCCTACCTAAAAATGGAGCGGCCTCCTGGCCGCTCGCATAGCTGTGGGTGACCACCCACAGCATATGCGAGCGGCCAAAAAGATGGTCGCGATGGTCTTGACCATCGGGCTTGCGACGAGACCCTGCGGTAGGGTCTCGGTGACCACAAGCCCTGGAGTGATTTTGGCTCTACCAGAGCCAAAATCACTCCCACTAACATCACTAGTGATGTCAGTGGGGCCGGAAACAGACGGTAGGCGTTCCCATGGGAACGCCTCCGTCTGGCAGCCACGCCCCCGGCACACCCACCAAAGGGGGCGTGCTGTCAGTCACCATCGACAGCACGCCCCCTTTGGTGCGAGACCCGGAGCGACAGCTTGGCTGTCGCTGTCTGGGTCTCGCGCATGCGCACGACGGAGCTCCCTCCATTGTGCGCATGCGCATTGGGGTAACATCGACCCACTTGCGAGCGTCCTACTGTGGCTTCAGACGCAGAAATGGCACAGGATGATGACACTTCATAGATAGTACTGGGATAACGTACTGAGGGCCTGATTCAGAGGCGCTCGCAAAAACCGAGCGCTCGCTTTGAATCAGTGCGGGCGCTGTCTTTTTTAGTTGCAGCCTCCTGGCCGCTTGCATAGCTGTGGGTGACCACCCACAGCTATTGTGAGCAGCCAGGATGATGGTCGCGATGGTCAAGACCATCGCAACCATCGGGCTTGCGACGAGACCCTTGTGGTAGGGTCTCGTGGCCGCAAGCCCCAGAGAGCTTTTGGCTCTAACAGAGCCGGAAGCTCTCTCACTGACATCACTGGTGATGTCAGTGAGGCCGCCCACAAACGGCAGGCGTTCACTTGGGAACGCCTCCATTTGTGAAGCCACCTCCTGGCCACACCTAAAAAACCGGGTTGAGCTGTCGATCAACATCGACAGCTGCCCCTTTTGTAGTGAGCCACGGAGCAAGTGCTTTTTGCACTCGCTCCGGTGCTCGCGCACTGCGCACGCCGCGCGTCCGCACTGGGCCACCATCGACCCGCTTGCGAACGCTATGCACTTGCGAGCAGGTATGAATCAGGCCCTGAGTACACACACACACCGTGAGTAACACTAGGAGAGTATTACTGGAAGAAAGGAGCTTGGAACCCGGAACACTGTAACATCTAGTATACACTGGCAGTAACGATGTTGTACAGGCAACTTCCTATTGTCTAGAGCCTGGCTAAATACCCTAAGTTAGCAGTCCATTGGAGGATAGCGGGCCTGATTCAGACCCGGTCGCAGGCGCTGAGCGCTCGCAACTGGGTAGATGTTTTCCCACTGGGCATGCGCATGTACGAGACCCGGCTAGTGACAGTTGCTCCGGGTCTCTCACAAAAGGGGGCGAGCTGTCGATGGTGATTGACAGCTTGCCCCGTTTGGTAGGCATGGCCGGGGGGTGGCTTCACAAACGGAGGTGTTCCCAAGCGAACGCCTGCTGTTTGTGGGCGGCCCCACTGACATCACCAGTGATGTCAGTGGAAGAACTTCCGGGTCTATTAGAGCCAGAAGCTCTCTTGGGCTTGCGGCCACGAGACCCTACCACAAGGGTCTCTTCGCAAGCCCGATGGCCGCGATGGTCTTGACCATCGTGACCATTGCGACCATCATCATGGCCGCTCGCCATAGCTGTGCGAGCGGCCAGGAGGCCACACAAAAAAATAAAAAAACGCCCAGATTCAGAGCGAGCGCTCTTTCAGAGCGTCCGGCTCTGAATCAGGGCCAGTGTCAGCTGACAGCAATCAATGCTACCATTGGGTAAAGGGCAATCAGGTGATGTAGATTGTCATGGCTGCACCCATGATAGTAACTGCAGGAACTAATTCACGGAGCAAGCACATCTATGTCCTAGCAGACCCCAGAAATAATCCTCAGCGCGTGAACCACCATCGAAGCTGGTTTCTGACCGCTCGAGAGGACAGGTGAAGCCGGCGTTGAGGTGAGTAACGGCCGATCCTAGGCCGCAACCTGACAATATGAGAGTGACACATGTACTGTAAAATATGATATAGTCTTCCTTTCATGCCCATAGCCATGCCTCATCCCCACAGCCACACCTCATGCCCATCCCCCATACCCATGCCTCATCCCCATTATCACAGCCATTCTCTCATGTCCATCCCCACAGCCGTGCCTCATCCCCACAGCCACACCTCATGCCCAACCCCCATAGCCATGCCTCATCCCCACAGCCATTCTCTCATGTCCATCCCCACAGCCGTGCCTCATCCCCATTATCACAGCAGTGCCTTATCCCCATCCCCACAGCCGTGCCTCATGCCCATCCCTACAGCCATGCCTCATGCCCACAGCCACACCTCATGCCCATCCCGACAGCCATGCCTCATGTCCATCCCCACAGCCGTGCCTCATGTCCATCCCCACAGCCATGCCTCATGTCCATCCCCACAGCCGTGCCTCATGTCCATCCCCACAGCCGTGCCTCATGTCCATCCCCACAGCCGTGCCTCATCCCCATCCCCACAGCCGTGCCTTATGCCCACAGCCACACCTCATGCCCATCCCGACAGCCGATCCTCATGTCCATCCCCATAGCCATGACTCATGCTCATCCCCATAGCCATGACTCATGCTCATCCCCATAGCCATGACTCATGCCCATAGCCGTGAATCATTCCCATCCCCACAGCCGTGCCTCATCCCCACAGCCACGCCTCATCCCTATACCCACAGCAGAGCCTTATCCCCATCCCCACAGCAGAGCCTCATCCCCATTCCAACAGCCATGCCTCATCCCCATCACCACAGCCATGCCTCATCCCCATCCCTTCTCCCCTTTCTCCCCCTCCTTTCCATCTTACCTAAGTGGCGGCCACGAACTCTGCTGTATAGTAATAGGCTGCACTGCACGGAGGAGGAGGAGGTGTAATGTGCACTGGGCTGTGCAGCCTATTACTATAATGTACATTACACCTCCTCCTACTTGCAGTGCGGGGGCTGTGCATCCTATTACTATAATGTACATTACACCTCCTCCTACATGCAGTGCGGGGGCTGTGCGGCCTATTACTATAATGTACATTACACCTCCTCCTACATGCAGTGCGGGGGCTGTGCAGCCTATTACTATAATGTACATTACACCTCCTCCTACATGCAGTGCGGGGGCTGTGCGGCCTATTACTATAATGTACATTACACCTCCTCCTACATGCAGTGCAGGGGCTGTGCAGCCTATTACTATAATGTACATTACACCTCCTCCTACATGCAGTGCAGGGGCTGTGCAGCCTATTACTATAATGTACATTACACCTCCTCCTACATGCAGTACAGGGGCTGTGCGGCCTATTACTATAATGTACATTACACCTCCTCCTACATGCAGTGCGGGGGCTGTGTGGCCTATTAGTATAATGTACATTACACCTCCTCTTACTATAATGTACATTACACCTCCTCCTACATGCAGTGCGGGGGCTGTGCGGCCTATTACTATAATGTACATTACACCTCCTCCTACATGCAGTGCGGGGGCTGTGCAGCCTATTACTCTAAAGCACAGGCCCTGACCATCCACGGCTCCTTTGAAATGTTTGGAAGGGGGCAAGACGCCCCCTTGCCACCCCTCATTTTGACGCCCATGAATGCCTGCAAAGAGTGTATTTGTGCAATATAATTTATGTGTATTACTGTTAGAGTTTTACATGTGACCTCTGTGTTATGTACAGTAATAAAAAATGTTGGTAATAAGACTTTGCAGAAATAGATTCTATTCTATGTATTGTAATATTTGATTTGGGTATTGGTAGGTATTACTGGCAGTGACATTGTGCTTGTCACTGCTATGATGCCCACTTGATAAAGATATGCAAAACAGTTCTGGTGCTTAGTGCCAGAACTACTGCTATTGCCAGCCCAGTTCTGGGCCATCCCTAGAGATGGTACTGCCAGTGGCGTCAATAGGGGGTGCGGACTGAATCGGGTGACACCATCCGAAGGATTGACACCATAATATCAGAGCGGCTCTGCTATTTTAGTGCCACCCCTCGGATGGTATCACTGGGCAGCCAGCACTGCACCAGTGGCGATGGATGACACCCGCAAATGCACGTCATTCACAAGTGTCCGGAGAGGGGCTGCCCTCCTGGAGTGCTGGACAAACACCAAGCGTGAAGTGAATGTGGTAACAGTACACATCAGGGGGCATCTACGGTTCAGGGCATGAGCCACTGGGTAGAGGCCTTTCATGTTCTCAGAATGCATTTATTGACATAGAGAATATTATATAGAATAACATTTGTTTTTTTTCCCCTTTTTTTAATAGATGCATCCAACATCCTTGTGTACAACCATCTAATTATTCCCGTGTAGCCTGAGATAACAATACTCTCCTGCTTGGTATGCCACTCAGAGCCTTCCTGCCATGTCTTGGAGAACATACCACCTGATGAATGGACCAAGGAAGTCACAAAATTGAAGATTCCTTTTGGATATTAGAAGACAATTTACTGTTATGATGCGAGATGTAGGTCAATAACCAGATGTCTGGTACCAAGGCCAGAGGGGTAATGATCTGAGACATGTTTCCAATGTAGGGTGGAAAGATCCACTTTACAATAGTGTATATTTTATTATTCTATGCATATAAAGCACCGCATTAAGGTCAATAAGTGAGTATCAATTTCATCGGCGTATATAAAGAGAAATAGGCCTCCTGCTGCTCTATTCTATTCTTCCCTGGCAGTAAAACGTGAATTTCAATCTGAAGATAGTCACTAAAAATGACATTTCTGGCTATGGGAAATTGATGTCTGTGCTTTGTAATGTTTTGTTTCAGAACAAGCATTAAATGAGCCACGTATGTGCCCAGACTATGAATATGAGCATATGTGGCAGGAACTGGATAGACGTGTCTCTGTTGGGGTGCACATGTCAGGCTCTGAAGAGGTTCTGAGGATTCCTCAAAACCTCCAGCAGCAGCCCAAAGGCAGGAAGCCTGGTGCCCCGAATCCTGTAACATGATGCAATGCAGTGTTGTATATGTCAGTGTGAGTACTCCTAAAGCTACTCCCTCCTATACATGGCAGTGCGCCTGATTAAGAGTTGTACGCAATCCTCTATCGGACGCAATTGACCGAAGTTTTGGGGACTGCGCATGCGCCGGGCCGCGGTTGACAGGCTACAGCTGTTTGAGAGTGTGGAAGGCAGCGACGGGGACCGGTCTGGCCCCCGCAGAGGAGTTCCGTCGTCCATTCCGAGTAAGCTGAAAGTTGGTGACTAAGGGATCTATTTACTAACAGGAGTTAAGGGTGCAAAGAGCTCTATGACCTGAACATCCAAGTATACACCGCTTCTCGATATGTACTAATTGATGTTCAGGTCTAATCTGCTGCTAGCGTTATAAGCGTTAAATTTGTGGGGTCTTATTGCGCTGCCATAGGCTCCGATGGCAGCGCTCAGAGCCTCAGAAGTTATCAAGAAGTTATCATGCTTACCGCGTCCTGTCATCTTCCATGCCGCATTGCATCCCCTGGTTGCCGGTTACTTCTGTCTTGTCTATACTTAGACATCCCAGAAGTCTCTGATGTATGTATTGTTAATGTGTGAATAAAGTTTATTTAAAAAAAAAAAAACTGCTGCTGAGCTCCACAGACCGCTCGCAGGACGCCGGAGATCACGCGCCAGCACCACAGTCAACACGTCAGCCGCCGGGTACACGCCCCCACATGATAACATGGACACGCATGCACAGAAACTATGCTGCAGGCGGTAAGGAGGGGGCAGAAACCGCTGAGGGGTGAACTTAACGTTCGCCCTTTTCATCAGCTGGTTTCTTAGTAAAAGGTGCGGTAGCTGACTCCTGCTTAGCAGCGCCAGCAGGCGAAGCAGGAGCTGCATTAACTCCACTTTATGTGGAGTGTTAGTAAATTGACCCCTTAGAGTTGGTGGTCGCCATGGCGATCCGATGCTGCGTGTCCGATCTCTGATGCCAACCGAAGGCATTTTTTTTTCTCCAGATGCTTCCTGCGGCTTTATATCCCTGAATCAGGTAACGAGTGGACGGTTCGTAGTGATCTGAAATACCCAGAGCAGGTTACACAGGTAAATGGCTGTTTAATGTGATAGCTTCTTCTTCTTTCATGTACCCGAGGAGAGCTTCCAGGATTTAGCTTCCAGGATTTAGCTTCCAGGGTTTAGCTTCCAGGGTTTAGCTTCCAGGGTTTAGCTTCCAGGGTTTAGCTTCCAGGGTTTAGCTTCCAGGGTTTAGCTTCTAGGGTTTAGCTTCCAGGATTTAGCTTCTAGGGTTTAGATCTAGGGCTTAGCTTCTAAGGGTTTCGCTTCTAAGGGTTTCGCTTCTGTACACAAAGTACACACATGCATACTAGGGGTGTGCACCGGCCACTTTTCGTGTTTTGTGTTTTGGTTTTGGATCTGGATCTTTCTTCGTGTTTTGGATCTGGATTGGTTTTGCCAAAACCACCCTTCCGTGTTTTGGGTTCTGGGTTTTGTGTTTTGGATCTGTATTTTTTTTTTAAAAAGCATAAAAACAGCTAAAATCGCAGAATTTGTTGGTTTCTCTGCTCCTATGCTATTATTAACCTCAATAACCTTAATTTCCACTCATTTCCAGTCTATTCTGAACACCTCACACCTCACAATAGTGTTTTCATGTCCAAAAGGTTGCACCGAGGTAGCTGGATGACTATGCTAAGCAACACGAGTGGGCGGCACAAACACGTGACCCATCTAGGAGTGACACTGCAGTGGCAGACAGGATGGCAGTTAGAAAAACTAGGCCCCAAACTGTACATAATGCAAAGAAAAAAAAGAAGTGCAAGATGGAATTGTCCTTGGGCCCTCCCACCCACCCTTATGTTGTATAAACAGGACATGCACACTTTAACAAATCAATCATTTCAGCGCCAGGGTCTGCCACACAACTGTGGCTGAAATGATTGGTTCGTTTGGGCCCCCACAAAACAAGCTGGCAATTAATGTGTCCCTGCACAAACTGGCTCTACGGAGGCAAGATGTCATCCTCATCCTCCTCATCCACCGATTCCTCACCCTCTTCAGTGTGTACATCCTCATCCTCACAAAGTATTAACTCGTCCCCACTTGAATCCACCACCACAGGTCCCTCTGTACCTTCTGGAGGCTGGTCTCCCTGGAAGAGCTGATAATTCATTTTGATGAACATCATCTTCTCCACATTCTGTGGAAGCAACCTCCTACGCCTTTCGCCGACAAGGTTCCCGGCTGCACTAAACACTCTTTCGGAGTACACACTGGAGGGGGGGCAACTCAGGTAAAATAGAGTCAGCTTGTACAGGGGCCTCCAAATTGCCTCTTTTTCCTGCCAGTACAGGTATGGACTGTCTGACATGCCTACTTGGATGCTGTCACCGATGTAATCCTCCACCATTCTGTCAATGGTGACAGTATCATATGCAGTGACAGTAGACATGTCAGAAATTGTTGCCAGGTCCTTCAGTCCGGACCAGATGTCCAAACTTGGTCCTGCCTGCCCTGCATCACCGCCAGCGGGTTGCTTAGGATACCTAAGTTTTTTCCTGGCAGCCCCAGTTGCGGGAGAAAATGAAGAAGGAGCCGTTGACGTGTCACGTTCCGCTTCAGCTGACAGTGTGTTCACCAGCAGGTCTTTGCACCTCTGCAGGCTTGTGTTGGCCGGAAAGAGAGACACCACATAGGCTTTAAACCTAGGATCAAGCACGGTGGCCAAAATGTAGTGGTCGGATTTCAACAGATTGACCACCCTGGAATCCTGGCAAAGCGAATGAAGGGCTTCATCCACAAGTCCCACATGCCGAGCGGAATCGCTCCGTCTTAGCTCCTCCTTCACTTTCTCCAGCTGCTTCTGCAAAAGCCTGATGAGGGGAATGACCTGACTCAAGCTGGCTGTGTCTGAACTGACTTCACGTGTGGCAAGTTCGAAGGGCTGGAGAACCTTGCACAACACGGAAATCATTCTCCACTGCGCTTGAGTCAGGTGCATACCCCCTCCTTTGCCTATGTCATAGGTGGATGTATAGGCTTGTATGGCCTTTTGCTGCTCCTCCATCCTCTGAAGCATATAGAGGGTTGAGTTCCACCGCGTCACAACCTCTTGCTTCAGGTGATGGCGGGGCAGGTTCAAGAGTGTTTGCTGGCGCTCCAGTCTCCGGCACGCAGTCGCTGAATGGCGAAAGTGGCCAGAAATTTGTCGGGCCACCCAAAGCGTCTCCTGCACGCCCCTGTCGCTTTTCAGAAAATTCTGCACCACCAAGTTTATTGTGTGAGCAAAACATGGGACGTGCTGGAATTTGCCCAGATGTAATGCCCGCACAATATTGGTGGCGTTGTCAGATATCACAAATCCCCAGGAGAGTCTAAGTGGGGTAAGCCACTGGGCGATGATTTCCCTCAGTTTCTCTAAGAGGTTGTCGGCGGTGTGCCTCTTACTGAAACCGGTGATACACAGCGTAGCCTGCCTTGTAACGAGCTGGCGTTTCTGAGATGCTGCTACTGGTGACGCTGCTGCTGTTGCTGCGTAAGGTGATACATCTACCCAGTGGGCTGTCACAGTCATATAGTCCTTAGTCTGCCCTGTTCCACTTGTCCACATGTCCGTGGTTAAGTGGACATTGTGTACAACGGCATTTTTCAGGACACTGAGGACACTTTTTCTGACGTTTCTGTACAGTCTCGGTATCGCCTGCCTAGTGAAGTGGAATCTAGACGGGATTTGGAACCGGGGACACACTACCTCCATCAATTGTCTAAATCCCACTGCACTAATGGCGGATACCGGACGCACGTCTAACACCAACATAGCAGTCAAGGCCTCAGTTATACGTTTTGCTTCAGGATGACTGCTGTCGTACTTCATCCTCCTCGCTAAGGACTGTTGGAGGGTCAATTGTTTAGTAAAAGTAGTGGTGTTCCTACTTCCTCTCTGGGATGATGAACGACTCCCAGCAGCAGCAACAGCAGCAGCGGCAGCAGTAGGCGTAGCAATGCAGGATCCTCCAGAGGAATCCCAGATAGGAGAGTCAGTCATGCCAGTGACATGGCCTGCAGGACTACTTCCGATCCTGACTAAGGAGGAAATTGACGAGGAGGGAGTTGACGGTGTGGTTTGCAGGCGCTTGGATACAACAGGACAACGGGATTTAGGTGTCCCTGGACTGCTTACGGTCTTAGCCAAAGTTTCTGAACTTGACAGTAACTTTTTATGAACGCGCTGCCGGTGCCATATAAGGGAGGATGTTCCTAGGTGGTTGACGTCCCTACCCCTACTTATTTCACCTTTACATATGGTACATATGGCAAGACAGTTGTTGTCCGGATTTGGATAGAAATATTGCCAGACCAAAGAGGTGGAATGTTTGGTCTTCTGCCCAGGCATGACCGTGATGGGCTTTTTCATCCCACGGACAACAACTGTCTCCCCCGGAGCCTGATTTAAACAAACCACATCACCATCAGAATCCTCCTCGCCAACTTCCTCCTCAGCGCCAGCTACACCAGTATCCTCATCCTGTTGAACTTCAACAGTGACATCTTCAATTTGCATATCAGCAAGTGGACTGTGGGTGCTCCTTTCAGCACTTGCAGGGGGCGTGCAAATGGTGGAAAGAGCCACCTCTTCCCGTCCAGTGCTGGGAAGGTCAGGCATCGCCACCACCACCACACTTGGACTCTCCTTGGGGATTTGTGATATCTTCTTAGAAAGCACAGTTCTTCGCTGTGCTTTTGCCAGCTTAACTCTTTTGATTTTTTTAGTGGGAGGAGGGCTTCCATCGTCATGTGAAGCTGAACCACTAGTCATGAACATACTAGGGATCGACCTTAGCCGTTCCTTGCCACTCCGTGTCGTAAATGGCATATTGGCAAGTTTACGTTTCTCTTCAGCTGATTTAAATGTCTTTTTCAAGGTCATTTTCCTGAACTTTGCCATTTGGGATTGTATGTGCCCTCTACTATGACATTGGGCATCGGCCTTGGCAGACGACGTTGATGGCATGTTATCGTCTATGTCATGACTAGTGGCAGCAGCTTCAGCACTAGGAGGAAGTGGTTCTTGATCTTTCTCTATTTTATTTTTATCGGAGAAAGTTTGGTCCTCCATTTATGTTATATCGATTTGATATATACGTGCGGCTAAACACAGAAAATAATTTTTTTTTTGGTTTGGACTGGAGTGTACTTTGGGGGTTACAGCACCCTTTAACGGTCAAGCCAGCCGGCCCTTTACTTATGACACAGGCGCACGCTTGGCACTACTTTGTTGATGCACGTGCGGCTACTGCGCACACAATTCACAAACACAGAAAATAATTTTTTTTTTAGTTTGGACTGGAGTGTACTTTCGGGGGTTACAGCACCCTTAACGGTCAAGCCAGCCAGCCCTTTACTTATGACACAGGCGCACGCTTGGCACTACTTTGTTGATGCACGTGCGGCTACTGCGCACACAATTCACAAACACAGAAAATAATTTTTTTTTTGGTTTGGACTGGAGTGTACTTTCGGGGGTTACAGCACCCTTAACGGTCAAGCCAGCCGGCCCTTTACTTATGACACAGGCGCACGCTTGGCACTACTTTGTTGATGCACGTGCAGCTACTGCGCACACAATTCACAAACACAGAAAATAATTTTTTTTTTGGTTTGGACTGGAGTGTACTCTCGGGGGTTACAGCACCCTTAACGGTCAAGCCAGCCGGCCCTTTACTTATGACACAGGCGCACGCTTGGCACTACTTTGTTGATGCACGTGCGGCTACTGCGCACACAATTCACAAACACAGAAAATAATTTTTTTTTGGTTTGGACTGGAGTGTACTTTCGGGGGTTACAGCACCCTTTAACGGTCAAGCCAGCCGGCCCTTTACTTATGACACAGGCGCACGCTTGGCACTACTTTGTTGATGCACGTGCGGCTACTGCGCACACAATTCACAAACACAGAAAATAATTTTTTTTTTGGTTTGGACTGGAGTGTACTTTGGGGGTTACAGCACCCTTTAACGGTCAAGCCAGCCGGCCCTTTACTTATGACACAGGCGCACGCTTGGCACTACTTTGTTGATGCACGTGCGGCTACTGCGCACACAATTCACAAACACAGAAAATATATTATTTTTTTTAGCACTTGGGGGGAGCACCCCTGATGGACAGAGCACCCCCTGGACAACACTACAGCACTCCTTTAGGACTGGGACACTGCACAGGACTTTGGAGTGGACACAGCCCCTATGGAGAACTGACTGCACAACACAGTCCAGCCAGCCCCTATGGACTTTGAAGTAGTGGACACAGCCCCTATTAACAACAGCAGCACAGCACAACACAGCCAGCCCCTATGGACTTTGGAGGAGTGGACACAGCCCCTATGGACAACAGCAGCACAGCACAACACTACACTACACTACACAGCCCTAACTCCCACCCTCCCTCTTCACTGTCCACAGCCGAGTGAGAAAATGGCGCCGACGCGGGTACCTTATATAGGATCCAAAACCCGCGAGACTCGGAAGGCGGGATGATGACGTTTTGCCTCTATTTCAGATCCGAGTCAGGCGGGAAAAGTCGAGCCTGACTCGGATCAGACTCGGATCGGGGGGGCTCGGGGGGGTTCGGATTTCAGAAATCCGAACCCGCTCACCCCTAATGCATACATACACAAGAATATACACACACAAGAACGTACATGCATACATACACAAGAATATACACACACAAGAACGTACATGCATACATACACAAGAATATACACACACAAGAACGTACATGCATACATACACAAGAACGTGCACACACATACATACACAAGAATATACACACAAGAACGTACATACATACACAAGAACATGCACACACACACACAAGAATATACACACACACACGAACGTACATACGTACACAAGAATGTGCACACACACACAAGAATGTACACACACACAAACACAGGAACGTACACACACAACTTGTGTAAGTTCTTTCTGTGATGGCAAGTTTCTTTTCCACTTTGTGTTACCTCCCCACGAGTTACTGGGGATATGAGGAAGAAATACTGGGTAATACAAGGGAATAAGGACCTTATTCAGAGGCGGGCGTACGGTCTACGACCACACGGCCGCCTCGATGTTTTGCCAGTGCGCATGCGCACGAGGGAGCCGGCTCCTTCGTGCGCATGCGTGAGACCCACTACGACCGACAGCGCCGGTCGTAGCGGATCTCTTTCCAAAGGGGGCGAGCTGTCGATGTTGATTGACAACTCGCCCCGTTTGTAAGGCAGGCCGGGGGGGGGTGGCAGCCCAAACGGAGGTGTTCCCATGGGAACGCCTGCCGTTTGGGGGAGGCCCCACTGACATCACTAGTAATGTCAGTGGAGAGCTTCCGGCTCTGACAGAGCCAGAAGCTCTCCGGGGCTTACGACAAGTGAGACCCTACCCTAGGGTCTCGTCGTAAGCCCCGATGGTCGCGATGGTCTCTGACCATCGCGACCATCACCCGAGCGGTCGTTAGAGCTGTGGGTGTTAACCCACAGCCTAACGACCGCAACAGAGGTGGGCGGTGAGGATGCAAGTGGCCGCCCAGTTTCTGAGCGACCGCTTGCATCCTCCGACCACCTCTGAATGAGGCCCTAAGACTCCAACCTCTGAAAGATACCTTTATGAACATACAAAATCATTGATTTATGTGAGTTGGGGTACGCCCATCTTTCCGTATTTTATACCTTCACGATGGTGAGCATAATTTAACGACCATTACACACTGGTGACAAGACCCCTCAGTCAAAGATACCTTTATAGGAGGAATCCGTAACACTGTTATGTGAGTACGGTACGATCACTTCACATCCTTGGCTTAAGGGGAAAAGTCACGTTTTATTGGGATATTATAAAGATCTTGTCACGACCTACTGCACTATTTTTGTTTTTCTCTCTTTCTCCCTCACTTGACAAGCACATACGTCAGAAGAACTAGAACATTATTCTTCATGATGAATATTTTATGCTGAAGATTTCCACCTGGGTTGTGGTATTACTACATTTGACATTTCTTTTTAATAGTTGTGGTTTGGAGGGCGCAGCATTTGGGTTTTGTCTTTTGGTTCTTATTGTCATTCATCGATGTGTCTGACCTGTGGTTGGATTGCTGTAGTCTTCTTTGTTTGGTCACAGCGACTGGAAGATCTTCGTACGTTTCGTCATGGCGGATGAGGAAGACGCGTCTGTGAGATGTGCGATTGAATTTTGTGTTAAACTTGGAAAAAGCAGAAATGAAACTCATGGAATGTTACGGAAGCATACGGGGGAGAAACAATTAGCTGCAGTATATCGGAGGTGGAAGCACTTCAGAGAGGGTAATACGCGAGTGACTGACAAAGTGCGTTCTGGGAGAGCATCCACCGCGGTTACAGATGTCAGCATCGCCAAATCTGCGGAGATGTTGCAAAATGACAGAAGGTTCATTTTACGAGAACTTTCGGCCTCACTTGTCATCTCATTCCAACGGGTTCCGCATATTGTGACAAAGGAACTGACAATGCATCACGTGTGCCAGGTGGGTACCCGGAACTCTTACAGAAGAGCAGATGTGACAAAGGAACTGACAATGCATCACGTGTGCCAGGTGGGTACCCGGAACTCTCACAGAAGAGCAGATGTGACAAAGGAACTGACAATGCATCACGTGTGTGCCAGGTGGGTACCCGGAACTCTCACAGAAGAGCAGATGTGACAAAGGAACTGACAATGCATCACGTGTGCCAGGTGGGTACCCGGAGATCTCACAGAAGAGCAGATGCGACGACGAGTTGTATCGTGCAAGAACACCGTTAGAATTTCGGAGAGGATACCCGATTTCCTGACATCGATTGTGACGTGTGATGAATCGTGGATTCGTCATTTATGATTCGGAACCCAAACAGTCCAGTGTATGGAAACAACCGAAATCGCTTCCACCCAAAAATTCTGTGTGATTCCTTCGGCGTGTAAAGTCATGCTTCTGCTGTTCTTTGATGCCCACGGAATTATCCTGCAGCACTGGGTTCCCCGTGGACAGACAATTAATGGCGACTACTACGCAAACGTCCTGAAAACCGATTTGCGTGGAGCCATGAGGAAGAAAAGGCCACATTTGCTGAGGAAACAGTGGTTTTTGCTACAAGACGATGCCCGACCACATGTTGCTGCTGTTACATTGGCAGCACTGACAGAAATGAATGGGACAGCGCTGGACCACCCTCCATATAGCCCGGACTTAGTGCCCTGTGATTTCTGCCCATTCCCAACCCTGAGAAAACAACTGTGCGGAAAGATGTTCTGAACAGATGATGAAAGGAAAAACGCCTCAGCTGCAGCACTAACAGCGATGTCACAAAACCGTCTACTGCGCGTCTATGAGTTGTTGTTGAAACGCTGCAAAAAATGTGACGGACGCTACTTTGAAACAGAAAAATGTTCAGATCCTGTGAAGTCATCGGATTCTAAATAAAAAAATCAGTCTTATTACTTTTCACTTAGCCCTCGTATTTTCTGTGTGGGTTCATAGAAGTGGAGATGTTACCCATAGCAACCAGTAAGATTCTACTTATCATTTATTTAGCACTTTCTAGAACAGTGATTTTCAACCGTCTTCAACTCGCTTCACACCGAACAAGATTTTAAAGTTGCCAAGACACACCATCAGTCCCACACGGAGAAAAACACATTCACTGGCCCCACAGAACACAAAATATAACCCATTGGCCCCCACAGAACACAAAATAAAACCCATTGGCCCCCACAGAGCACAAAATAAAACCCATTGGCCCCCACTTAAAAAAAAAAATTAGACTGGCCCCCTCTAAAAGCAAAATAAGACACATAGTATCCACATAAAAACATAGTTACCTACTCTCCCGAAAGTGCCGAGAACCTCAAGAAAATTGTGTGTCACTCCTGGCCCCCTGGAATTGCTGGCAGAATCCACTGGTATCAATAGCTGCCATACCCCAAAATATTCTCATGTAAGAGACATGGGGCAGGATGCATGACACATGGCAATGCATCCCGCCACTCATGGCACGTATTCTGCCATTAATTACGCCGGCATGCATGAATGAAATCACAAAGGACAGCTCTCTTGGTAAGAGCGGTCCTTTGCGATGGAGGGACATCCGGCTCTATGACCCAGAAGTCCCTATGGCGTCCTTCCAATTGGGATCCAATTGGATTTCTCACAGGGGAGCATCACAAAGAGAAGCCCATAGGTTTCTATTGGGCAACTCCTTCTGAGGATGGAGTTACCCACCACATCCAGGTCCCGGAATCTTTCGCATTCCAGGGCTTGGTGCAAATGAGAAATGCCGTCAAACCCCCCAAAAACTGCATTTACGACTTTAGTGCATCCCGCCCAATGTCATACCTTATACCATTAACTACTTGCGAGGCATAGTCGAATGGGAATTTCTGGGATATCCACAGATTCCAAGCATCACAAGAATTTATCTGAGGTCCCCTGTTTCCAAGCGCAAAAGTAGCCCCCAGAGAAACTTTCCATGGGGTCTGCTAAATTGCGAGATTTACCAAGCACATTGCTAAGCTTGGCCCTAGTAACTATCTATAGATGGCGTTAGCCCTTAGTGACCTATAGGGCTACTCAAGCACAGATGTTACCAGAGCCAGATGAGTGCGCATGCACATCAGGACCACTGCCTCCGCACGTGGAAGCAAATTGATAGCGCTTGGTTTCACTTTGCGTCTAATACTTCGCTAGGACAGGGCTTCCTCTAATGCTCTGTCCCAGCACCCAAAGTATGGTAATTGCAAGCCGTAATTTACATACCGCATTGCAATTATGGGTGACATCACAGCTGTATGAAAAATGCGAGATGCGATAAATATATCAGAAGGATCGAGACCACTGTTGTGTTCATCAGCTGTTTGTGACCACTGACATCATGCGCCATATGTCTTTTGCATGACCCAGATTGCGGACTTCCAGGCTCATTCCTAGTGCGCAGACTTGACGCCTGTCTCTGATAGGGATGTGCGCCGGACCATTTTTGCCGGATTTGGATTTGGTTCTAATTTGTCGTCCGGCTTTGGATTTACCAAACTGCGGTGACTGGCTTTGGATTTGGCTTTGGATTTTTTTTACAAAAATTGACAAAAAAAGCTAAAATCACATAAATTGGTCTTTTTTTCTTCCTAGAGTATTATTAACCTCAATAACATTAATTTACAGTCAATTTAGACCATATCACAGCTTATAATATTGTTTTCAACATTATTGGCCAAAGGTTGCAGTGAGCTGACTGGTTCCTAAGCGACAAAGCAGCGGCACAACGACACAGACACCACAGTATAAAGCACATCTATGACACATTGCCACACAGCAGTGGCAGAAATGAAAAGTAGTGCACCCACCCAGTGGGGTACGGCCAGCAGAATCACAGTACTTGTTTACATAGTGGGCTACGGCCCAAGGAGTCACAGTGCACAATGTTATTCACATTACACCGCACATAGGGCCTGATTCACATTACACCATAAAGTAGTGTCTCTTATTTATGTTACGACACACAGTAGTGCCCCTATTACACAATGCCCACAGTAGTGCCCCTTTTACACAATGCCCACAGTAGCGGTGTCCCTTACACAATGCCCCCAGCAGTGGTGCCCCCTATGCAGTCCCCTTAGTAGTAGGGTCCCCTATGCAGTGCCCCCAGTAGTATGCCCCCCATTAGCAGGCCCCCCCAGTAGTATGCCCCCCATTAGCATGCCACCCAGTAGTATGCCCCCCATTAGCAGGCCCCCCCAGTAGTATGCCCCCCATTAGCAGGCCCCCCCAGTAGTATGCCCCCCCCCAGTAGTATGGCCCCCCCAGTAGTATGCTGCCCCAGTAGCAGGCCCCCCTCAGTAGTAGGCTGCCCCAGTAGTAGCCCCCCTGTAGTAGTAAGCCCCCCCAGTAGTAGGGCCCCCAGTAGTATGGCCCCCAGTAGTAGCAGGCCCCTCAGTAGTATGGCCCCTCCAGTAGTATGGCCCCCCCAGTAGCAGGCCCCTCAGTAGTATGGACGCCCAGTAGCAGACCCCCCCAGTAGCAGACCCCCCCCAGTAGCAGGCCCCTCAGTAGTATGGACCCCCAGTAGCAGACCCCCCCCAGTTGTATAGCCCCCCCAGTTGTATAACCCCCCCCAGTAGTATAACCCCCCCCAGTAGCGCCCCCGGCCCTTGCACAACTTTCACAAGTAAAAAAAAAAAAAATTACCTGATTCCCCGCTCCCGCGCCGTCCGCTCTGCTGTCACACACTGCGGAGGGAGCCGGAAGACGGAGCTCATGTGTGAGCTCCAGCCGGCTCCCTCCGTTCAGCAGCCACTGGCGGCTGTGTGTTTGTGTCTGTGTAGGGCAGAGCGCTATCACAGCGTTCTGCCCTACACAATCGGAGCCCTGATGTCGGATTCTCTAGTGAGAATCCGACATCAGGCGGCCGCCGTTCGGCCCCGAACGGGGATCCGAGTCAGGCGGTGAACACCCGAACAGGGTTCGGGTGGACTCGGATCCCCAATGTTCGGAGCGGTTCGGATTCCACAGAATCCGAACCGCTCATCTCTAGTCTCTGATGGATCTTTTGCACTAAGCATGAGGTGGGTGCAAGTCCCAATACCAATAATGATTGTTACGGCAGTGGGCGGGATTGGCTTCCACACACAGCCACACGAGTATCCAGCATACACCGGCAGTTTCTTACATTAAGTAGACTTCCCTGGCATTATGGGAAAGTGGCAGAGGATGCATCCAACTCACAGGCAGGCCCAGAGCACATAAACTACCCAGCAGTGATGTGCAGTGAGGTCAATGGCTGGGAAGGCACACATGGAGATGAGTCTGAGTGTCTGTCTCACCTCTTACTCACCGTAACCCTCACTTCACTACACTAAGCTTCAGTGTCCATTGATTCTGCTACCTGCATCACGGTCTTCTCTTGCTGCTGCTGACTGAGCTCCAATCTCTAAACACTGCACTTCTTGGTCACATGACACTCTTCTACCTGCATCACCGTGTCTTCTCTTGCTGCTGCTGATTTAGCTCCGATCTCTAAACACTGCAGTGCACTCCCCTGGTTACATGACACATCCAAGGTGTCCATCAGTGCTCATGGCATGCCCTCCATACTCAGAGGCATGCCTCTATTAGCTCTCTTTCTGTGCAGCTTACTGCCCATAGTGTGGCCTCGCTCCCAGCTCTGCAAGCAATGCAGAAGTGAGGCTGAGCTGTTGCTGCCTCACCTCTCATCTCCCTGCAGTCTCAATGAGCTGCACAAAACTGGTGAGTGCTAACTATAAATAATTACAATTAATAATGTTTATGTTATAAAAATCTTCTTTGTATTATTAAAAACATTTCTATATCAAATCTCAGGAGTATGACAGGGGAGGCGAGGCCTCCCTCTCCTGCCTACCCTGACTGCACGTCCCTACTGCCCAGGTATCCTAAAGACTAAGACCTGATGCAGAGGTGGAAGCAGAAACACCCGCAGCTGCACCTTTATATAATGCACCGTCTGCAACTTTATGCAAATGGTTACAAAGCCCTTCCCTGCTGTAGTAGAGATGCCCGCTTTCAGCATTCGCACCCGCAGTTATACTGATTGGTGTATTCTTAGGGCATGATTCAGAGACGGTTGGCAATGCAGCTGCAGTCATAGCCGCTCTCGCGTTACCAAATGCAAATGCTAATTTCAGCCTTCCCTACTGTATGTGCGGGACGGCGCGATGGAGAGTACGAGCATTGAGACGCCCACTATCAGGCTGCGTGGTCTGCGCATTTGTGATGGAGATTGTAAACACTCCAACATCAACGCAACATCGGTCACACCACCAACATTTGCGGTAGGTTACGGTCTACTCTACGTACTCTCCTCTAATCCAACTACACATGGCCTCTGAGGCATTGGATGTGTGAATATGAACACAGCAGCGTGAAAATGCCCTGACACTCCCACAACACGCCCCTGGCACTCCCACAACACGCCCCTGACACTCCCACAACACAAACCCTGACAGTCCCACAACACAAACCCTGACACTCCCACAACACAAACCCTGACACTCCCACAACACAAACCCTGACACTCCTATAACACGCCCCTGACACTCCTATAACACGCCCCTGACACTCCTATAACACGCCCCTGACACTCACCGCCCAGGAATGCCTGCTATGTTTTAGGTACACTTCTCCCTGTGTGCGCCTGAAATTAGAACTGCAACTCTGCACGGACACAATCAAGACACATGTGCGGTTGCGGTACTACTTACGCACACACAATACCATAAAATTGCTCCTCTACGTGTGTGATCGGCTGTGCTCACATCTCAGCATCGCGCCCTAAGGGTAACTAAATGACAACCTAGGCGGCATAATAACATGTATAAAATCATCTACTTTGCAGGCAGAATAAACACAACGTACTAACGATAAATACATAAAAGAAACTCATATAAATCAATCAAAAATAAAATATTGTTGGAGGAGGTACTGTACTGTATAGCACAATAATCATTAAATTGTTACATCAGTATGTAATCACATTCTACATGTATTGCTTTTAATAAGATTTACGTTCATGAATACATACATTGCACATTAAAAACAATACAAAAATATATTTTGCATGCAGCCTTATCTCATGATCTCAGTACATCTCACATACAAAACATTGAGATAGATGGAAAGTACACGTGTAAGAGTCACTTAGTGAACTTTCAGTGGTTAAAGTGTTATCGTTATAAAGGAGTAAATAGGAAATAGCCGTAATTTGGTGACAAGACTTTTTACGCGTTGGGAAAGGAACGCGGCACATTTTGTTTTACCCTACATTTCCATAACTAACCTTCTAGTGCAATTTGCATAATATATCGACTTCTAGTCTTTGGTTATAAAGAAAAAAATTGATGCTGTTTTCTGAAAATGCAAAATGTTGTGACAAAAAGCGATTTCACTGTGCAAATAATAACTCTATTTAAGTTGTGCAAAACCTGCTGCCTACCCTCCACACAAGCAGAAAAAGAGCGTCACCCCACTCTTACTCACAACTGTACAGAAGAAAGCTTGGTGTGAGATGGCACCGGGTATACACATCACATAGACATTATAATATGTACAGAAGAAAGCTTGGTGTGAGATGGCACCGGGTATACACATCACATAGACATTATAATATGTACAGAAGAAAGCTTGGTGTGAGATGGCACCGGGTATACACATCACATTGACATTATAATATGTACAGAAGAAAGCTTGGTGTGAGATGGCACCGGGTATACACATCACATAGACATTATAATATGTACAGAAGAAAGCTTGGTGTGAGATGGCACCGGGTATACACATCACATAGACAATATAATATGTACAGAAGAAAGCTTGGTGTGAGATGGCACCGGGTATACACATCACATAGACAATATAATATGTACAGAAGAAAGCTTGGTGTGAGATAGCACCGGGTATACACATCACATAGACATTATAATATGTACAGAAGAAAGCTTGGTGTGAGATGGCACCGGGTATACACATCACATAGACATTATAATATGTACAGAAGAAAGCTTGGTGTGAGATGGCACCGGGTATACACATCACATAGACATTATAATATGTACAGAAGAAAGCTTGGTGTGAGATGGCACCGGGTATACACATCACATAGACATTATAATATGTACAGAAGAAAGCTTGGTGTGAGATGGCACCGGGTATACACATCACATAGACAATATAATATGTACAGAAGAAAGCTTGGTGTGAGATGGCACCGGGTATACACATCACATAGACAATATAATATGTACAGAAGAAAGCTTGGTGTGAGATGGCACCGGGTATACACATCACATAGACATTATAATATGTACAGAAGAAAGCTTGGTGTGAGATGGCACCGGGTATACACATCACATAGACATTATAATATGTACAGAAGAAAGCTTGGTGTGAGATGGCACCGGGTATACACATCACATAGACATTATAATATGTACAGAAGAAAGCTTGGTGTGAGATGGCACCGGGTATACACATCACATAGACATTATAATATGTACAGAAGAAAGCTTGGTGTGAGATGGCACCGGGTATACACATCACATAGACATTATAATATGTACAGAAGAAAGCTTGGTGTGAGATGGCACCGGGTATACACATCACATAGACATTATAATATGTACAGAAGAAAGCTTGGTGTGAGATGGCACCGGGTATACACATCACATAGACATTATAATATGTACAGAAGAAAGCTTGGTGTGAGATGGCACCGGGTATACACATCACATAGACATTATAATATGTACAGAAGAAAGCTTGGTGTGAGATGGCACCGGGTATACACATCACATAGACAATATAATATGTACAGAAGAAAGCTTGGTGTGAGATAGCACCGGGTATACACATCACATAGACTTTATAATATGTACAGAAGAAAGCTTGGTGTGAGATGGCACCGGGTATACACATCACATAGACAATATAATATGTACAGAAGAAAGCTTGGTGTGAGATAGCACCGGGTATACACATCACATAGACATTATAATATGTACAGAAGAAAGCTTGGTGTGAGATGGCACCGGGTATACACATCACATTGACATTATAATATGTACAGAAGAAAGCTTGGTGTGAGATGGCACCGGGTATACACATCACATAGACATTATAATATGTACAGAAGAAAGCTTGGTGTGAGATGGCACCGGGTATACACATCACATAGACATTATAATATGTACAGAAGAAAGCTTGGTGTGAGATGGCACCGGGTATACACATCACATTGACATTATAATATGTACAGAAGAAAGCTTGGTGTGAGATGGCACCGGGTATACACATCACATAGACATTATAATATGTACAGAAGAAAGCTTGGTGTGAGATGGCACCGGGTATACACATCACATAGACAATATAATATGTACAGAAGAAAGCTTGGTGTGAGATGGCACCGGGTATACACATCACATAGACAATATAATATGTACAGAAGAAAGCTTGGTGTGAGATAGCACCGGGTATACACATCACATAGACATTATAATATGTACAGAAGAAAGCTTGGTGTGAGATGGCACCGGGTATACACATCACATAGACATTATAATATGTACAGAAGAAAGCTTGGTGTGAGATGGCACCGGGTATACACATCACATAGACATTATAATATGTACAGAAGAAAGCTTGGTGTGAGATGGCACCGGGTATACACATCACATAGACATTATAATATGTACAGAAGAAAGCTTGGTGTGAGATGGCACCGGGTATACACATCACATAGACAATATAATATGTACAGAAGAAAGCTTGGTGTGAGATGGCACCGGGTATACACATCACATAGACAATATAATATGTACAGAAGAAAGCTTGGTGTGAGATGGCACCGGGTATACACATCACATAGACATTATAATATGTACAGAAGAAAGCTTGGTGTGAGATGGCACCGGGTATACACATCACATAGACATTATAATATGTACAGAAGAAAGCTTGGTGTGAGATGGCACCGGGTATACACATCACATAGACATTATAATATGTACAGAAGAAAGCTTGGTGTGAGATGGCACCGGGTATACACATCACATAGACATTATAATATGTACAGAAGAAAGCTTGGTGTGAGATGGCACCGGGTATACACATCACATAGACATTATAATATGTACAGAAGAAAGCTTGGTGTGAGATGGCACCGGGTATACACATCACATAGACATTATAATATGTACAGAAGAAAGCTTGGTGTGAGATGGCACCGGGTATACACATCACATAGACATTATAATATGTACAGAAGAAAGCTTGGTGTGAGATGGCACCGGGTATACACATCACATAGACATTATAATATGTACAGAAGAAAGCTTGGTGTGAGATGGCACCGGGTATACACATCACATAGACAATATAATATGTACAGAAGAAAGCTTGGTGTGAGATGGCACCGGGTATACACATCACATAGACATTATAATATGTACAGAAGAAAGCTTGGTGTGAGATGGCACCGGGTATACACATCACATAGACAATATAATATGTACAGAAGAAAGCTTGGTGTGAGATGGCACCGGGTATACACATCACATAGACAATATAATATGTACAGAAGAAAGCTTGGTGTGAGATGGCACCGGGTATACACATCACATAGACAATATAATATGTACAGAAGAAAGCTTGGTGTGAGATGGCACCAGGTATACACATCACATAGACATTATAATATGTACAGAAGAAAGCTTGGTGTGAGATGGCACCGGGTATACACATCACATAGACAATATAATATGTACAGAAGAAAGCTTGGTGTGAGATGGCACCGGGTATACACATCACATAGACATTATAATATGTACAGACGTAAGCTTGGTGTGAGATAGCACCGGGTATACACATCACATAGACAATACAAAATGTGTATGAATAATACTTAATCCTTTATAAAGTGGTCTGGAGGTATAACCCAGGATAAATGAAAATGACAGTGTAAGTTTCCTGCTGTAGGGTTCACACCATCCCGGTATTCTCCATCATGTACATGGAAACAAAACACATAAAGAACAAATGTTCTAAAAAATTGTGTTAAAGGTATGTTCAATATTTGTAATATTTCAGTTTTGATTAAAAATTCATGGAATATATCAAAGGGACGTACCCCAACTTACAACATAGCAAGTGGGGAACAATCACATCAAGTTATCTTTTACTTCTTAAACTCGTATCTATACAAGTGATGTACCCCAACTTACCATACTGCAAGTAGGGACAATCACATCAAGGGATCTTTCTCTGTAATTGGAATATGTACAGTATCTCCGATAAGCAGTTGATTGGGAAAGAATTAGATGCGTACCCTACTTACATGCAGGGAAATGTTGATGAAGTAGATCAAGGTTTCTTTCCACGATTTCCAATTGTCACCAGCACAACTACTTCAAAATCTCATCCTCCCCATTTACGTCTCCATACATAGGAGGTTTGTGGAAAAATTATGTACTATATTTAATATGGTGTATACAAGAATATATCAAATAATGGCCGCGATAAAAAAATAATGACCTCTTATCGCTAAAGGAAGAATGGAGTCTGGAAATCCAAAGAGTCCGTAGAGAAAAGGTCCCCAATAAGGATAGCAGCAGTGGTACGGGACACGTTTATGGATATTTCTCCTTACTCTGTATACTCTATTTTACTCTCATAGGAGCACCTCTGTGTACTCATTTTGAACTAATATTGGGTTAATTTGTTTCACGGTAGCATATCCATCATTGCTATCTCTGTACATACCTTACACTAATTCATACCAGTGCCCATTCCCCTGTCCCATCATACTCCTCAATTATCTACAGTATCTCAGATAATGAACTATCACGTCAAAGTAGGAAAGAGTCTATCAGCCGCAGCGCAGGGATAATCTGACATCTGTGTACCTACGAGCGTAAAACCTCTCCCAATACCCACGAAGGGATCAGCAGCTTCCCCCAGTATATCTGCAGCAGGAGAAACACAACCTCATTTGTTAGTACATAAGGAGTCTCATGTTTAACCCCACTTAGCAGCTTAAATAAAGGGGCCCGTCTTTGCTTAGAAGTGTCATGATTGGTGCTAGTGAGTTACCTGTCTCAGGTGATGAACTGGATTCTCTGGAGGCCGGTTGGACCGGAACCATGGGTGATGTAGATAGCTCTATTTACAAGACTTGTGTAGCTGTGAAAACTGCCTTTGATGATAAATGACAGGAACTGGAGGAACCGGACTGGGACCGGCAGGAAGACTTGTTGAATTGAACTGATGAGCTTGGAACTTCACTCTGGTCTGGAACAACGTGGACAGAACTTATATGACAGGAACTTGACTCTGGACTGGAATAATGTGACAATGGCTGAAGGGAAGTCAGGTAATGCTGAGACGAGGGCTAAACAGGGTAATTGGAATTTCTGTGACAAAGGCTGGAACTCAGGTGCAGGCTGGATTGGATAATTGGGAATAACAGGTTTCAGGAAGGAATGGGTAGGTTTGGGAATTTTAGGTTCAGGGAGGGAGTAGGTAGGTAACAGGGGCAGGAGTTGATCCACAGCAGGAAGCAAGACAGGGTAACACGATGCAGGTTTACAGAGTGCCAGGGACCAACCAGGAGTAGGACTAGCAGCAGAGCACAGGCCAGGTATTGCTGTAACAGGACGTCTGGATGCCAGGTATTACTGTAACAGGTTTTCGGGATGCACCAGGGGTTGCTGTCAGCAGGTTTACTGGATTGCCAGGTTTAGCTGTAGCAGGTTTTCTGGATGCACCGGGGGTTGCTGCCAGCAGGTTTACTGAATTGCCAGGTATAGCTGTAACAGGTTTTCTGGATAGCACCAGGGGTTGCTGTAGCAGGTTTCAGGGATACACTTGAATGCAGAAACAGCAT
Source organism: Taudactylus pleione (assembly GCA_031769625.1). Lineage (NCBI taxonomy): Eukaryota > Metazoa > Chordata > Amphibia > Anura > Myobatrachidae > Taudactylus > Taudactylus pleione. The sequence goes on from JAUIMM010000616.1 coordinate 281,717, forward strand.
GAACCATACACCACGGGAAGACGAGATGTTCAGGCCCAGAATGCTATCAGGAGAGGATATATATACCCTGGGTCTGGCTGCAATTGGTGGATATGGACAGGTGGTCTGGTAGTAGCATTCTGAGTGGTGGAAGGTACAACATACAGAGGGAGTAATCATCTCTGCAGCTCTGAGAATCAGAACCACACCTGCGACTCCAATCAGGGCTAGCAGTGCTCACAGACAGGAGAGACCTGGTGCAATAATCACTGTGACAGGAATGCATAGAGAAGTCAGAGCAGATCCCCCAGGAGAACTACACACACAGATCCATGGGGCAGCTGACAGGGGTAAGTCTCAAGGCAAAAGGTGACAACTAGACAGGGTCGTGACAAGAAGTATATATATATATATATATATATATATATATATAACATTGGATCTATAATACTGTTCCTAGAGTTCCTTAAGGTTAAATATCACACATAACGTATTTGTCAGGTCACCTGTCACCACCCAACGGACTAGAACTGTACATCTGGACTATAAATAGATACTTGTGTGATATCCTGCAGGTGTGTGGTATCACTTAAAGACCTGTCCCAGCCACAGATAATACCCAGCCATTGTAGACTATTATTTTACAGGTGTTTCTGACAACGGCCATCTCATAAGAGATGATATTTAATTGGCCATTTTGGAAAAGGGAGTGAAAGTCAGTGACATTTGTAATAAATTTGATTTAAAAAGAAAAACAACAGTTGGAGAGAGCAGAGTGATGGGCAGCAGGCTGAAATGGTAGTTAGAGGAGGAGCTGGGAGAGGCGGCCATTACACATGAGGGGGCGTGTGCTGGGAGAGGCGGGGCCATTACACATGAGGGGGCGTGTGCTGGGAGAGGCGGCCATTACACATGAGTGGGCGTGTGCTTGGAGAGGCGGGGCCATTACACATGAGGGGGCGTGTGCTGGGAGAGGCGGCCATTACACATGAGGGGGCGTGTGCTGGGAGAGGCGGGGCCATTACACATGAGGGGGCGTGTGCTGGGAGAGGCGGGGCCATTACACATGAGGGGGCGTGTGCTGGGAGAGGTGGGGCCATTACACATGAGGGGGCGTGTGCTGGGAGAGGCGGCCATTACACATGAGGGGGCGTGTGCTGGAAGAGGCGGCCATTACACATGAGGGGGCGTGTGCTGGGAGAGGCGGGGCCATTACACATGAGGGGGCGTGTGCTGGGAGAGGCGGCCATTACACATGAGGGGGCGTGTGCTGGGAGAGGTGGGGCCATTACACATGAGGGGGCGTGTGCTGGGAGAGGCGGGGCCATTACACATGAGGGGGCGTGTGCTGGGAGAGGCGGGGCCATTACACATGAGGGGGCGTGTGCTGGGAGAGGCGGCCATTACACATGAGGGGGCGTGTGCTGGGAGAGGCGGCCATTACACATGAGGGGGCGTGTGCTGGGAGAGGCGGGGCCATTACACATGAGGGGGCGTGTGCTGAGATGGTGGCTCCTGCACAGAAGCAGAGGAAACAAGCTACAGCAAAAGAGTGGCTGGGACTTGTAGTGCCACAGTCTTTTTCCATGTTATTAACACAAAGCAAATGTGTTCCAGTAAGCTGTGCCTACCTTCCGGAGGGGAAGCTGCATCCTAAGATCCTGCCACAGATTTTGTGACAGAAAGACATTTATTACACACACAAGCAGGCGCTATGTGGCATGGATATAACCGCTATTATCTCATCACCAGCGCTGCAACAATACTGTTTAAGTAAAAACTAATTTTGTGCATGCATGCAATTACGGGCCCCAACGTGTACACACAGGAACTCAAATGTGACCTAGAACTGCAGGTATTATATATAGTCAGTGTTCGTCAAGTCTGTAGTAATATTGTTATTTTAGAGTAATTGTGCAGAATCAGATAATTAATTACTAAAGTGAGGTTGTGTATATTGATACTTGTATTGAACGTTATGTGTGAACAAACTTCAATGATTAATTTAAGTCAAACTGACGCATTCAAGTCACCGTTTGGTGTCATTATTAATAAATGCAAGAATTATTAGAATACATTTTTGCTGCAATTCTGTTTGTGTCTGTGATATCAGTTGAGAGTTGCACCAAAGGAATAACTAAGAAGACTGATCCACCACTGAGGTAACCAGCTTTCTCCCGCACCGTAACATTTTTATTCTATCATTGTCGGGGTATTACACTTGTACATTTGTGATTCATTATAGAAAGGAGATTACAACAACTGGGTGTTTACTATTAGTGTAATAAACACTGTAACCAGTGCGAGTATTAGATATTGCAGCAAATGTTACTGTTATGTTTATACTAGGTAATTACCATAAAGTGTTACTGTGTTAGCTTAGCGTAAAAGTTCTGCTAAACTAACCAGTCATTCCTCCTGCAAGTTTAGATTCCAGTGTTAGGGTGTAATATTCCATGTAACCCATTGTTACCAAGTTATGTGTGTTAAGGTGCCTACACACTTATGCTGGGCATACACTGCCAGATAAAATGTCTGTCAGACCGACAGACATTTTTTCTGGCTGCCTGCCAGCCGCAGATGTCGCCGGCATACACTGTGAGAGAAATCTCACAGTGTATAGCCCGACATCTGCGCTCCGCCCCCGGGGGAGGAGACATTTCTCTGTTCCTTCCATAGGAAGGAACACAGGAAATGTCTATCTGTCGGCTGCGCTGGGCATACACTGCCCGATGCGGCCGACAGTTTACCGGGTTATATCGCATCGGACGGGCATGCTGGACAATCCAGCATGCCCGACCGAGCAATATTTAACCTTCGGTGGCCCCCCCACGCTACAATTATTGCCGCGATCCGCCAATATCGGGCGTATCGTCCCGATAATTGTAGCGTGTATGGCCAGCATTACCGATAATTTACACGATTTTACATGATTTGATTTGCCCGATTCCGATGCAAATAGTGATGACAAATAGTGTAAAATATGCCCAAATCACGATCGCGATGCCGATGCGCGTCCCCGCAGGTTGTACATCACATCATCAGATCTGCCGTACTGTAGGGCAGATTTGCCAATGTCAGTCATGATGCACTGGAATAATTAGGAGGCACGATACATCGTTTCTCACATTGGACAGTTTTTAACACCAAATCATGTCCACGACTGCCGGGGAGAGTTCAGGGGGAAATCGGACATAGCGCTCGCAAGCGGGACGATGGTGGCCCAGTAAGCACGCGCGGCATGCGCAACGTGCGAGCATGAGCCCCGTAGTGAGACCTTCACTTGCTCCGGGGCTCACTACAAGACGGGGTGGCTGTGGATGTTGATCGACAGCTCGTCCCGTTTTGTAGGCAGGTAGGGGGGGGGGTGGCTGAACAATCGGAGGCGTTCCCGAAGAAACGCCTGCCATTTGTGGGCGGCCCTACTGACATCACTCATGATGTCAGTAGTGGACTTCCGGCTCTAAGAGAGCTGGAAGTCCGCTTGGCATTGCGAGTGCTGAGACCCTACCGATAATCGCGACCATCGCCAGGCCGCTCGTATAAGCTGTGGGTGGTCACCCACAGCTGTGCGTGCGATCTGGAGGCCGGAATTAAAAAGAAAGGGATGCCCTGATTCAGAGCGATCACACGCAAATAGCATGCGCCTCTGAATCAGGCCCATAATGTCGGATCGTGAGCACATCGCCAAGTGTGTGGGCACTTTTACTGTTTTCTGAGAAACTGTTATGGAAACTGGGGCACAGGCTTGTACAGTAAGTGAAACTTCATTCTGACACATCGGTGATTTCCTTTGTGTGTGACTTTGTGTGTGAGCGTGATTAGTGGTGTAGGTCTATTTCTTGAATCATTTGTTGCTCGGTGTGTGGAAGTTGTTTTGTGCTTACTTGTTTGTATGTGTGTGTGTTGCAAGCATGTGTGTGTGTTTACATGTTTGTGTGTACTGTATGTGTGCGTGTGTGTGTGCGTGTGTGTGTATAGTAGGAGAGGAGGTTTGTGTTAAGGGGCCTATCCATTAGACAACTTTTTGAATGATCTGACGAAAACCAGGAGGTTTTGGTCGGAACATTCAGAAAGTCGTCTAATAGATAGCCCGGCAAGGACCAGCGATGCGTGTGCAAGCTGGGGTCCCTGCCGACCCCGACTATCTGTAGAACATGACGATGTATCAGGTTCACATGTTCACAGATAGGAGGTCAGTCTCCTGCACTGAATGACGTTCAGTGAGCGGGCACCGCACCCGTCGAAGTTTAGTTTTTCAGGTCGCCTAATGGACAGATCCCTTTAGTGTTTTGTGTGTTTTGTGTTGGGAAGGGGACAGGAATATGCCCAGGGCAGAGGAGAGGCAGAGGAGAGGGAGGGAGAGGCAGAGGAGAGGCAGAGGAGAGGCAGGGAGAGGCAGGGAGAGGCAGGGAGAGGCAGAGGAGAGGCAGAGGAGAGGCAGGGAGAGGCAGAGGAGAGACAGAGGAGAGGCAGGGAGAGGCAGGGAGAGAGTGCTGCCTAGGAGCCCTATTGTGCAGTACAGGCAGCAGTGATGAGGCGCCAGACAGGACCAAGACGGGGCGCAATGTGAACTTCCCTGTGGAGGAAAACATGGCCCTTGTGTAGGAGGTCATGAAATCCCACCACCGGCTGTTTGGACGTAAGGCTGCCAGCACATAGACCTGACGCAAGAATGCTATCTCAGCGGCGGTTGTGAGTGCAGTCAACGCAGAGGAGAACATTTGCCGGACTTTGGGGAACTGCAAAATGAGGTTCTACAACATGAAACGTTCGGTGAAAATCAAGATGGCGTTGCAGGCAAAGGCGGCTAGAAAAACTGGCGGAGGGTCACCGTACCAGACTGACTAACTGGATTATGAGGAATCGGTCAAGCCCATGATCCCACCTGAGGTTGTCAGCCGTCTCAATGTCAGGGATACTGATGCCCCCAGGTGCCCTGGTAAGTGGTCATGTGTCTTATTTAAAATCGGGGTGGGGGGGCAATTTGTATTTATGTTTACACTGTTATGTGAAAGTTCTGTAAAGTGTTTACTTGCTGTGTTTAGGATGTTTCAATGCACACTTGTATTTCTCTTTGCACCATTATCATTGTAATGTAATATATGTTTTAATGTTGTTTATTTACGTCTCAGTCTTTGCTTTAGTAGGGTGATTGGCTCTGACAATATTGTGCTTTCCAGATTGGGAGCAAATGTTTTTTTATATAGCCCTTATAAAGATGTAAGATGTATGTTGTAGTAGCTTGGATTTTAAAATGGCTTTTAAAGGTGTCATATCATAGTGCAGACTGTAGTTTGTTTTTTTGTCGTTGAACAGAGGGGCTGATTCAGAGCCGCTCGTAAGCGGCCGCTCGTTCGCTCTGAGCGATGTTCGCGCAACTGCGCATGCGCATGGTTCGCAATGCGCATGCGCAAACCAGTCATTGCGGTCGGAAATCGTGCGCTCGTAAATCAACGAGGTGCTGCTTATTTGATTGACAGAATGTACCGTTTGTGGGTGGTAACAGGGGAAGGTGCTTCAAAACGGGGGAGTGGAGATCTGAACGCAGGCGTGCCTAACGGTCAAAATGGCGTTTAATGGGTGTGCATGATTAGTAAAGCAGCGTCATCGACCACGTCACTTGGTTGTCTCTTAGCCTGAACTGCTCGCAGTGATAGCGATAAGAAAAACCTACCACAAGCACTGCGAGCAGTTCAGATGCCTTTCGATGTCCCCGATTAATCTAATAAATAACGGAGATGACGTGTGATGCGAACGGCAAAGGGGCGTCTTTACAAAATAGCGAGCGCATTTTTCGGACGTTCGCTCAGACATAGAGGCGTCAACACACCGCAAAGAGCGAGCGCTCAATTTAAATATCCGGCCTCTTTTTAAGAACGAGCATCCGCAAATAGCGTCCCGGTCTGAATCAGAGTTTGATGATAATCTTGTTGCTTGTTTCATTGTAATATCTAGGTACAGGTTACTTTGAACATTTTCCCATTGTTGTCATTGTTGTGCGTGGTAAACATTTAGTATAACATGTTTATCACCTACTAACTGAAGCACCCGGTGTTGCCCGAGTTTAACTCTTCAAGTTATTAAGTTTTATTATGAAATGTTGTCTAAATCCATCCAGTGGAAGGCCCGGAACAGGCTCCCTGGGTCAAAGAGTTGCCCAGCGCACTCCATCGTGAGGTCCGACTGAAACCACAACTACTCCATTAGGCATCCCAGACCAATTGCCACCCCTCTGTGAAGTTTTCATCAAAATCCATCCAGTGAAAGGCCCAGAATAGGCTCCCAGGGTCAAAGTTCTGCCCAGCGTACACCAACGGGAGGTCTGACCGGGACCTCAATCCCCCTAGTATGTCTACTGGGATCCAATGCTACCACTCTGTGAAGTTTTTGTCCAAATGTATCCAGTGTAAGGCTCAGAACAGGCTCTGGATCAAAGTTCTGCCCAGTGTACAAACGGGAACTCCGACCGGGACCTCAACCCCTCTAGTGTATCTTCTGGGATCCAATTTTAGCACTCTGTGAAGTTTACATCCAAATTATGTGATGTCATCCAAACCCACCCACTGGAATGCCCAGAAGAGGCTCCCTGGGTCACAGTTCTGCATGGCATGCTCTGCCATGATGTCCGACTGGGACCCCAACCACTCCATTAGTCATCCCAGACCAATTACCACCCCTCAGTGAAATTTTCATCCATATCCTTCTGCCCAGCATCCCTGGGTCAAAGTTCTACCCAGCGTACATGAATGGGAGGCAGGGCCGCCAAGAGCCAAGGCGGGCCCCGGTAATAGGGGGCATGGCATAATCTCGGGAGGCGTGGCCACACCCCCTTGCCAAAAAAAATAAAATAAAAAAGATTTGCCGTCAAGCGGAGCTGCGCGCCGGGGAGGGGGGCGCTCTGAGCCCCCTCAGCCCGGCGCAAAGCCGGGGGGGCACAATCAGTGTGATCGCTCCCCCGCACAGGCATAGGAGACTACTGTGGCTCAGCTGCCACGAGCAGTCTCCAACTGCAGCTCAGCACATGTTGGGTGCGGGGCTGTTGTGAGCGAGGGAAGCCTGGGCCCAGGTAATCTGTACCCCCCCCCTCTTTGTGCCCCTGATGGGAGGTCCAACCGGGGCCTCAATACCCTAGTATGATTTCTGGGATCCAATGTGACCACTCTGTGATGTTTTCGTCCAAATCCATCTAGTGGAAGGCTCAGACCAGACTCCCTGGGTCAAAGTTGTGCCCAGCGTACACCAACAGGAGGGTCAACCGGGACTCTAGCCCCCCTATAACCTGGCCAGGATCTAACTGGACCACCTTCCGTTGGTTTCATACCAATCGGTGCAGGGGTGTCCGAATGCCTATCCAGTAAGACAGATAAATAAACCAACAAACAAACAAACAGACCAATGAAATTTATATATAAGATCATTGTTTTGTTTTTTTCCCAGTTTTTAGATGTCTTAAAATTTCTTAGTCAAACACATTGGGCCAAATGTAATAGGGTGAGAGTTTAGAAAAGTGAGAGTTTCTGACACTTTTTAAACTTTGCCAATGTAATAGAGTCCAAAAACAAAGTAACAGAGCGAGCTTGCATGTTTTTTTAGACTTAAAAAACTCTCACGATTTAAAATCTCATTCAGATGTTTTCCCATTTTGAAGATAAAACTCAACCAATGTGAGAGTTTACTGCTAAACTCTCACATTTTCTAAACTCTCACCCTATTACATTTGGCCCACTAAGTTAGAGGTTAGACGTATACAGGGTATCTTTTATCTTCCAACTTCAACCACCGTCTGACCATACTTGTAACATTAGCAATTTAGTGTTGGTGAGCGTACCATACTCACGTGAAATTCCAGATGTTCTTTCCCATAGAAGTATCTTTATTCATCATCTTTTAAGGTTTAGAAAAGATAATTAATAAATATTGGAATATTTTGAGAAGAGATAAGGAGATCAGCAAATTTATTACAGAAAGACCAAAGTTTGTTTATCGGAGAGCAGACAATATCAAACAGAAAATAATTAAAATCGCCTTAATAACTCAACCTAGATTGACGAGAAGTCTGGTGACCTCAAAAGGTTTCTATAGATGTGGAGAATGTTCTATGTGTAAGCCAGAGCCGTAACAAGACTTTTTGGTGTCCTGTGCCAGAAAGAGCATTGGCGCCCCCCTCATTTTTCAAAGGGACATGATACACCCAAAAAAGGGGAATTGCCTCATGGAGAAGGGCCAGGGAAGAGATGGAAGAGGCCAGGAGATGCTGGGGATGAAATAAGAGGAAGTTAAAAGTGAGAATAATTATAAACAGAAATTTGACAGGCCCAAGCAGCGCCCCCTGACCTGTGGTGCCCTGTGCAATGGCACCGGCCGCACTACCCTAGCTACGGACCTGGTGTAAGCACTGTAAAATGAAACACACAAAAATTACTGATTATGTATCCAGCTCTAACAAATCAAAACGTAAAATTAGTAGATTCATCTCCTGCAATAGTAAAAATGTAGTTTACACTACTTACACTACTTATACTGCTCACACTTCTTACACTGCTCACACTACTTACACTACTCACACTACTTATACTGCTCACACTACTCACACTACTTATACTGCTCACACTACTTATACTGCTCACACTACTTATACTGCTCACACTGCTCACACTACTTACACTACTTACACTACTCACACTACTTATACTGCTCACACTACTTATACTGCTCACACTACTTATACTGCTCACACTGCTCACACTACTTACACTACTCACACTACTTATACTACTCACACTACTTACACTACTCACACTACTTATACTGCTCACACTACTTATACTGCTCACACTGCTCACACTACTTACACTACTTACACTACTCACACTACTTATACTGCTCACACTACTTACACTACTCACACTACTTATACTGCTCACACTACTTATACTGCTCACACTACTTATACTGCTCACACTACTTACACTACTCACACTACTTACACTACTCACACTACTTATACTGCTCACACTACATACACTGATCACACTACTTATACTGCTCACACTACTTACACTGCTCACACTGCTCACACTACTTATACTGCTTACACTGCTCACACTACTTACACTACTCACACTACTTATACTGCTCACACTACTTATACTGCTCACACTACTTATACTGCTCACACTTCTTAAACTGCTCACACTACTTACACTACTCACACTACTTATACTGCTCACACTACTTACACTGCTCACACTACTTAAACTGCTCACACTACTTATACTGCTCACACTACTTACACTGCTCACACTACTTATACTGCTCACACTTCTTAAACTGCTCACACTACTTACACTGCTCACACTACTTACACTGCTCACACTAATTAAACTGCTCACACTACTTATACTGCTCACACTACTTACACTGCTCACACTACTTACACTACTTATACTGCTCACACTACTTATACTGCTCACACTTCTTAAACTGCTCACCCTACTTACACTACTCACACTACTTATACTGCTCACACTACTTACACTGCTCACACTACTTATACTGCTCACACTACTTACACTGCTCACACTACTTACACTGCTCACACTACTTATACTGCTCACACTACTTACACTGCTCACACTACTTATACTGCTCACACTACTTACACTGCTCACACTACTTATACTGCTCACACTACTTACACTGCTCACACTACTTACACTGCTCACACTACTTACACTGCTCACACTACTTATACTGCTCACACTACTTACACTGCTCACACTACTTACACTGCTCACACTACTTAAACTGCTCACACTACTTATACTGCTCACACTACTTACACTGCTCACACTACTTATACTGCTCACACTACTTACACTGCTCACACTACTTATACTGCTTACACTGCTCACACTACTTACACTACTTATACTGCTCACACTACTTACACTGCTCACACTACTTATACTGCTTACACTGCTCACACTACTTATACTGCTCACACTACTTACACTGCTCACACTACTTATACTGCTCACACTTGTGATGTCAGTGGGACCGGCCCCAGACGGTAGGCATTCCCATGGGAACGCCTCCGTCTGGGCAGCCACGCCCCCGGCACACCCACCAAAAGGGGCGTGCTGTCTCTCACCATCGACAGCACGCCCCCTTTGGTAGGAGACCCGGAGCGACGGCTTGCCCGTTGCTATCCGGGTCTCGCGCATGCGCACTGGGCCAACATCGACCCGCTTGCGAGCGCTCAGTGCTCGCGAGCGGGTCTGAATCAGGCCCAGAGTCCCTTGTCTGCTCACTGTCTAATGTATAATCGGTCAGGATTGGCTGCTGCAAACACAACTTATCCGAAAGACAGTAGCTGAGCACAATGTCAGACACTTTTAAACAAAAATACAACATAAGGCCACCCGATTTATCAAGACATTGGAAACGAGCTTGAGGCAGGCCAATTGTATGCACAGATCGAGTGGACTTATGTGCGTGATTATAATTATGCTCAGCAGGAGAGTCAGGAAGTGATAACAGAGTCAGAAGCCAAGATAGACACCCATATCCTGTATCACCTGTAAGTAAAACACAGAAAATACATTTTAAAACATATAAGCATGTAGGTACACAGTAAAGTGTCACTAAAAAAGGTACTTACCCAGCAACCATCCCTCAGGCATTTTTCCAGCTATAAAACAATCATGGAGGGATGATTGGCTGTGGATGAAGGCATCATGACATGAACCATGATAGCCGTCTACAACACTCATGATTTTCATTTTTGCATCACAAACCACCTGCACATTTGTGGAATGGGCATGATGCCGCCAGTACCTGGGCAAGGTAGCGGGAGAATGTGGACTGGGATATTCAGAGAACTCTACCAGTGACAGAATGAAAATTCCCAGTAGTGCATCACAGCCTGAAGCTTATGCAGGCCTGAGACAGAGTGGAAATGTGATATGTCAGGATCTATGGGCCTCATTCAGAGGCGGTCGTTAGTTGCAAGTGGTCGCACTGAATCAGGGCGGCCGCTTGCATCCTGAACGACCGCCTCCTTGTCGATTGCTAAGCTGTGGGTTAACACCCACAGCTCTAGCGACTGACATGGGTGATGGTTTGCTATGGTCAAGACCAACGCGACCATCGGGGCTTACGACCAGACCCTAAGTTTGGTTCTGGGCACTCGTAAGCCCCAGGGAGCTTCCTGCTCTGATCGAGCAGGAAGCTCCCCACTGACATCAGCAATGATGTCAGTGGGGCCGCCACCAAACGGCAAGCGTTCTGGTGGGAACGCCTCCGTTTGGGCAGGCACGACCCCTGCCCGCCTCCCAAATGGGGCGAGTTATCACTCACCATCGACAGCTCACCCCGTCTGCTGCGAGACCCCTAGCGACGGAGCATCCGTCGCTAGCCGGGTCTCGCGCATGCACACGATGGAGCCGACTCCATCGTGTGCATGCCCAATGGGGCAACATCAAGTCGGTTGTGAGCGCTCAGAGCTTGCGACCTACTCTAGCGGGAGAATGTGGACTGGGATATTCAGAGAACTCTACCAGTGACAGAATGAAAATTCCCTGTAGTGCAGCACAGCCAGAAGCTTATACAGGCCTGAGACAGAGTGGAAATATGATATGTCAGGATCTATGGGCCTCATTCAGAGGCGGTCGTTAGTTGCAAGTGGTCGCACTGAATCAGGGCGGCCGCTTGCATCCTGAACGACCGCCTCCTTGTCGATCGCTAAGCTGTGGGTTAACACCCACAGCTCTAGCGACTGACATGGGTGATGGTTTGCTATGGTCAAGACCATCGCGACCATCGGGGCTTACGACCAGACCCTAAGGTTGGGTCTGGGCACTCGTAAGCCCCAGGGAGCTTCCTGCTCTGATCGAGCAGGCATCTCCCCACTGACATCAGCAATGATGTCAGTGGGGCCGCCACCAAACGGCAAGCGTTCTGGCGGGAACGCCTCCATTTGGGCAGGCACGACCCCTGCCCGCCTCCCAAATGGGGCGAGTTGTCACTCCCCATCGACAGCTCGCCCCGTCTGCTGCGAGACCCCTAGCGACGGAGCATCCGTCGCTAGCCGGGTCTCGCGCATGCACACGATGGAGCCGGCTCCGTCGTGTGGATGCCCAATGGGGCAACATCGGGTCGGTTGTGAGCGCTCAGAGCTTGCGACCTACTCTGAATTACCCCCTATGTCCTGTTTGACTTGGTCATACAGATGGAATATGTTGTTCAGCCAGAACATCTGTATGATCTCGCCATCGGCCAATCCATTCAAGTTCAAACGCCTCCCAAAAACCATGGCCTGCACAGCCTTTGTGGTACCTACATTACCTACTGGGCCTGCTCAGTTTCTTGCTCCTGGGTGCTTCCAGCCTGGTGGTAGAGCCTCTGAAATCTCAGCCACATGCACTGAATAGCACTGCTGCTATATTCTGCCACTTTGGCTTCACACAAATCAATGCAGCAGATTTAGGCCCTGATTCAGACCCACTCGCAAGCGGCTGTCCGCTCGCAAGTGGGTCGATGGTCTGCACTGAGCATGCGCACGACGGAGGGAGCTCCGTCGTGCGCATGCGCCAGACGCGATGAGCGAAGGAAAGTCCTTCGCTCGTTGTGTCTGATCAAAGGGGGCGTGCTGTCGATGTTGATTGACAGCACACCCCCTTTGATGGGCGTGCCGGGGGCGTGCCTCCCTGACGGGGGCGTTCCCACGGGAACGCCTCCCGTCAGAAGCCGGCCCACTGACATCACTAGTGATGTCAGTGGGAGTGATTTTGGCTCTGATAGAGCCAAAATCACTCCAGGGCTTGCGGTTGAAAACCTCAACCGCAGGCTCCGGCCGCAGTTTCGATGGTCACGACCATCGCGGCCATCAAACTGCACGCTCGTATAGGCTGTGGGTGGTGACCCACAGCTATATGAGCATCCAGGAGGACGCTCCATTTTTATGGAGGGCGGCCCTCATTCAGAGCGTGCGCTCTGCTCAGAGCGTATGGCTCTGAATGAGGGCCTTAGTCCCTTTTATAGGCATCATCATTGTGTACCCAATAATTGCAACTCAAAACACCTATGAACACATGCAAATACAGGCAAACACTCACCTCAGGAGATCGTCTATTTGAAAGGCGTATTTTGGTGCAAGTTTGGTCATTTAACTTGCGAATTTTATAACAAGATTCTTGGTAAACTTGCGAGTCTCGTTGTTTCCTATGGCAAGTACTTGTGAGTTTGATCGATGGTGAATTATGTCAAATTTTAGGGGTTCGTGCGAGTTTTAATGGTAGTTTCTGGGAAGTTCGCTGCCATTAGTAAGTTTGCGAGTCGGGAAAACAGGTAAAACTCGCATGAGAATGCAATCTCGCCCAAACACGTTTCTTAGTAAATTTACTCCACAAAGTAAGACAGAGAGGGGTAAATTTACTTGGAATCGTGTTTGACTTCTAAAGCAAATCGCTGCACAATCCTGGAACATTTTAGACAATAGGGCCATATTCAATTAGAGGCGAAAAGTCAGTTATCGCAATGACATAATTTTCGCCTGTTTCACTTATCTTCATATTCAATTACAAAGTTATCACCACTGTTTAGGTGGCGAAAAAAAGTGCAGAATTGGGGTTTAGGGGTGCAGATTAAAAAAAAATAGCCTGCAGCCTTTGTAATGTCCCCTTAAAGTGAACTGTGTTAAAAAAAAATTAAAAAAAGTTCCTCTGGACACCCCTAAAAAAGGTACTTTCATTTTGGGGGCAAAAAAAAAAAATATTGGGTGACAAACATCTAAACCTGTGAAATCGATTCCGGGTGGATCCCAAGTATGCGGCAGGTGTTTTCTAGAATGCGGGTGATTGCGGCAAGTGCATTTTTGAAGAATTTTTAAAAATCACTTCAGGGACTTAAAAATATGCTTGCACCCATTTTCATGTACCCCAAATTTGATGGGACTAGTTACCCCCCCCCCCCCAAAAAACCTAAGTACTATTCTTCACCACTTCTTCCAAGACGCATTTATGCACCTGCTGCGGCTATTTAAGAACCCGAACTACCTTCAGCAAGCCAAATCAGGGGTACCCATAGTAATCCCCCATGACAGACCATATTCTAGAGGGTGACAGGCTGATTTCCCCAAGAGTGACAGGACTTTTAGATATTTACCTTTCCGACGGATCCCGTTTTCGCTGATTCCTAATTGAATACGGAGATAACTGGGCACGCGCCCAATACTTTATCCCAGGTAAAAATGGCGATGATGGCGAAAAGTATGACCTCAGACTTTTCACCTCAAATTGAATATGGCCCATAATCACAAATTTACTAAGCAACATATTTGACTGTCTATTAGATCTGATGGTGACACTCATCGGTTTCATGTGCGATTTCAGGCAGATTGCCCCCTTCACGATAGACTTCGCAGCCAAATAGATGTTGAAAGTCGACAGCAGATTCAAAGCACTGCACAGATCAGTATGATCTCTGCAGGCTTTGGTGTAAGTAAAGGGTTAATATATGCTTAAAAACCCAAAAAAACATAACTAGCTCCAGACCTCTCAGCCTGGCCTGGTACTGGAGAATAGGGGGGAATAACCAGCGTGGGGTCCCCCCGTTTTTTCCAGTAACTAGCAGTGGGCTGAAACAGCTGGGGGGCTTACACTGTAACAGGGAGACACAGCGTGGGGTCACCCTGCCATAATGTAAAACCAGCCCCAAACTGGTCAGCCCAGGGCTGGAAATCCTCAGACACTTGGAACTCCAAAAATAAAATAGGCTCCAGCTCCCGAGGATGAGCCAGCCCTGGGTTTCTGCAGGGAGAGATTGAACTGACTGCTGCTGGTGCAGAAGCTTCTTCCCTATCCCAGCACTCAGCACACTGCACACAGCACACTGCACACTGCACACTGCACACTGCACACAGCACACTGCACACTGCACACAGCACACTGCACACTGCACACTGCACACAGCACACTGCAGCAGTCAGGACCTTATTCAGTTATGTAACTGATAGTGTTTTGTTTCTTGCTGCAGGTCAGACCTGTCACAAGGGTAAGATGGCTGCCGATGTCCGTCGGTGTTACCGATACTTGCCTAGGTATGCGTCGTCTTACGCAGGCAAGAAGGCAGCAGTGGATGTCTTTATGCTCAGGTGAGCCTTGCTAACATTAGCATATTTTTGCTGCTGCGTTGCGTATGAAATCGCAGCTGCGTCCATCTCTGAAGCAGGCCTACAGTCTGTGATAGTGATGTCACTGATTGTAGTGAATATTTACTTTAGTGTGTTTCTGAACCTTGTATTTATGTTTCTGAATCAATGACTCTGTGTGTGTGCGACTTTCAGTAATTGGATAACTGCAATTATGCAAAAGTCATACAAGCAGTGTTTAATCTAAACAGACGTTTTTCTGTGCTGAGACTTGTAGTTCATAGAGTGCCCCTCAACCCCACTAATGTCAGCGATCATTTGTAAGGAATGTCAGCACTGTGTGAGTGCCACCCGCAGATCACTGTCACACGGACATGGGTGTAATAACATGATGTGTTATTGTGCTGAGACTTGCACTGGACCCAAACCAACCAAAAATCTCTCCAGAGATCTGTACAGTATACATTATTGTACTGTACATTGGAGACGGGAATAAAAAAAAAACATCCACAAAAAGTAGTTCTTGCACAGCGAGCATCATGGGAATACATTGGAGACTTTGAGCATGGACAGTGGTGTTTTTCAAAAGCCGCACCTGTTGGACGAATAGTAGTATTGCACTCGCCGGCGTCGCCAAGCTGCGACTCAATACGTTATACTGCGACCAGCCGCGGGCATATGTAATGCGACTAGTTTTTCGCAGTACATGTGTATAGACGTAAGATGAGCGAGGACACATCTGTAATTCCTGCTATATCTAGACAGCATCTTCCCGTCAATTACCCCCGCTTATAGCCAGCAGCGCTGTTACCATTTGCCTATCATGTCTGACAGCCTCCTCTTCCTGATCAGGGTTCGGTGAGTGGTTGGGACAGTATTACGGGCACATCACACTATCAGGGGACGTTCATTTGAAGGCTACAGTACCAAATTTAATGATACATCCTATCAGGATACATTTACAAAGTAGCAAATAACAATAATTGAGGAAGTCTGTGGAATATAGGCCATGTATTAAAACTATCATATTCTGCAGAAAATATTTCTTCAACGTGCAATGTTTTATATATGCAGTTTATTGTAATTAACAATATTGTTAGTACTACTGTAATTTTTTTTACATACAGTATGCGTATATGTTCTTTTACTGGTGATATGTTTTGTAACATTTTGTTTGGAATTGTTTTCAAAATATTATCACTCATTCCTCATTCTAAGTTGATGGTTTGGTAAAACAAATAAAAGACGACTTATCAGGTATCCATGTGGTTTGTGATCAAACTTTTTGCTAATTATCATTCAAGTCTGTGTAGGGACGTCTTGTGCGAGTCCACCTACAGTATTGTCTCAGCAGCCCTTATTGTCAAGGGCATTCATTACAATTACAGTAGCTGTCATGTTCGTGGCTTGCTGTGTCATGTAGTCATTTGTGAGAGGAGTGTACAGGACGTCTATTTATCCTACTCTGAAATGGTGGTGACTGACCCCTACTGCATTCTGTTACTCTCAGCAGATACAGTCTGTAGCGACTCCTAGATCCAGCACTTGTCTTCTTGTCTGGGGGAGAGCACTGTGACGGGAATGGGGACAGGCTGGATGAGTTGGGAATAGAAGTTTCCCTTCTTGGAAGACTGGGTCAGTGTGCTGGACAGGCTAAGCCAGTATGAGAGTCCTCCTGTGTGCCACTAGGGTGTGAGATTTTCCAAAATAAATATATATTAGATGGGGGAGAACATTAGCACAGTTTCCCAGCTTCTTATATGAACTCTATGGGGTATATTTACTAAAGTGCAGGTTTTTAGAAGTGGAGATGTTGCCCATAGCGACCAATTATATTCTAGATATGATTTTCTAGAAGGTACTAGTAGAATCTGGTTGGTTGCTATGGGCAACATCTCCACTTCTAAAAAGTAAATATACCCCTTTAGTAAATCTCTTTAGAAAATATACCCCTTTAGTAAATCTCTTTAGTAAATGTACCCCTTTAGTAAATCTCTTTAGTAAATATACCCCTTTAGTAAATCTCTTTAGTAAATGTACCCCTTTAGTAAATCTCTTTAGTAAATATACCCCTTTAGTAAATCTCTTTAGTAAATATACCCCTTTAGTAAATCTCTTTAGTAAATGTACCCCTTTAGTAAATCTCTTTAGTAAATATACCCCTTTAGTAAATCTCTTTAGTAAATATACCCCTTTAGTAAATCTCTTTAGTAAATGTACCCCTTTAGTAAATCTCTTTAGTAAATTTACCCCTTTAGTAAATCTCTTTAGTAAATATACCCCTTTAGTAAATCTCTTTAGTAAATGTACCCCTTTAGTAAATCTCTTTAGTAAATATACCCCTTTAGTAAATCTCTTTAGTAAATATACCCCTTTAGTAAATCTCTTTAGTAAATGTACCCCTTTAGTAAATCTCTTTAGTAAATGTACCCCTTTAGTAAATCTCTTTAGTAAATTTACCCCTTTAGTAAATCTCTTTAGTAAATGTACCCCTTTAGTAAATCTCTTTAGTAAATCTACCCCTTTAGTAAATCTCTTTAGTAAATATACCCCCTTTAGCAAATCTCTTTAGTAAATGTACCCCTTTAGTAAATCTCTTTAGTAAATGTACCCCTTTAGTAAATCTCTTTAGTAAATATACCCCTTTAGTAAATCTGTTTAGTAAATGTACCCCTTTAGTAAATCTCTTTAGTAAATTTACCCCTTTAGTAAATCTCTTTAGTAAATGTACCCCTTTAGTAAATCTCTTTAGTAAATCTACCCCTTTAGTAATCTCTTTAGTAAATATACCCCCTTTAGCAAATCTCTTTAGTAAATGTACCCCTTTAGTAAATCTCTTTAGTAAATATACCCCCTTTAGCAAATCTCTTTAGTAAATCTACCCCTTTAGTAAATCTCTTTAGTAAATATACCCCTTTAGTAAATCTCTTTAGTAAATATACCCCTTTAGTAAATCTCTTTAGTAAATGTACCCCTTTAGTAAATCTCTTTAGTAAATATACCCCTTTAGTAAATCTCTTTAGTAAATATACCCCTTTAGTAAATCTCTTTAGTAAATGTACCCCTTTAGTAAATCTCTTTAGTAAATGTACCCCTTTAGTAAATCTCTTTAGTAAATTTACCCCTTTAGTAAATCTCTTTAGTAAATGTACCCCTTTAGTAAATCTCTTTAGTAAATCTACCCCTTTAGTAAATCTCTTTAGTAAATATACCCCCTTTAGCAAATCTCTTTAGTAAATGTACCCCTTTAGTAAATCTCTTTAGTAAATGTACCCCTTTAGTAAATCTCTTTAGTAAATATACCCCTTTAGTAAATCTGTTTAGTAAATGTACCCCTTTAGTAAATCTCTTTAGTAAATTTACCCCTTTAGTAAATCTCTTTAGTAAATGTACCCCTTTAGTAAATCTCTTTAGTAAATCTACCCCTTTAGTAATCTCTTTAGTAAATATACCCCCTTTAGCAAATCTCTTTAGTAAATGTACCCCTTTAGTAAATCTCTTTAGTAAATATACCCCCTTTAGCAAATCTCTTTAGTAAATCTACCCCTTTAGTAAATCTCTTTAGTAAATATACCCCCTTTAGCAAATCTCTTTAGTAAATATACCCCCTTTAGTAAATCTCTTTAGTAAATCTACCCCTTTAGTAAATCTCTTTAGTAAATATACCCCCTTTAGCAAATCTCTTTAGTAAATCTACCCCTTTAGTAAATCTCTTTAGTAAATATACCCCCTTTAGCAAATCTCGTTAGTAAATCTACCCCTTTAGTAAATCACTTTAGTAAATCTCTTTAGTAAATTTACCCCTTTAGTAAATCTCTTTAGTAAATCTCTTTAGTAAATATACCCCTTTAGTAAATTTCTTTAGTAAATATACCCCTTTAGTAAATCTCTTTAGTAAATCTCTTTAGTAAATATACCCCTTTAGTAAATCTCTTTAGTAAATATACCCCTTTAGTAAATCTCTTTAGTAAATATACCCCTTTAGTAAATCTCTTTAGTAAATATACCCCTTGAGATCTTTCCCCATAAGGTTAGGCCTGTGCATTCACAAACAAATGGTAAATGTGCCCCTGAATGCACAGTACTGAAACGCAATGTGACTTTGCCATCAGAAGTCCCCCATCGATAAATGAATGAAGAAATTCCACACTAACGTATTAAGGGCAATTTTGGGGGTGATTTTTCAAATTGTTGCGCATTATGGGCCTGATTCAGAGCCGGTCGCTATTTGCGGTCGTTCATTCAAAAAAAAGGGGTGGCTATTCAAATGAACCGTTCGCTCTTTGCGGTCTGTTCACGCCTCTAGGCCTGAACGAGCGAACAAAACTTGCGGTCATTTTTTGGGAAACTACGCCCCCTGGCCGCTCGCATCCTATGTCATATCCGCTATTTATTAGATTAATCGAGTACATCGACCAGCGTATGAACTGCTCGCTATTCTTGTGGTTGCTTTTTGCTACCACAATTTTGCGAGCAGTTCTGGCTATAAAATAACCCAGTGACGTGGTCAATGACGCTGCTGTATTAATTATGCACACCCATAAAACGCCCGTTTTGACCTTTAAGCACGCCTGCGTTCTGATCTCCACTCCCCGTTTTCAAGCACCTTCCCCTGTTACCACCCACATACGCCTCCTCCTGTCACTCAAAATAGCAGGCATTCGCTATTTTGCGAGCACATGAATTTCGACCGCACTGACTGGTTCGCGCATGCGTATTACGATCCGTACGCATGCGCAGTTGGGCAAACATCGCTCGGAGCGAACGAGCGGCCGCTTACGAGCGGCTCTGAATCAGGCCCTATATTTCATTTGTTAGCTCCAGACTGCAGGATGTTCTATTACTAATACTGCTGGTTGTTTTGAAAACACCTAAATTGCCGGCAGATTCGGCTAAGCCGCGTAGTAACATGGAATGGTTTTACCAAATTGCCAATCATGTGTGGTTTCTTATCTGTGATTGGCTGAGGAGTATAAGAGACCGCTCTTTATTGGCTGTCTGGCTACTACTAAGTAGGCGGGCTCATTGGAGATGAACTCATTTGACGTTAAGCAAGTAATTAATATGGACACATTCTTGCTAAAATAATGATGGTCGTTGATTTTAGTGGTCATGTGGGAATATTATTTAGATAGTTTAATAAAGGGGACAACTTTATTTTATTCATTTATTAAAGGGGGTAAAATGTAATATTTTGTCACTGAAGTATCAATAACATCTAGGAATTTTCATAAAAAGGGGCACAAATAACTAACTGATTTCGTGTAGGGGGAACACAAAATATTTTTATCTCTATCTGGGGCGCTACTATGAATTAGGGCTCGATAGGGGCGTTAATCTTTATTTCATGGCTACGAACTGTACACTTGTAGTTTACAATGTTGCAGCACTACAAGTGCAAGTATACACTAGTAACATACTGCATACTGGCAGTGCCACAACAGTGTACAATATAGTTCGGACCAGCATTTCTAGGCATGGGAGTCTGATCAGTTTTTAAATGGAAGGGAGTGGTTTTTGTTTTAGCTTTTTTTTCAAATTCTGCAATACCTCCAAGTATACAATGTTCCAATGCAATGTCTAACAAAGATGCTTGTTTTCTGGGGCTCTTACATGTGATTTTGTAAATTTCACATTCATTAATTGCACAGGTTGTATATTTTCATTTGAAACCCATATGGACTCAAACCATGACCTTTAGTACAGAGGTTCTCACGCTCAGCCCTCCAGTTTTCCCAACAGGCCATGTTCTGCAGATTTCTGTCCGTGGAAATAGGTGATATAATTACAGACCCAGCACCACAGAGTAACTCACCTGTGCATGATTAAAGAAATCCAGAAAACATGACCTGTTGGGGTAGTGGTGTATCTATAATAAGTGCAGGGTGGGGGGCTTGGTAAAACTGCAAATGTTGTAACTCTCCTGCCATATGGTGAGCAGAGTATCACACCTATCCTGTGCAGATAGGATCAGCATCTACAGGCACATCCTGGCTTACTGGCATGTGCTTACACGGCAGGATCTGCCCTAGATTCAGCATAAGCACTGACTGCGGTGAGAGAATGCTCAGCTCAGCCCTTGGCACATGCTCTGCTTTAGTACGTGTGGTTTCTCCATCGGAACGGTCACAGAATGTTTATGTATTTATTACTTCCTTCCTTGTCTGCCATGTAGTGTAGCTATAGATTTGGGGTAAATTTGCTTCCGGCCCTCACTGGCGTTTGAACACTTATGAGTGATTATATGACTAATTGGCCACTCGTGGAGCCTTTTTCCTGGCACTTGAAGCAATGAGTAATGTTTGCTAGAACATACAATATAATAAAATGAGATGTTGTATCTCCCCTTGTCTCCATTGTGCACCCACTCAGCTCCCGTCCTGCCCTGGGCACTGACTCACTGGCTGCTATTGGTATTTTCTGTTACCGTGTGACTTTCCCCCATGTACTGTGTTTTTGTAATACCCCTGTACGGCACTACGGGTGCTTTGCGGTGCCATATTAGTAAATAATAACAGTAATAATTCATCTGCCCTCATCTCCTGAAAGTATTGCAGAGCCAGAAAGTTGAGAACGGTGATAATAACTGGTCCTCTGGTCAGTCGGTTATTATTTTATTTTCCAAAAGTTCTGTAGGAACAGCTGAGCATATATTGCCAAAGAGTAACCTGCTGCGTCACCGCCATCGTGCTCCGCCTGTAGATACACTCTGTTCATATCATAATGTATTTAGGGGTATTTGCTGAACCCTGTATGAAGCATAACCTATTAATCAGTCAGTATTTCTGTTTTCTTAGAGGGTGACAAAACCCGACACTTCCATTACTGTATGTTCCTCTGCTCATGTAGGTCACATCTTGCTGGAATGGACGCGGCGAGAGGAGACATTTCTTAGCGAGATGCGGTTTTCCTGGATGCGAAGGAATGAGTCCGCTAGATACCAGAGTATTATGAAGAGCGCAGCGCTCCTGTGCGGTCACGTTGGATGAATTTGCATCTTTCATTTCCTTCACACCTGAAAGATTAAGGAAAATACCCCGTCACAAGCAGAAGTAAAATAAGATAATGACTTTGCTGAAGTTGAATTGACCAATATACTGAATTACTTAGATATACTTTAATAAGATATGATTGGCATTATTTGCTCAGTATGATATAAAAGTGCAGTGAAGCAGCTTAATAAATATTAAACAATAACAGGCAATCACTGTAGACAAACATTTAATCACTTACCATGCAGGGTCATATCCCATGCTGTCCGCTGAGGTTTGACCACGCATTTTTTTTACCCCCTATATTTAAAAAATAAAAGGGAAGAACAAGCGCTATTAATTGTGTATAAAGAAAGAGGGAGAAGAAGAGGAAAGAGACAAGAAACAAACAAGAAACAAACAGACATAAACAACTCTGAAACCATATGTAAATGTTTAAGCTCTTTTGAGAGACATCTGAGGCAGGTAGCAGCGAGCGTGCAGTGGTGTAGTACGTCCAGTGCAGTCTAACTGTCCCTACCTGTGTCTTCAGCTTCCAATGCCAGCAGCGTGTGCATAGGAGGCCGCATGATGTGTTGGTGAGGTAGCGGTGGGTGTGCGCAGCGGCACAGGATGACGTCAGCGGGTCAGAGATGATAATCAAAACTTAGTCCGCTGATCCTGCGCTTTACTTTCCTCCACTCTGTCTTTGGGTCCAATGCGTTTCATACCTGCCTAGGTACTTTTTCAAGGATGGTTTCCTGCTCATAGAAACCTTCCTTATATAAGGAAAACTTTATTGAACAATAGTAAAAAAAACGGAAGTGGTCATAAATAAAATGGCCGAAAAGAGCGGTAAGCTCATGGGCCAAAAACAAACAATATGGTTTCATTATAAAAATATAAAAAATAATAGAAAAATACATAAAAAAATAAAAATATATACAAAAGGAAAGAAACAATGAGGCGTGATTTTTTGTATGCCAACAAATTTAAGGCCTGACGGATATTTATTGTGATTTTCTAGAAAATGTTGAGACACGCTATGTGTTTTTAATCCTTTTCTTTATATAATATATATATATATATATATGCTCCGCGACTCTTGTCTATATATTATTTTTGGTTTTGATGGAATTTTCTAGAACAAAGTAAGACATTGAAAGAAAAATTCATACATAAGAGATATAAGGAAGCCTTTCTATAAGAAGAGATAATGACAGTGTCCAAACTAAATTGAAAAGAGCTGATCCAATATAAAATAAAACTAAATGACAAAACGACAAATAATTATACAACCAGTTTCATTACACAATTCAATACAGACCACAAGAAAATTGAACAAATTTTAGAGAAACACTGGCACATCTTACTTTTAGATAACGATCTGAAAAAAAAAATTCCATCAAAACCAAAAATAATATATAGACAAGCAAAAAATCTCAAACAGGAACTAACAAATAGCTACATTACGGTGGAAAAACAGGAACAAAGATTTAATAAAATACCAGCTTTTCATTTTTGTCTACAATGTAAGGGGTGCAAAAATCAGAAATCAGATACAAAACCTATCACTAAATTCACCTCAAAGCAAGATAAAAAAGAATATCAGATCAGAGAACAGTTAACATGTGATACTGAAGGTATGATTTACCATCTAGAATGCCCATGTGGGTACCAATATGTAGGACAGACCAAAAGAAAAAGAAAAATTTGAGTCGCGGAGCATATATATAATATAAAGAAAGGATTAAAAACACATAGCGTGTCTCAACATTTTCTAGAAAATCACAATAAAGATCCGTCAGCCCTTAATTTTGTTGGTATATAAAAAAATCACGCCTCATTGGAGAGGAGGAAATATAGTTGATACATTAAAAGGAACGAAACCAGATGGATTTACTCCCTAAAAACTTTGCAACCTTTAGGACTGAATGTAGATATAGAACACAATGTATTTTTATAAAAAAACATTTTAGTAGCTTTTTATATCTCTCTTTTTCTCTTATCTTTGAATGTTTAATGTTTCTTTCCTTTTTTATATCTTTTTATTTTTTTATGTATTTTTCTTTTATTTTTATTTTTTTATAATGAAACCACACTGTATTGTTTATTTTTGGCCCATGAGCTTACTGCTCTTTTCGGCCATTTTATTTATGACCACTTCCGTTTTTTTTACTATTGTTCAAGTTTTCCTTATATAAGGAAAGATTCTATGAGCAGGAAACCATCCTTGAAAAAGTACCTAGGCAGGTACAAAACGTGGTGGACCCAAAGACAGAGTAGAGGAAAGTAAAGCGCAGGACCAGCGGACTAAGTTTTATCATCTCTGACCCGCTGACATCATCCCGTGCCGCCGCGCACACCCACCGCTACCCCACCAACACATCGTGCGGCTTCCTATGCACACGCTGCTGGCATTGGAAGCTGAAGACACAGGTAGGGACAGTTAGACTGCACTGGACTTACTACACCACTGCACGCTCGCTGCTACCTGCCTCAGATGTCTCTCAAAAGAGCTTTAACATTTGCATACGGTTTCAGTGTTGTTTATGTCTGTTTGTTTCTTGTTTGTTTCTTGTCTCTTTCCTCTTCTTCTCCCTCTTTCTTTAGACACAAATAATAGCGCTCGTTCTTCCCTTTTATACTCGATCACTATAACTGAGCAGATTTTTAAGATTATTCACCTAAGCGCAGTTAATTTACCTCAATTTTTAACCCCTATATTTAAAACCAGGACTGGCCTTGCAGCCAGGTGCTGGTTCCTAAATTATGAGGGAACCCTACTTGTTTTGTTCCTCATAATTTAAGAACCAGGACTGGCTACCCAGTCCGGGGCTGGTTATGTCTTTTGTGGGGGGGGGCCCACGTAAGTGTTTTTATGTTAATAACCCATAAAACACCGTTTTCTGTATGTTTGACGCAATCTCGCAGATCAGGAGATGGTGCATTTGAAACTACTATTTAGTCCCCGATTTGGCTGCAAAAACGTGAAATAGAACAAAATGAATAATGGTAAATTCCCGACTTAGGCTGAAGTGAATGAAAAGTACTTTCGATTTGAGCTGATGATGTATTAATTTCTAGTGATAAAAAATGGCAGAATTTGCGTCATTACCTCACCCGATTACAGCCCCAAAAGATGAAAAAATCACCCAAGTTTAATAATAGTACATTCCCAAAAAGCAAAAAAGTGATATATTCACCTGAGTTAGCAAACTCGAACCAACACGGATCTTAGTAAATTTACCCCTTATATTGCTTATCAATTTTGAAATCTGTTTTCTGGTAATATCACTTACTGTATATGCACCAATAGATTATATTTCTGTATTTTATTATAATACTGAGTCCCAGAGTAAATTTACTGACTGACATAGAGTCATAGAGTTACAGTACATACATTACTAACACAAGGTGCCAGATTCTGAGCTGGACATTATACCAATCGTTAACATTGTGCAGTGTCTATGCCGTACATCGTGTAGTGCGCACTCCCGTGGGGTCGACGGCCTCATCGCCTGATCTTATGTGCTGGATGTACTGTAAGATCAGGCGATGCAGCTGACGATTCCATGCAGCACTATGCGGGGGGGCAGCATATCGGGCGGGCGGGCGGGTACCAAGTTGCCCAGTGTGTATGGTCTGCCCAATATGTTGGGCAGCCTGGTCGCATGTTGCATTGCTTCGTACACACATCGTTTAGTGTGTACCCAGCTAGTTAGCACCAGTCAGTACATTACTTACTATATTTAGCACCCAGATGATTCAATGATACTTTTGATTGTGATGCTTTAAATTGAGTCAGCTGAAAATAATTCTGGAGATGAATAAATGCTGTGACCAGTGGAGGATCTTATCTAGGAGATGCGAGGCTGCAGCCCCCCCAGTAACATCCAACACTTCAGTGAGCCAGTGCAGTCCGTGACTGTCACTGCACTGGCTCCACTGTGACTGGAAGTGGCTTCCCATTGGCTGCGAGGCTGTCACTGCACTGGCTACACTGTGACTGGAGGTGGCTTCCCATTGGCTGCGAGGCTGTCACTGCACTGGCTCCAATGTGACTGGAGGTGGCTTCCCATTGGCTGCGAGACTGTGACTGCACTAGCTCCACAGTGACTGGAGGTGGCTTCCCATTGGCTGCGAGGCTGTCACTGCACTGGCTACACTGTGACTGGAGGTGGCTTCCCATTGGCTGCAAGACTGTGACTGCACTGGCTCCACTGTGACTGGAGGTGGCTTCCCATTGGCTGCGAGGCTGTGACTGCACTGGCTACACTGTGACTGGAGGTGGCTTCCCATTGGCTGTGAGGCTGTGACTGCACTGGCTACACTGTGACTGGAGGTGGCTTCCCATTGGCTGCGTGACTGTCACTGCACTGGCTACACTGTGACTGGAGGTGGCTTCCCATTGGCTGCGAGACTGTGACTGCACTGGCTCCACTGTGACTGGAGGTGGCTTCCCATTGGCTGCAAGGCTGTGACAGCACTGGCTACACTGTGACTGGAGGTGGCTTCCCATTGGCTGCGAGGCTGTGACTGCACTGGCTACACTGTGACAGGAGGTGGCTTCCAATTCGCTGCGTGACTGTCACAGCACTGGCTCCACTGTGAATGGAGGTGGCTTCCCATTGGCTGCGAGGCTGTGACTGCACTGGCTACGCTGTGACTGGATGTGGCTTCATATTGGCTGCGAGGCTGTGACTGCACTGGCTACACTGTGACTGGAGGTGGCTTCCCATTGGCTGCGTGACTGTCACTGCACTGGCTACACTGTGACTGGAGGTGGCTTCCCATTGGCTGCGAGGCTGTGACTGCACTGGCTACACTGTGACTGGAGATGGCTTCCAATTGGCTGCCTGACTGTCACTGAACTGGCTACACTGTGACTGGAAGTGGCTTCCCATTGGCTGCGAGGCTGTGACTGCACTGGCTACACTGTGACTGGAGGTGGCTTCCCATTGGCTGCAAGGCTGTGACTGCACTGGCTCCACTGCGACTGGAGGTGTCTTCCCATTGACTGCCTGACTGTGACTGCACTGGCTCCACTGTGACTGGAAGTGGATTCGCATTGGCTGCGTGACTGTCACTGCACTGGCTACACTGTGACTGGAGGTGGCATCCCATTGGCTGCGTGACTGTAACTGCACTGGCTACTCTTTGACTGGAGGTGGCTTCCCATTGGCTGTGAGGCTGTCACTGCACTGGCTACGCTGTGACTGGAGGTGGCTTCCCTTTGGCTGCCTGACTGTCACTGCACTGGCTACACTGTGACTGGAGACGGCTTCCCTTTGGCTGCGAGGCTAAGCTGCAATGGCTCCACTGTGACTGGAGGTGGCTTCCCATTGGCTGTGAGACTGTGACTGCACTGGCTCCACTGTTACTGGAGGTGGCTTCCCATTGGCTGCCTGACTATCACTGCACTGGCTACACTGTGACTGGAGGTGGCTTCCCATTGGCTGCGAGGCTGTCACTGCACTGGCTACACTGTGACTGGAGGTGGCTTCCCATTGGCTGCGAGACTGTGACTGCACTCGCTCCACTGTGACTGGAGGTGGCTTCCCATTGGATGCGAGGCTGTGACTGCACTGGCTACGCTGTCACTGGAGGTGGCTTCACATTGGCAACGAGGCTGTGACTGCACTGGCTACACTGTGACTTAAGGTGGCTTCCCATTGGCTGTGTGACTGTCACTGCACTGGCTACACTGTGACTGGAAGTGGCTTCCCATTGGCTGCGAGGCTGTGTCTGCACTGGCTATGCTGTGACTGGAGGTGGCTTCACATTGGCAACGAGGCTGTGACTGCACTGGCTACACTGTGACTGGAGGTGGCTTCCCATTGGCTGCCTGACTATCACTGCACTGGCTACACTGTGACTGGAGGTGGCTTCCCATTGGCTGCGAGGCTGTGACTGCACTGGCTACACTGTGACTGGAGGTGGCTTCCCATTGGCTGCGTGACTGTGACTGCACTGGCTATACTGTGACTGGAGGTTGCTTCCCATTGGCTGCGAGGCTGTCACTGCACTGGCTACACTGTGACTGGAGGTGGCTTCCCATTGGCTGCATGACTGTCACTGCACTGGCTACACTGTGACTGGAGGTGGCTTCCCATTGGCTGCGAGGCTGTGACTGCACTGGCTACACTGTGACTGGAGATGGCTTCCAATTGGCTACCTGACTGTCACTGCACAGGCTTTACTCTGACTGGAAGTGGCTTCCCATTGGCTGCGAGGCTGTGACTGCACTGGCTACACTGTGACTGGAGGTGGCTTCCCATTGGCTGCAAGGCTGTGACTGCACTGGCTCCACTGCGACTGGAGGTGTCTTCCCATTGACTGCCTGACTGTGACTGCACTGGCTCCACTGTGACTGGAAGTGGCTTCCCATTGGCTGCGTGACTGTCACTGAACTGGCTACCCTGTGAATGGCGGTGGCTTCCCATTGGCTGCGTGACTGTAACTGCACTGGCTACACTGTGACTGGAGTGTGGATCCAGTGCAGTCACAGTCTCACAGCCAATGGGAAGCCACCTCCAGTCGCAGTGGAGCCAGTGCAGTCACAGCCTTGCAGCCAATGGGAAGCCACCTCCAGTCACTGTGACTGCACTAGCTCCACAGTGACTGGAGATGGCTTCCCATTGGCTGCGAGGCTGTCACTGCACTGGCTACACTGTGATTGGAGGTGGCTTCCCATTGGCTGCAAGACTGTGACTGCACTGGCTCCACTGTGACTGGAGGTGGCTTTCCATTGGCTGCAAGGCTGTGACTGCACTGGCTACACTGTGACTGGAGGTGGCTTCCCATTGGCTGTGAGGCTGTGACTGCACTGGCTACACTGTGACTGGAGGTGGCTTCCCATTGACTGCATGACTGTCACTGCACTGGCTACACTGTGACTGGAGGTGGCTTCCCATTGGCTGTGAGACTGTGACTGCACTGGATCCACTGTGACTGGAGGTGGCTTCCCATTGGCTGCAAGGCTGTGACTGCACTGGCTACACTGTGACTGGAGGTGGCTTCCCATGGTCTGCGAGGCTGTGACTGCACTGGCTACACTGTGACTGGAGGTGGCTTCCCATTGGCAGCGAGACTGTGACTGCACTGGCTCCACTGTGACTGGAGGTGGATTCCCATTTGCTGCGAGGCGGTGACTGCACTGGCTACACTGTGACTGGAAGTGGCTTCCATTTGGCGGCCTGACTGTCACTGCACTGGCTACACTGTGACTGGAGGTGGCTTCCCATTGGCTGCGAGACTGTGACTGCACTGGCTCCACTGTGACTGGAGGTGGCTTCCCATTGGCTGCGAGGCTGTGACTGCACTGGCTACGCTGTGACTGGAGGAGGCATCACATTGGCAACGAGGCTGTGAATGCACTGGCTACACTGTGACTGGAGGTGGCTTCCCATTGGCTGTGTGACTGTCACTGCACTGGCTACACTGTGACTGGAGGTGGCTTCCCATTGGCTTCGAGGCTGTGACTGCACTGGCTACACTGTCACTGGAGGTAGCTTCCCATTGACTGCGAGACTGTGACAGCACTGGCTACACTGTGACTGGATGTGGCTTCTCATTGGCTGCGAGACTGTCACTGCACTGGCTACACTGTGACTGGAAGTGGCTTCCCATTGGCTGCAAGGCTGAGAGTACACTGGCTCCACTGCGACTGGAGGTGTCTTCCCATTGGCTGCCTGACTGTGACTGCACTGGCTCCACTGTGACTGGAAGTGGCTTACCATTGGCTGCGAGGCTGTCACTGCACTGGCTACACTGTGACTGGAAGTGGCTTCTCATTGGCTGCGAGGCTGTCACTGCACTGGCTCCACTGTGACTGGAGGTGGCTTCCCATTGGCTGCGAGACTGTGACTGCACTAGCTCCACAGTGACTGGAGATGGCTTCCCATTGGCTGCGAGGCTGTCACTGCACTGGCTACACTGTGACTGGAGATGGCTTCACATTGACTGCGAGGCTAAGCTGCACTGGCTCCACTGTGACTGGAGGTGGCTTCCCATTGGCTGTGAGACTGTGACTGCACTGGCTCCACTGTGACTGGAGGTGGCTTCCCATTGGCTGCCTGACTGTCACTGCACTGGCTACACTGTGACTGGAGGTGGCTTCCCATTGGCTGTGAGACTGTGAGTGCACTGGCTACACTGTGACTGGAGGTAGCTTCCCATTGAATGCGAGACTGTGACTGCACTGGCTACACTGTGACTGGATGTGGCTTCTCATTGGCTGCGAGACTGTCACTTCACTGGCTACACTGTGACTGGAAGTGGCTTCCCATTGGCTGCAAGGCTGAGAGTACACTGGCTCCACTGCGACTGGAGGTGTCTTCCCATTGGCTGCCTGACTATGTCTGCACTGGCTCCACTGTGACTGGAGGTGGCTTCCCATTGGCTGCGAGACTGTGACTGCACTGGCTTCATAGTGACTGGAGGTGGCTTCCCATTGGCAGCGAGGCTGTGACTGCACTGGCTACACTGTGACTGGAGGTGGCTTCCCATTGGCTGCGAGACTGTGACTGCACTGGCTCCACTGTGACTGGAGGTGGCTTCCCATTGGCTGCGAGGCTGTGACTGCACTGGCTACACTGTGACTGGAAGTGGCTTCCCATTGGCTGCCTGACTGTCACTGCACTGGCTACACTCTGACTGGTGGTGGCTTCCCATTGGCTGCGAGGCTGTGACTGCACTGGCTACGCTGTGACTGGAGGTGGCTTCACATTCGCTGACTGACTGTCACTGCACTGGCTACACTGTGACTGGAGGTGGCTTCCCATTGGCTGCGAGACTGTGACTGCACTGGCTCCACTGTGACTGGAGGTGGCTTCCCATTGGCTGCAAGGCTGTGACTGCACTGGCTACACTGTGATTGGAGATGTCTTCCAATTGGCTGCCTGACTGTCTCTGCACTGTCTACACTGTGACTGGAGGTGGCTTCCCATTGGCTGCGAGGCTGTGACTGCACTGGTCAACACTGTGACTGGAGGTGGCTTCCCATTGGCTGCGAGGCTGTGACTGCACTGGCTACACTGTGACTGGAGATGGCTTCCAATTGGCTACCTGACTGTCACTGCACTGGCTTTACTCTGACTGGAAGTGGCTTCCCATTGGCTGCGAGGCTGTGACTGCACTGGCTACACTGTGACCGGAGGTGGCTTCCCATTGGCTGCAAGGCTGTGACTGCACTGGCTCCACTGCGACTGGAGGTGTCTTCCCATTGACTGCCTGACTGTGACTGCACTGGCTCCACTGTGACTGGAAGTGACTTCCCATTGGCTGCGTGACTGTCAATGAACTGGCTACACTGTGACTGGAGGTGGCTTCCCATTGGCTGCGTGACTGTAACTGCACTGGCTACACTGTGACTGGAGGTGGCTTCCCATTGGCTGCGAGGCTGTCACTGCACTGGCTACACTGTGACTGGAGATGGCTTCCCATTGGCTGCGAGGCTAAGCTGCACTGGCTACACTGTGACTGGAGGTGGCTTCCAATTGGCTGTGAGACTGTGACTGCACTGGCTCCACTGTAACTGGAGGTGGCTTCCCATTGGCTGCCTGACTGTCACTGCACTGGCTACACTGTGACTGGAGGAGGCTTCCCATTGGCTGCGAGGCTGTCACTGCACTGGCTACATTGTCACTGGAGGTCGCTTCCCATTGGCTTCGAGACTGTGACTGCACTGGCTACACTGTGACTGGAGGTGGCTTCCCATTGGCTGCGAGACTGTCACTGCACTGGCTACACTGTGACTGGAGGTGCCTTCCCATTGGCTGTGAGACTGTGACTGCACTGGCTACACTGTGACTGGAGGTAGCTTCCCATTGACTGCGAGACTGTGACTGCACTGGCTACACTGTGACTGGATGTGGCTTCTCATTGGCTGCAAGACTGTCACTGCACTGGCTACACTGTGACTGGAAGTGGCTTCCCATTGGCTGCAAGGCTGAGAGTACACTGGCTCCACTGCGACTGGAGGTGTCTTCCCATTGGCTGCCTGACTGTGACTGCACTGGCTCCATTGTGACTGGAGGTGGCTTCCCATTGGCTGCGAGACTGTGACTGCACTGGCTTCACTGTGACTGGAGGTGGCTTCCCATTGGCTGCAAGACTGTGACTGCACTGGCTCCACTGTGACTGGAGGTGGCTTCCCATTGGCTGCGAGACTGTGACTGCACTGGCTCCACTGTGACTGGAGGTGGCTTCCCATTGGCTGCGAGGCAGTGACTGCACTGGCTACACTGTGACTGGAAGTGGCTTCCAATTGGCTGCCTGACTGTCACTGCACTGGCTACACTCTGACTGGAGGTGGCTTCCCATTGGCTGCGAGGCTGTGACTGCACTGGCTACGCTGTGACTGGAGGTGGCTTCACATTCGCTGCCTGAGTGTCACTGCACTGGCTACACTGTGACTGGAGGTGGCTTCCCATTGGCTGCGAGGCTGTGACTGCACTGGCTACACTGTGACTGGAGATGGCTTCCAATTGGCTACCTGACTGTCACTGCACAGGCTTTACTCTGACTGGAAGAGGCTTCCCATTGGCTGCGAGGCTGTGACTGCACTGGCTACACTGTGACTGGAGGTGGCTTCCCATTGGCTGCAAGGCTGTGACTGCACTGGCTCCACTGCGACTGGAGGTGTCTTCCCATTGACTGCCTGACTGTGACTGGAAGTGGCTTCCCATTGGCTGCGTGACTGTCACTGAACTGGCTACACTGTGACTGGAGGTGGCTTCCCATTGGCTGCGTGACTGTAACTGCACTGGCTACACTGTGACTGGAGGTGGCTTCCCATTGGCTGCGAGGCTGTCACTGCACTGGCTACACTGTGACTGGAGATGGCTTCCCATTGACTGCGAGGCTAAGCTGCACTGGCTCCACTGTGACTGGAGGTGGCTTCCCATTGGCTGTGAGACTGTGACTGCACTGGCTCCACTGTGACTGGAGGTGGCTTCCCATTGGCTGCCTGACTGTCACTGCACTGGCTCCACTGTGACTGGAGGTGTCTTCCCATTGGCTGCGAGGCTGTCACTGCACTGGCTACATTGTGACTGGAGGTGGCTTCCCATTGGCTATGAGACTGTGACTGCACTGGCTACACTGTGACTGGAGGTGGCTTCCCATTGGCTGCGAGACTGTCACTGCACTGGCTACACTGTGACTGGAGGTGGCTTCACATTCGCTGCCTGACTGTCACTGCACTGGCTACACTGTGACTGGAGGTGGCTTCCCATTGGCTGCGAGACTGTGACTGCACTGGCTCCACTGTGACTGGAGGTGGCTTCCCATTGGCTGCGAGGCTGTGACTGCACTGGCTACACTGTGACTGGAGATGTCTTCCAATTGGCTGCCTGACTGTCACTGCACTGGCTACACTGTGACTGGAGGTGGCTTCCCATTGGCTGCGAGGCTGTGACTGCACTGGTCAACACTGTGACTGGAGGTGGCTTCCCATTGGCTGCGAGGCTGTGACTGCACTGGCTACACTGTGACTGGAGATGGCTTCCAATTGGCTACCTGACTGTCACTGCACTGGCTTTACTCTGACTGGAAGTGGCTTCCCATTGGCTGCGAGGCTGTGACTGCACTGGCTACACTGTGACCGGAGGTGGCTTCCCATTGGCTGCAAGGCTGTGACTGCACTGGCTCCACTGCGACTGGAGGTGTCTTCCCATTGACTGCCTGACTGTGACTGCACTGGCTCCACTGTGACTGGAAGTGGCTTCCCATTGGCTGCGTGACTGTCAATGAACTGGCTACACTGTGACTGGAGGTGGCTTCCCATTGGCTGCGAGGCTGTCACTGCACTGGCTACACTGTGACTGGAGATGGCTTCCCATTGGCTGCGAGGCTAAGCTGCACTGGCTACACTGTGACTGGAGGTGGCTTCCAATTGGCTGTGAGACTGTGACTGCACTGGCTCCACTGTAACTGGAGGTGGCTTCCCATTGGCTGCCTGACTGTCACTGCACTGGCTACACTGTGACTGGAGGAGGCTTCCCATTGGCTGCGAGGCTGTCACTGCACTGGCTACACTGTGACTGGAGGTAGCTTCCCATTGACTGCGAGACTGTGACTGCACTGGCTACACTGTGACTGGATGTGGCTTCTCATTGGCTGCAAGACTGTCACTGCACTGGCTACACTGTGACTGGAAGTGGCTTCCCATTGGCTGCAAGGCTGAGAGTACACTGGCTCCACTGCGACTGGAGGTGTCTTCCCATTGGCTGCCTGACTGTGACTGCACTGGCTCCATTGTGACTGGAGGTGGCTTCCCATTGGCTGCGAGACTGTGACTGCACTGGCTTCACTGTGACTGGAGGTGGCTTCCCATTGGCTGCGAGGCTGTGACTGCACTGGCTCCACTGTGACTGGAGGTGGCTTCCCATTGGCTGCGAGACTGTGACTGCACTGGCTCCACTGTGACTGGAGGTGGCTTCCCATTGGCTGCGAGGCAGTGACTGCACTGGCTACACTGTGACTGGAAGTGGCTTCCATTTGGCTGCCTGACTGTCACTGCACTGGCTACACTCTGACTGGAGGTGGCTTCCCATTGGCTGCGAGGCTGTGACTGCACTGGCTACGCTGTGACTGGAGGTGGCTTCACATTCGCTGCCTGAGTGTCACTGCACTGGCTACACTGTGACTGGAGGTGGCTTCCCATTGGCTGCGAGGCTGTGACTGCACTGGCTACACTGTGACTGGAGATGGCTTCCAATTGGCTACCTGACTGTCACTGCACAGGCTTTACTCTGACTGGAAGTGGCTTCCCATTGGCTGCGAGGCTGTGACTGCACTGGCTACACTGTGACTGGAGGTGGCTTCCCATTGGCTGCAAGGCTGTGACTGCACTGGCTCCACTGCGACTGGAGGTGTCTTCCCATTGACTGCCTGACTGTGACTGCACTGGCTCCACTGTGACTGGAAGTGGCTTCCCATTGGCTGCGTGACTGTGACTGAACTGGCTACACTGTGACTGGAGGTGGCTTCCCATTGGCTGCGTGACTGTAACTGCACTGGCTACACTGTGACTGGAGGTGGCTTCCCATTGGCTGAGAGGCTGTCACTGCACTGGCTACACTGTGACTGGAGATGGCTTCCCATTGACTGCGAGGCTAAGCTGCACTGGCTCCACTGTGACTGGAGGTGGCTTCCCATTGGCTGTGAGACTGTGACTGCACTGGCTCCACTGTGACTGGAGGTGGCTTCCCATTGGCTGCCTGACTGTCACTGCACTGGCTCCACTGTGACTGGAGGTGTCTTCCCATTGGCTGCGAGGCTGTCACTGCACTGGCTACATTGTGACTGGAGGTGGCTTCCCATTGGCTATGAGACTGTGACTGCACTGGCTACACTGTGACTGGAGGTGGCTTCCCATTGGCTGCGAGACTGTCACTGCACTGGCTACACTGTGACTGGAGGTGCCTTCCCATTGGCTGTGAGACTGTGACTGCTCTGGCTACACTGTGACTGGAGGTAGCTTCCCATTGAATGCGAGACTGTGACTGCACTGGCTACACTGTGACTGGATGTGGCTTCTCATTGGCTGCGAGACTGTCACTGCACTGGCTACACTGTTACTGGAAGTGGCTTCCCATTGGCTGCAAGGCTGAGAGTACACTGGCTCCACTGCGACTGGAGGTGTCTTCCCATTGGCTGCCTGACTGTGACTGCACTGGCTCCACTGTGACTGGAGGTGGCTTCCCATTGGCTGCGAGACTGTGACTGCACTGGCTTCACTGTGACTGGAGGTGGCTTCCCATTGGCAGCGAGGCTGTGACTGCACTGGCTACACTGTGACTGGAGGTGGCTTCCCATTGGCTGCGAGACTGTGACTGCACTGGCTCCACTGTGACTGGAGGTTGCTTCCCATTGGCTGCGAGGCTGTGACAGCACTGGCTACACTGTGACTGGAAGTGGCTTCCCATTGGCTGCCTGACTGTCACTGCACTGGCTACACTCTGACTGGTGGTGGCTTCCCATTGGCTGCGAGGCTGTGACTGCACTGGCTACGCTGTGACTGGAGGTGGCTTCACATTCGCTGCCTGACTGTCACTGCACTGGCTACACTGTGACTGGAGGTGGCTTCCCATTGGCTGCGAGACTGTGACTGCACTGGCTCCACTGTGACTGGAGGTGGCTTCCCATTGGCTGCGAGGCTGTGACTGCACTGGCTACACTGTGACTGGAGATGGCTTCCAATTGGCTGCCTGACTGTCACTGCACTGGCTACACTGTGACTGGAGGTGGCTTCCCATTGGCTGCGAGGCTGTGACTGCACTGGTCAACACTGTGACTGGAGGTGGCTTCCCATTGGCTGCGAGGCTGTGACTGCACTGGCTACACTGTGCCTGGAGATGGCTTCCCATTGGCATCAAGGCTGTGACTGCACTGGCTCCACTGCGACTGGAGGTGTCTTCCCTTTGACTGCCTGACTGTGACTGCACTGGCTCCACTGTGACTGGAAGTGGCTTCCCATTGGCTGCGTGACTGTCAATGAACTGGCTACACTGTGACTGGAGGTGGCTTCCCATTGGCTGCGTGACTGTAACTGCACTGGCTACACTGTGACTGGAGGTGGCTTCCCATTTGCTGCGAGGCTGTCACTGCACTGGCTACACTGTGACTGGAGATGGCTTCCCATTGGCTGCGAGGCTAAGCTGCACTGGCTACACTGTGACTGGAGGTGGCTTCCCATTGGCTGTGAGACTGTGACTGCACTGGCTCCACTGTGACTGGAGGTGGCTTCCCATTGGCTGCCTGACTGTCACTGCACTGGCTACACTGTGACTGGAGGAGGCTTCCCATTGTCTGCGAGGCTGTCACTGCACTGGCTACATTGTCACTGGAGGTCGCTTCCCATTGGCTACGAGACTGTGACTGCACTGTCTACACTGTGACTGCAGGTGGCTTCCCATTGGCTGCGAGACTGTCACTGCACTGGCTACACTGTGACTGGAGGTGCCTTCCCATTGGCTGTGAGACTGTGACTGCACTGGCTACACTGTGACTGGAGGTAGCTTCCCATTGACTGCGAGACTGTGACTGCACTGGCTACACTGTGACTGGATGTGGCTTCTCATTGGCTGCGAGACTGTCACTGCACTGGCTACACTGTGACTGGAAGTGGCTTCCCATTGGCTGCAAGGCTG
This sequence comes from Taudactylus pleione, assembly GCA_031769625.1. NCBI lineage: Eukaryota > Metazoa > Chordata > Amphibia > Anura > Myobatrachidae > Taudactylus > Taudactylus pleione. The sequence continues at coordinate 318,979 of JAUIMM010000616.1, forward strand.
GGAGTACACTGGCTCCACTGCGACTGGAGGTGACTTCCCATTGGCTGCCTGACTGTGACAGCACTGGCTCTACTGTGACTGGAGGTGGCTTCCCATTGGCTGCGAGACTGTGACTGCACTGGCTTCACTGTGACTGGAGGTGGCTTCCCATTGGCTGCGAGGCTGTGACTGCACTGGCTCCACTGTGACTGGAGATGGCTTCCAATTGGCTGCCTGACTGTCACTGCACTGGCTACACTGTGACTGGAGGTGGCTTCCCATTGGCTGCGAGGCTGTGACTGCACTGGTCAACACTGTGATTGGAGGTGGCTTCCCATTGGCTGCGAGGCTGTGACTGCACTGGCTACACTGTGACTGGAGATGGCTTCCCATTGGCATCAAGGCTGTGACTGCACTGGCTCCACTGCGACTGGAGGTGTCTTCCCTTTGACTGCCTGACTGTGACTGCACTGGCTCCACTGTGACTGGAAGTGGCTTCCCATTGGCTGCGTGACTGTCAATGAACTGGCTACACTGTGACTGGAGGTGGCTTCCCATTGGCTGCGTGACTGTAACTGCACTGGCTACACTGTGACTGGAGGTGGCTTCCCATTTGCTGCGAGGCTGTCACTGCACTGGCTACATTGTGACTGGAGATGGCTTCCCATTGGCTGCGAGGCTAAGCTGCACTGGCTACACTGTGACTGGAGGTGGCTTCCCATTGGCTGTGAGACTGTGACTGCACTGGCTCCACTGTGACTGGAGGTGGCTTCCCATTGGCTGCCTGACTGTCACTGCACTGGCTACACTGTGACTGGAGGAGGCTTCCCATTGGCTGCGAGGCTGTCACTGCACTGGCTACATTGTCACTGGAGGTCGCTTCCCATTGGCTACGAGACTGTGACTGCACTGGCTACACTGTGACTGCAGGTGGCTTCCCATTGGCTGCGAGACTGTCACTGCACTGGCTACACTGTGACTGGAGGTGCCTTCCCATTGGCTGTGAGACTGTGACTGCACTGGCTACACTGTGACTGGAGGTAGCTTCCCATTGACTGTGAGACTGTGACTGCACTGGCTACACTGTGACTGGATGTGGCTTCTCATTGGCTGCGAGACTGTCACTGCACTGGCTACACTGTGACTGGAAGTGGCTTCCCATTGGCTGCAAGGCTGGGAGTACACTGGCTCCACTGCGACTGGAGGTGACTTCCCATTGGCTGCCTGACTGTGACTGCACTGGCTCTACTGTGACTGGAGGTGGCTTCCCATTGGCTGCGAGACTGTGACTGCACTGGCTTCACTGTGACTGGAGGTGGCTTCCCATTGGCTGCGAGGCTGTGACTGCACTGGCTCCACTGTGACTGGAGGTGGCTTCCCATTGGCTGCGAGACTGTGACTGCACTGGCTCCACTGTGACTGGAGGTGGCTTCCCATTGGCTGTGAGGCTGTGACTGCACTGGCTACACTGTGACTGGAAGTGGCTTCCAATTGGCTGCCTGACTGTCACTGCACTGGCTACACTCTGACTGGAGGTGGCTTCCCATTGGCTGCGAGGCTGTGACTGCACTGGCTACGCTGTGACTGGAGGTGGCTTCACATTCGCTGCCTGAGTGTCACTGCACTGGCTACATTGTGACTGGAGGTGGCTTCCCATTGGCTGCGAGACTGTGACTGCACTGGCTCCACTGTGACTGGAGGTGGCTTCCCATTGGATGCGAGGCTGTGACTGCACTGGCTACACTGTGACTGGAAGTGGCTTCCCAATGGCTGCCTGACTGTCACTGCACTGGCTCCACTGTGACTGGAGGTGGCTTCCCATTGGCTGCGAGGCTGTGACTGCACTGGCTATGCTGTGACTGGAGGTGGCTTCACATTGGCTGCGAGGCTGTGACTGGAGGTTGCTTCCAATTGGCTGCAAGGCTGTGACTGCACTGGCTCCACTGCGACTGGAGGTGTCTTCCCATTGACTGCCTGACTGTGACTGCACTGGCTCCACTGTGACTGGAAGTGGCTTCCCATTGGCTGCGTGACTGTCACTGAACTGGCTACACTGTGACTGGAGGAGGCTTCCCATTGGCTGCGAGGCTGTCACTGCACTGGCTACATTGTCACTGGAGGTCGCTTCCCATTGGCTACGAGGCTGTGACTGCACTGGCTACACTGTGACTGGAGGTGGCTTCCCACTGGCTGCGAGACTGTCACTGCACTGGCTACACTGTGACTGGAGGTGCCTTCCCATTGGCTGTGAGACTGTGACTGCACTGGCTACACTGTGACTGGAGGTAGCTTCCCATTGACTGCGAGACTGTGACTGCACTGGCTACACTGTGACTGGATGTGGCTTCTCATTGGCTGCGAGACTGTCACTGCACTGGCTACACTGTGACTGGAAGTGGCTTCCCATTTGCTGCAAGGCTGGGAGTACACTGGCTCCACTGCGACTGGAGGTGACTTCCCATTGGCTGCCTGACTGTGACTGCACTGGCTCTACTGTGACTGGAGGTGGCTTCCCATTGGCTGCGAGACTGTGACTGCACTGGCTTCACTGTGACTGGAGGTGGCTTCCCATTGGCTGCGAGGCTGTGACTGCACTGGCTCCACTGTGACTGGAGGTGGCTTCCCATTGGCTGCGAGACTGTGACTGCACTGGCTCCACTGTGACTGGAGGTGGCTTCCCATTGGCTGCGAGGCTGTGACTGCACTGGCTACGCTGTGACTGGAGGTGGCTTCACATTCGCTGCCTGAGTGTCACTGCACTGGCTACACTGTGACTGGAGGTGGCTTCCCATTGGCTGCGAGGCTGTGACTGCACTGGCTACACTGTGACTGGAGATGGCTTCCAATTGGCTACCTGACTGTCACTGCACAGGCTTTACTCTGACTGGAAGTGGCTTCCCATTGGCTGCGAGGCTGTGACTGCACTGGCTACACTGTGACTGGAGGTGGCTTCCCATTGGCTGCAAGGCTGTGACTGCACTGGCTCCACTGCGACTGGAGGTGTCTTCCCATTGACTGCCTGACTGTGACTGCACTGGCTCCACTGTGACTGGAAGTGGCTTCCCATTGGCTGCGTGACTGTGACTGAACTGGCTACACTGTGACTGGAGGTGGCTTCCCATTGGCTGCGTGACTGTAACTGCACTGGCTACACTGTGACTGGAGGTGGCTTCCCATTGGCTGAGAGGCTGTCACTGCACTGGCTACACTGTGACTGGAGATGGCTTCCCATTGACTGCGAGGCTAAGCTGCACTGGCTCCACTGTGACTGGAGGTGGCTTCCCATTGGCTGTGAGACTGTGACTGCACTGGCTCCACTGTGACTGGAGGTGGCTTCCCATTGGCTGCCTGACTGTCACTGCACTGGCTCCACTGTGACTGGAGGTGTCTTCCCATTGGCTGCGAGGCTGTCACTGCACTGGCTACATTGTGACTGGAGGTGGCTTCCCATTGGCTATGAGACTGTGACTGCACTGGCTACACTGTGACTGGAGGTGGCTTCCCATTGGCTGCGAGACTGTCACTGCACTGGCTACACTGTGACTGGAGGTGCCTTCCCATTGGCTGTGAGACTGTGACTGCTCTGGCTACACTGTGACTGGAGGTAGCTTCCCATTGAATGCGAGACTGTGACTGCACTGGCTACACTGTGACTGGATGTGGCTTCTCATTGGCTGCGAGACTGTCACTGCACTGGCTACACTGTTACTGGAAGTGGCTTCCCATTGGCTGCAAGGCTGAGAGTACACTGGCTCCACTGCGACTGGAGGTGTCTTCCCATTGGCTGCCTGACTGTGACTGCACTGGCTCCACTGTGACTGGAGGTGGCTTCCCATTGGCTGCGAGACTGTGACTGCACTGGCTTCACTGTGACTGGAGGTGGCTTCCCATTGGCAGCGAGGCTGTGACTGCACTGGCTACACTGTGACTGGAGGTGGCTTCCCATTGGCTGCGAGACTGTGACTGCACTGGCTCCACTGTGACTGGAGGTTGCTTCCCATTGGCTGCGAGGCTGTGACTGCACTGGCTACACTGTGACTGGAAGTGGCTTCCCATTGGCTGCCTGACTGTCACTGCACTGGCTACACTCTGACTGGTGGTGGCTTCCCATTGGCTGCGAGGCTGTGACTGCACTGGCTACGCTGTGACTGGAGGTGGCTTCACATTCGCTGCCTGACTGTCACTGCACTGGCTACACTGTGACTGGAGGTGGCTTCCCATTGGCTGCGAGACTGTGACTGCACTGGCTCCACTGTGACTGGAGGTGGCTTCCCATTGGCTGCGAGGCTGTGACTGCACTGGCTACACTGTGACTGGAGATGGCTTCCAATTGGCTGCCTGACTGTCACTGCACTGGCTACACTGTGACTGGAGGTGGCTTCCCATTGGCTGCGAGGCTGTGACTGCACTGGTCAACACTGTGACTGGAGGTGGCTTCCCATTGGCTGCGAGGCTGTGACTGCACTGGCTACACTGTGCCTGGAGATGGCTTCCCATTGGCATCAAGGCTGTGACTGCACTGGCTCCACTGCGACTGGAGGTGTCTTCCCTTTGACTGCCTGACTGTGACTGCACTGGCTCCACTGTGACTGGAAGTGGCTTCCCATTGGCTGCGTGACTGTCAATGAACTGGCTACACTGTGACTGGAGGTGGCTTCCCATTGGCTGCGTGACTGTAACTGCACTGGCTACACTGTGACTGGAGGTGGCTTCCCATTTGCTGCGAGGCTGTCACTGCACTGGCTACACTGTGACTGGAGATGGCTTCCCATTGGCTGCGAGGCTAAGCTGCACTGGCTACACTGTGACTGGAGGTGGCTTCCCATTGGCTGTGAGACTGTGACTGCACTGGCTCCACTGTGACTGGAGGTGGCTTCCCATTGGCTGCCTGACTGTCACTGCACTGGCTACACTGTGACTGGAGGAGGCTTCCCATTGTCTGCGAGGCTGTCACTGCACTGGCTACATTGTCACTGGAGGTCGCTTCCCATTGGCTACGAGACTGTGACTGCACTGTCTACACTGTGACTGCAGGTGGCTTCCCATTGGCTGCGAGACTGTCACTGCACTGGCTACACTGTGACTGGAGGTGCCTTCCCATTGGCTGTGAGACTGTGACTGCACTGGCTACACTGTGACTGGAGGTAGCTTCCCATTGACTGCGAGACTGTGACTGCACTGGCTACACTGTGACTGGATGTGGCTTCTCATTGGCTGCGAGACTGTCACTGCACTGGCTACACTGTGACTGGAAGTGGCTTCCCATTGGCTGCAAGGCTGGGAGTACACTGGCTCCACTGCGACTGGAGGTGACTTCCCATTGGCTGCCTGACTGTGACAGCACTGGCTCTACTGTGACTGGAGGTGGCTTCCCATTGGCTGCGAGACTGTGACTGCACTGGCTTCACTGTGACTGGAGGTGGCTTCCCATTGGCTGCGAGGCTGTGACTGCACTGGCTCCACTGTGACTGGAGATGGCTTCCAATTGGCTGCCTGACTGTCACTGCACTGGCTACACTGTGACTGGAGGTGGCTTCCCATTGGCTGCGAGGCTGTGACTGCACTGGTCAACACTGTGATTGGAGGTGGCTTCCCATTGGCTGCGAGGCTGTGACTGCACTGGCTACACTGTGACTGGAGATGGCTTCCCAATGGCATCAAGGCTGTGACTGCACTGGCTCCACTGCGACTGGAGGTGTCTTCCCTTTGACTGCCTGACTGTGACTGCACTGGCTCCACTGTGACTGGAAGTGGCTTCCCATTGGCTGCGTGACTGTCAATGAACTGGCTACACTGTGACTGGAGGTGGCTTCCCATTGGCTGCGTGACTGTAACTGCACTGGCTACACTGTGACTGGAGGTGGCTTCCCATTTGCTGCGAGGCTGTCACTGCACTGGCTACATTGTGACTGGAGATGGCTTCCCATTGGCTGCGAGGCTAAGCTGCACTGGCTACACTGTGACTGGAGGTGGCTTCCCATTGGCTGTGAGACTGTGACTGCACTGGCTCCACTGTGACTGGAGGTGGCTTCCCATTGGCTGCCTGACTGTCACTGCACTGGCTACACTGTGACTGGAGGAGGCTTCCCATTGGCTGCGAGGCTGTCACTGCACTGGCTACATTGTCACTGGAGGTCGCTTCCCATTGGCTACGAGACTGTGACTGCACTGGCTACACTGTGACTGCAGGTGGCTTCCCATTGGCTGCGAGACTGTCACTGCACTGGCTACACTGTGACTGGAGGTGCCTTCCCATTGGCTGTGAGACTGTGACTGCACTGGCTACACTGTGACTGGAGGTAGCTTCCCATTGACTGTGAGACTGTGACTGCACTGGCTACACTGTGACTGGATGTGGCTTCTCATTGGCTGCGAGACTGTCACTGCACTGGCTACACTGTGACTGGAAGTGGCTTCCCATTGGCTGCAAGGCTGGGAGTACACTGGCTCCACTGCGACTGGAGGTGACTTCCCATTGGCTGCCTGACTGTGACTGCACTGGCTCTACTGTGACTGGAGGTGGCTTCCCATTGGCTGCGAGACTGTGACTGCACTGGCTTCACTGTGACTGGAGGTGGCTTCCCATTGGCTGCGAGGCTGTGACTGCACTGGCTCCACTGTGACTGGAGGTGGCTTCCCATTGGCTGCGAGACTGTGACTGCACTGGCTCCACTGTGACTGGAGGTGGCTTCCCATTGGCTGCGAGGCTGTGACTGCACTGGCTACACTGTGACTGGAAGTGGCTTCCAATTGGCTGCCTGACTGTCACTGCACTGGCTACACTCTGACTGGAGGTGGCTTCCCATTGGCTGCGAGGCTGTGACTGCACTGGCTACGCTGTGACTGGAGGTGGCTTCACATTCGCTGCCTGAGTGTCACTGCACTGGCTACATTGTGACTGGAGGTGGCTTCCCATTGGCTGCGAGACTGTGACTGCACTGGCTCCACTGTGACTGGAGGTGGCTTCCCATTGGATGCGAGGCTGTGACTGCACTGGCTACACTGTGACTGGAAGTGGCTTCCCAATGGCTGCCTGACTGTCACTGCACTGGCTCCACTGTGACTGGAGGTGGCTTCCCATTGGCTGCGAGGCTGTGACTGCACTGGCTATGCTGTGACTGGAGGTGGCTTCACATTGGCTGCGAGGCTGTGACTGGAGGTTGCTTCCAATTGGCTGCAAGGCTGTGACTGCACTGGCTCCACTGCGACTGGAGGTGTCTTCCCATTGACTGCCTGACTGTGACTGCACTGGCTCCACTGTGACTGGAAGTGGCTTCCCATTGGCTGCGTGACTGTCACTGAACTGGCTACACTGTGACTGGAGGAGGCTTCCCATTGGCTGCGAGGCTGTCACTGCACTGGCTACATTGTCACTGGAGGTCGCTTCCCATTGGCTACGAGGCTGTGACTGCACTGGCTACACTGTGACTGGAGGTGGCTTCCCACTGGCTGCGAGACTGTCACTGCACTGGCTACACTGTGACTGGAGGTGCCTTCCCATTGGCTGTGAGACTGTGACTGCACTGGCTACACTGTGACTGGAGGTAGCTTCCCATTGACTGCGAGACTGTGACTGCACTGGCTACACTGTGACTGGATGTGGCTTCTCATTGGCTGCGAGACTGTCACTGCACTGGCTACACTGTGACTGGAAGTGGCTTCCCATTTGCTGCAAGGCTGGGAGTACACTGGCTCCACTGCGACTGGAGGTGACTTCCCATTGGCTGCCTGACTGTGACTGCACTGGCTCTACTGTGACTGGAGGTGGCTTCCCATTGGCTGCGAGACTGTGACTGCACTGGCTTCACTGTGACTGGACGTGGCTTCCCATTGGCTGCGAGGCTGTGACTGCACTGGCTCCACTGTGACTGGAGGTGGCTTCCCATTGGCTGCGAGACTGTGACTGCACTGGCTCCACTGTGACTGGAGGTGGCTTCCCATTGGCTGCGAGGCTGTGACTGCACTGGCTACACTGTGACTGGAAGTGGCTTCCAATTGGCTGCCTGACTGTCACTGCATTGGCTACACTCTGACTGGAGGTGGCTTCCCATTGGCTGCGAGGCTGTGACTGCACTGGCTATGCTGTGACTGGAGGTGGCTTCACATTCGCTGCCTGAGTGTCACTGCACTGGCTACATTGTGACTGGAGGTGGCTTCCCATTGGCTGCGAGACTGTGACTGCACTGTCTCCACTGTGACTGGAGGTGGCTTCCCATTGGCTGCGAGGCTGTGACTGCACTGGCTACACTGTGACTGGAAGTGGCTTCCCAATGGCTGCATGACTGTCACTGCACTGGCTCCACTGTGACTGGAGGTGGCTTCCCATTGGCTGCGAGGCTGTGACTGCACTGGCTATGCTGTGACTGGAGGTGGCTTCACATTGGCTGCGAGGCTGTGACTGGAGGTTGCTTCCCATTGGCTGCAAGGCTGTGACTGCACTGGCTCCACTGCGACTGGAGGTGTCTTCCCATTGACTGCCTGACTGTGACTGCACTGGCTCCACTGTGACTGGAAGTGGCTTCCCATTGGCTGCGTGACTGTCACTGAACTGGCTACCCTGTGACTGGAGGTGGCTTCCCATTGGCTGCGAGACTGTGACTGCACTGGCTCCACTGTGACTGGAGGTGGCTTCCCATTGGCTGCGAGGCTGTGACTGCACTGGCTACACTGTGACTGGAAGTGGCTTCCAATTGGCTGCCTGACTGTCACTGCACTGGCTACACTCTGACTGGAGGTGGCTTCCCATTGGCTGCGAGGCTGTGACTGCTCTGGCTACGCTGTGACTGGAGGTGGCTTCACATTCGCTGCCTGAGTGTCACTGCACTGGCTACACTGTGACTGGAGGTGGCTTCCCATTGGCTGTGAGGCTGTGACTGCACTGGCTACACTGTGACTGGAGATGGCTTCCAATTGGCTACCTGACTGTCACTGCACAGGCTTTACTCTGACTGGAAGTGGCTTCCCATTGGCTGCGAGGCTGTGACTGCACTGGCTACACTGTGACTGGAGGTGGCTTCCCATTGGCTGCAAGGCTGTGACTGCACTGGCTACACTGTGACTGGAAGTGGCTTCCAATTGGCTGCCTGACTGTCACTGCACTGGCTACACTCTGACTGGAGGTGGCTTCCCATTGGCTGCGAGGCTGTGACTGCACTGGCTACGCTGTGACTGGAGGTGGCTTCACATTCGCTGCCTGAGTGTCACTGCACTGGCTACACTGTGACTGGAGGTGGCTTCCCATTGGCTGCGAGGCTGTGACTGCACTGGCTACACTGTGACTGGAGATGGCTTCCAATTGGCTACCTGACTGTAACTGCACAGGCTTTACTCTGACTGGAAGTGGCTTGCCATTGGCTGCGAGGCTGTGACTGCACTGGCTACACTGTGACTGGAGGTGGCTTCCCATTGGCTGCAAGGCTGTGACTGCACTGGCTCCACTGCGACTGGAGGTGTCTTCCCATTGACTGCCTGACTGTGACTGCACTGGCTCCACTGTGACTGGAAGTGGCTTCCCATTGGCTGCGTGACTGTCACTGAACTGGCTACACTGTGACAGGAGGTGGCTTCCCATTGGCTGCGTGACTGTAACTGCACTGGCTACACTGTGACTGGAGGTGGCTTCCCATTGGCTGCGAGGCTGTCACTGCACTGGCTACACTGTGACTGGAGATGGCTTCCCATTGACTGCGAGGCTAAGCTGCACTGGCTCCACTGTGACTGGAGGTGGCTTCCCATTGGCTGTGAGACTGTGACTGCACTGGCTCCACTGTGACTGGAGGTGGCTTCCCATTGGCTGCCTGACTGTCACTGCACTGGCTACACTGTGACTGGAGGTGGCTTCACATTGGCTGCGAGGCTGTCACTGCACTGGCTACATTGTGACTGGAGGTGGCTTCCCATTGGCTATGAGACTGTGACTGCACTGGCTACACTGTGACTGGAGGTGGCTTCCCATTGGCTGCGAGACTGTCACTGCACTGGCTACACTGTGACTGGAGGTGCCTTCCCATTGGCTGTGAGACTGTGACTGCACTGGCTACACTGTGACTGGAGGTAGCTTCCCATTGAATGCGAGACTGTGACTGCACTGGCTACACTGTGACTGGATGTGGCTTCTCATTGGCTGCGAGACTGTCACTGCACTGGCTACACTGTGACTGGAAGTGGCTTCCCATTGGCTGCAAGGCTGAGAGTACACTGGCTCCACTGCGACTGGAGGTGTCTTCCCATTGGCTGCCTGACTGTGACTGCACTGGCTCCACTGTGACTGGAGGTGGCTTCCCATTGGCTGCGAGACTGTGACTGCACTGGGTTCACTGTGACTGAAGGTGGCTTCCCATTGGCAGCGAGGCTGTGACTGCACTGGCTACACTGTGACTGGAGGTGGCTTCCCATTGGCTGCGAGACTGTGACTGCACTGGCTCCACTGTGACTGGAGGTTGCTTCCCATTGGCTGCGAGGCTGTGACTGCACTGGCTACACTGTGACTGGAAGTGGCTTCCCATTGGCTGCCTGACTGTCACTGCACTGGCTACACTCTGACTGGTGGTGGCTTCCTATTGGCTGCGAGGCTGTGACTGCACTGGCTACGCTGTGACTGGAGATGGCTTCACATTCGCTGCCTGACTGTCACTGCACTGGCTACACTGTGACTGGAGGTGGCTTCCCATTGGCTGCGAGACTGTGACTGCACTGGCTCCACTGTGACTGGAGGTGGCTTCCCATTGGCTGCGAGGCTGTGACTGCACTGGCTACACTGTGACTGGAGATGGCTTCCAATTGGCTGCCTGACTGTCACTGCACTGGCTACACTGTGACTGGAGGTGGCTTCCCATTGGCTGCGAGGCTGTGACTGCACTGGTCAACACTGTGACTGGAGGTGGCTTCCCATTGGCTGCGAGGCTGTGACTGCACTGGCTACACTGTGACTGGAGATGGCTTCCAATTGGCTACCTGACTGTCACTGCACTGGCTTTACTCTGACTGGAAGTGGCTTCCCATTGGCTGCGAGGCTGTAACTGCACTGGCTACACTGTGACTGGAGGTGGCTTCCCATTGGCTGCAAGGCTGTGACTGCACTGGCTCCACTGCGACTGGAGGTGTCTTCCTATTGACTGCCTGACTGTGACTGCACTGGCTCCACTGTGACTGGAAGTGGCTTCCCATTGGCTGCGTGACTGTGACTGCACTGGCTCCACTGTGACTGGAGGTGGCTTCCCATTGGATGCGAGGCTGTGACTGCACTGGCTACACTGTGACTGGAAGTGGCTTCCCAATGGCTGCCTGACTGTCACTGCACTGGCTCCACTGTGACTGGAGGTGGCTTCCCATTGGCTGCGAGGCTGTGACTGCACTGGCTATGCTGTGACTGGAGGTGGCTTCACATTGGCTGCGAGGCTGTGACTGGAGGTTGCTTCCAATTGGCTGCAAGGCTGTGACTGCACTGGCTCCACTGCGACTGGAGGTGTCTTCCCATTGACTGCCTGACTGTGACTGCACTGGCTCTACTGTGACTGGAGGTGGCTTCCCATTGGCTGCGAGACTGTGACTGCACTGGCTTCACTGTGACTGGAGGTGGCTTCCCGTTGGCTGCGAGGCTGTGACTGCACTGGCTCCACTGTGACTGGAGGTGGCTTCCCATTGGCTGCGAGACTGTGACTGCACTGGCTCCACTGTGACTGGAGGTGGCTTCCCATTGGCTGCGAGGCTGTGACTGCACTGGCTACACTGTGACTGGAAGTGGCTTCCAATTGGCTGCCTGACTGTCACTGCACTGGCTACACTCTGACTGGAGGTGGCTTCCCATTGGCTGCGAGGCTGTGACTGCACTGGCTACGCTGTGACTGGAGGTGGCTTCACATTCGCTGCCTGAGTGTCACTGCACTGGCTCCACTGCGACTGGAGGTGTCTTCCCATTGGCTGCCTGACTGTGACTGCACTGGCTCCACTGTGACTGGAAGTGGCTTCCCATTGGCTGCGAGGCTGTCACTGCACTGGCTACACTGTGACTGGAAGTGGCTTCCCATTGGCTGCGAGGCTGTCACTGCACTGGCTCCACTGTGACTGGAGGTGGCTTCCCATTGGCTGCGAGACTGTGACTGCACTAGCTCCACAGTGACTGGAGATGGCTTCCCATTGGCTGCGAGGCTGTCACTGCACTGGCTACACTGTGATTGGAGGTGGCTTCCCATTGGCTGCAAGACTGTGACTGCACTGGCTCCACTGTGACTGGAGGTGGCTTTCCATTGGCTGCAAGGCTGTGACTGCACTGGCTACACTGTGACTGGAGGTGGCTTCCCATTGGCTGTGAGGCTGTGACTGCACTGGCTACACTGTGACTGGAGGTGGCTTCCCATTGACTGCATGACTGTCACTGCACTGGCTACACTGTGACTGGAGGTGGCTTCCCATTGGCTGCGAGACTGTGACTGCACTGGCTCCACTGTGACTGGAGGTGGCTTCCCATTGGCTGCAAGGCTGTGACTGCACTGGCTACACTGTGACTGGAGGTGGCTTCCCATGGTCTGCGAGGCTGTGACTGCACTGGCTACACTGTGACTGGAGGTGGCTTCCAATTCGCTGCGTGACTGTCACTGCACTGGCTACACTGTGACTGGAGGTGGCTTCCCATTGGCTGCGAGGCTGTGACTGCACTGGCTACACTGTGACTGGAGATGGCTTCCCATTGGTTGCCTGACTGTCACTGCACTGGCTACACTATGACTGGAAGTGGCTTCCCATTGGCTGCGAGACTGTCACTGCACTGCCTACACTGTGACTGGAGGTGGCTTCCCATTGGCTGCTAGGCTGTCACTGCACTGGCTACACTGTGACTGGAGGTGGCTTCCCATTGGCTGCGTGACTGTAACTGCACTGGCTACACTGTGACTGGAAGTGGCTTCCCATTGGCTGCGAGGCTAAGCTGCACTGGCTACACTGTGACTGGAGGTGGCTTCCCATTGGCTGTGAGACTGTGACTGCACTGGCTCAACTGTGACTGGAGGTGGCTTCCCATTGGCTGCCTGACTGTCACTGCACTGGCTACACTGTGACTGGAGGTGGCTTCCCATTGGCTGCGAGGCTGTCACTGCACTGGCTACACTGTGACTGGAGGTCGCTTCCCATTGGCTACGAGACTGTGACTGCACTGGCTACACTGTGACTGGAGGTAGCTTCCCATTGACTGCGAGACTGTGACTGCACTGGCTACACTGTGACTGGATGTGGCTTCTCATTGGCTGCGAGACTGTCACTGCACTGGCTACACTGTGACTGGAAGTGGCTTCCCATTGGCTGCAAGGCTGAGAGTACACTGGCTCCACTGCGACTGGAGGTGTCTTCCCATTGGCTGCCTGACTGTGACTGCACTGGCTCCACTGTGACTGGAGGTGGCTTCCCATTGGCTGCGAGGCTGTGACTGCACTGGCTACGCTGTGACTGGAGGTGGCTTCACATTCGCTTCCTGAGTGTCACTGCACTGGCTACATTGTGACTGGAAGTGGCTTCCCATTGGCTGCGAGGCTGTGACTGCACTGGCTACACTGTGACTGGAGGTGGCTTCCCATTGGCTGCAAGGCTGTGACTGCACTGGCTCCACTGCGACTGGAGGTGTCTTCCCATTGACTGCCTGACTGTGACTGCACTGGCTCCACTGTGACTGGAAGTGGATTCGCATTGGCTGCGTGACTGTCACTGCACTGGCTACACTGTGACTGGAGGTGGCATCCCATTGGCTGCGTGACTGTAACTGCACTGGCTACTCTTTGACTGGAGGTGGCTTCCCATTGGCTGTGAGGCTGTCACTGCACTGGCTACGCTGTGACTGGAGGTGGCTTCCCTTTGGCTGCCTGACTGTCACTGCACTGGCTACACTGTGACTGGAGACGGCTTCCCTTTGGCTGCGAGGCTAAGCTGCAATGGCTCCACTGTGACTGGAGGTGGCTTCCCATTGGCTGTGAGACTGTGACTGCACTGGCTCCACTGTTACTGGAGGTGGCTTCCCATTGGCTGCCTGACTATCACTGCACTGGCTACACTGTGACTGGAGGTGGCTTCCCATTGGCTGCGAGGCTGTCACTGCACTGGCTACACTGTGACTGGAGGTGGCTTCCCATTGGCTGCGAGACTGTGACTGCACTCGCTCCACTGTGACTGGAGGTGGCTTCCCATTGGATGCGAGGCTGTGACTGCACTGGCTACGCTGTCACTGGAGGTGGCTTCACATTGGCTGTGTGACTGTCACTGCACTGGCTACACTGTGACTGGAAGTGGCTTCCCATTGGCTGCGAGGCTGTGTCTGCACTGGCTATGCTGTGACTGGAGGTGGCTTCACATTGGCAACGAGGCTGTGACTGCACTGGCTACACTGTGACTGGAGGTGGCTTCCCATTGGCTGCCTGACTATCACTGCACTGGCTACACTGTGACTGGAGGTGGCTTCCCATTGGCTGCGAGGCTGTGACTGCACTGGCTACACTGTGACTGGAGGTGGCTTCCCATTGGCTGCGTGACTGTGACTGCACTGGCTATACTGTGACTGGAGGTTGCTTCCCATTGGCTGCGAGGCTGTCACTGCACTGGCTACACTGTGACTGGAGGTGGCTTCCCATTGGCTGCATGACTGTCACTGCACTGGCTACACTGTGACTGGAGGTGGCTTCCCATTGGCTGCGAGACTGTGACTGCACTGGCTACACTGTGACTGGAGATGGCTTCCAATTGGCTACCTGACTGTCACTGCACAGGCTTTACTCTGACTGGAAGTGGCTTCCCATTGGCTGCGAGGCTGTGACTGCACTGGCTACACTGTGACTGGAGGTGGCTTCCCATTGGCTGCAAGGCTGTGACTGCACTGGCTCCACTGCGACTGGAGGTGTCTTCCCATTGACTGCCTGACTGTGACTGCACTGGCTCCACTGTGACTGGAAGTGGCTTCCCATTGGCTGCGTGACTGTCACTGAACTGGCTACCCTGTGACTGGAGGTGGCTTCCCATTGGCTGCGTGACTGTAACTGCACTGGCTACACTGTGACTGGAGGTGGCTTCCCATTGGCTGCGAGGCTGTCACTGCACTGGCTACACTGTGACTGGAGATGGCTTCACATTGACTGCGAGGCTAAGCTGCACTGGCTCCACTGTGACTGGAGGTGGCTTCCCATTGGCTGTGAGACTGTGACTGCACTGGCTCCACTGTGACTGGAGGTGGCTTCCCATTGGCTGCCTGACTGTCACTGCACTGGCTACACTGTGACTGGAGGTGGCTTCCCATTGGCTGTGAGACTGTGAGTGCACTGGCTACACTGTGACTGGAGGTAGCTTCCCATTGAATGCGAGACTGTGACTGCACTGGCTACACTGTGACTGGATGTGGCTTCTCATTGGCTGCGAGACTGTCACTTCACTGGCTACACTGTGACTGGAAGTGGCTTCCCATTGGCGGCAAGGCTGAGAGTACACTGGCTCCACTGCGACTGGAGGTGTCTTCCCATTGGCTGCCTGACTATGTCTGCACTGGCTCCACTGTGACTGGAGGTGGCTTCCCATTGGCTGCGAGACTGTGACTGCACTGGCTTCACAGTGACTGGAGGTGGCTTCCCATTGGCAGCGAGGCTGTGACTGCACTGGCTACACTGTGACTGGAGGTGGCTTCCCATTGGCTGCGAGACTGTGACTGCACTGGCTCCACTGTGACTGGAGGTGGCTTCCCATTGGCTGTGAGGCTGTGACTGCACTGGCTACACTGTGACTGGAAGTGGCTTCCCATTGGCTGCCTGACTGTCACTGCACTGGCTACACTCTGACTGGTGGTGGCTTCCCATTGGCTGCGAGGCTGTGACTGCACTGGCTACGCTGTGACTGGAGGTGGCTTCACATTCGCTGCCTGACTGTCACTGCACTGGCTACACTGTGACTGGAGGTGGCTTCCCATTGGCTGCGAGACTGTGACTGCACTGGCTCCACTGTGACTGGAGGTGGCTTCCCATTGGCTGCAAGGCTGTGACTGCACTGGCTACACTGTGACTGGAGATGTCTTCCAATTGGCTGCCTGACTGTCACTGCACTGTCTACACTGTGACTGGAGGTGGCTTCCCATTGGCTGCGAGGCTGTGACTGCACTGGTCAACACTGTGACTGGAGGTGGCTTCCCATTGGCTGCGAGGCTGTGACTGCACTGGCTACACTTTGACTGGAGATGGCTTCCAATTGGCTACCTGACTGTCACTGCACTGGCTTTACTCTGACTGGAAGTGGCTTCCCATTG
The DNA here is from genome assembly GCA_031769625.1 of Taudactylus pleione. Lineage (NCBI taxonomy): Eukaryota > Metazoa > Chordata > Amphibia > Anura > Myobatrachidae > Taudactylus > Taudactylus pleione. The sequence goes on from JAUIMM010000616.1 coordinate 335,219, forward strand.
GCTGCGAGGCTGTGACTGCACTGGCTACACTGTGACCGGAGGTGGCTTCCCATTGGCTGCAAGGCTGTGACTGCACTGGCTCCACTGCAACTGGAGGTGTCTTCCCATTGACTGCCTGACTGTGACTGCACTGGCTCCACTGTGACTGGAAGTGACTTCCCATTGGCTGCGTGACTGTCAATGAACTGGCTACACTGTGACTGGAGGTGGCTTCCCATTTGCTGCGTGACTGTAACTGCACTGGCTACACTGTGACTGGAGGTGGCTTCCCATTGGCTGCGAGGCTGTCACTGCACTGGCTACACTGTGACTGGAGATGGCTTCCCATTGGCTGCGTGGCTAAGCTGCACTGGCTACACTGTGACTGGAGGTGGCTTCCAATTGGCTGTGAGACTGTGACTGCACTGGCTCCACTGTAACTGGAGGTGGCTTCCCATTGGCTGCCTGACTGTCACTGCACTGGCTACACTGTGACTGGAGGAGGCTTCCCATTGGCTGCGAGGCTGTCACTGCACTGGCTACATTGTCACTGGAGGTCGCTTCCCATTGGCTACGAGACTGTGACTGCACTGGCTACACTGTGACTGGAGGTGGCTTCCCATTGGCTGCGAGACTGTCACTGCACTGGCTACACTGTGACTGGAGGTGCCTTGCCATTGGCTGTGAGACTGTGACTGCACTGGCTACACTGTGACTGGAGGTAGCTTCCCATTGACTGCGAGACTGTGACTGCACTGGCTACACTGTGACTGGATGTGGCTTCTCATTGGCTGCAAGACTGTCACTGCACTGGCTACACTGTGACTGGAAGTGGCTTCCCATTGGCTGCAAGGCTGAGAGTACACTGGCTCCACTGCGACTGGAGGTGTCTTCCCATTGGCTGCCTGACTATGACTGCACTGGCTCCATTGTGACTGGAGGTGGCTTCCCATTGGCTGTGAGACTGTGACTGCACTGGCTTCACTGTGACTGGAGGTGGCTTCCCATTGGCTGCGAGACTGTGACTGCACTGGCTCCACTGTGACTGGAGGTGGCTTCCCATTGGCTGCGAGACTGTCACTGCACTGGCTACACTGTGACTGGAAGTGGCTTCCCATTGGCTGCAAGGCTGAGAGTACACTGGCTCCACTGCGACTGGAGGTGTCTTCCCATTGGCTGCCTGACTGTGACTGCACTGGCTCCACTGTGACTGGAGGTGGCTTCCCATTGGCTGCGAGGCTGTGACTGCACTGGCTACGCTGTGACTGGAGGTGGCTTCACATTCGCTTCCTGAGTGTCACTGCACTGGCTACATTGTGACTGGAAGTGGCTTCCCATTGGCTGCGAGGCTGTGACTGCACTGGCTACACTGTGACTGGAGGTGGCTTCCCATTGGCTGCAAGGCTGTGACTGCACTGGCTCCACTGCGACTGGAGGTGTCTTCCCATTGACTGCCTGACTGTGACTGCACTGGCTCCACTGTGACTGGAAGTGGATTCGCATTGGCTGCGTGACTGTCACTGCACTGGCTACACTGTGACTGGAGGTGGCATCCCATTGGCTGCGTGACTGTAACTGCACTGGCTACTCTTTGACTGGAGGTGGCTTCCCATTGGCTGTGAGGCTGTCACTGCACTGGCTACGCTGTGACTGGAGGTGGCTTCCCTTTGGCTGCCTGACTGTCACTGCACTGGCTACACTGTGACTGGAGACGGCTTCCCTTTGGCTGCGAGGCTAAGCTGCAATGGCTCCACTGTGACTGGAGGTGGCTTCCCATTGGCTGTGAGACTGTGACTGCACTGGCTCCACTGTTACTGGAGGTGGCTTCCCATTGGCTGCCTGACTATCACTGCACTGGCTACACTGTGACTGGAGGTGGCTTCCCATTGGCTGCGAGGCTGTCACTGCACTGGCTACACTGTGACTGGAGGTGGCTTCCCATTGGCTGCGAGACTGTGACTGCACTCGCTCCACTGTGACTGGAGGTGGCTTCCCATTGGATGCGAGGCTGTGACTGCACTGGCTACGCTGTCACTGGAGGTGGCTTCACATTGGCAACGAGGCTGTGACTGCACTGGCTACACTGTGACTTAAGGTGGCTTCCCATTGGCTGTGTGACTGTCACTGCACTGGCTACACTGTGACTGGAAGTGGCTTCCCATTGGCTGCGAGGCTGTGTCTGCACTGGCTATGCTGTGACTGGAGGTGGCTTCACATTGGCAACGAGGCTGTGACTGCACTGGCTACACTGTGACTGGAGGTGGCTTCCCATTGGCTGCCTGACTATCACTGCACTGGCTACACTGTGACTGGAGGTGGCTTCCCATTGGCTGCGAGGCTGTGACTGCACTGGCTACACTGTGACTGGAGGTGGCTTCCCATTGGCTGCGTGACTGTGACTGCACTGGCTATACTGTGACTGGAGGTTGCTTCCCATTGGCTGCGAGGCTGTCACTGCACTGGCTACACTGTGACTGGAGGTGGCTTCCCATTGGCTGCATGACTGTCACGGCACTGGCTACACTGTGACTGGAGGTGGCTTCCCATTGGCTGCGAGACTGTGACTGCACTGGCTACACTGTGACTGGAGATGGCTTCCAATTGGCTACCTGACTGTCACTGCACAGGCTTTACTCTGACTGGAAGTGGCTTCCCATTGGCTGCGAGGCTGTGACTGCACTGGCTACACTGTGACTGGAGGTGGCTTCCCATTGGCTGCAAGGCTGTGACTGCACTGGCTCCACTGCGACTGGAGGTGTCTTCCCATTGACTGCCTGACTGTGACTGCACTGGCTCCACTGTGACTGGAAGTGGCTTCCCATTGGCTGCGTGACTGTCACTGAACTGGCTACCCTGTGACTGGAGGTGGCTTCCCATTGGCTGCGTGACTGTAACTGCACTGGCTACACTGTGACTGGAGGTGGCTTCCCATTGGCTGCGAGGCTGTCACTGCACTGGCTACACTGTGACTGGAGATGGCTTCACATTGACTGCGAGGCTAAGCTGCACTGGCTCCACTGTGACTGGAGGTGGCTTCCCATTGGCTGTGAGACTGTGACTGCACTGGCTCCACTGTGACTGGAGGTGGCTTCCCATTGGCTGCCTGACTGTCACTGCACTGGCTACACTGTGACTGGAGGTGGCTTCCCATTGGCTGTGAGACTGTGAGTGCACTGGCTACACTGTGACTGGAGGTAGCTTCCCATTGAATGCGAGACTGTGACTGCACTGGCTACACTGTGACTGGATGTGGCTTCTCATTGGCTGCGAGACTGTCACTTCACTGGCTACACTGTGACTGGAAGTGGCTTCCCATTGGCGGCAAGGCTGAGAGTACACTGGCTCCACTGCGACTGGAGGTGTCTTCCCATTGGCTGCCTGACTATGTCTGCACTGGCTCCACTGTGACTGGAGGTGGCTTCCCATTGGCTGCGAGACTGTGACTGCACTGGCTTCACAGTGACTGGAGGTGGCTTCCCATTGGCAGCGAGGCTGTGACTGCACTGGCTACACTGTGACTGGAGGTGGCTTCCCATTGGCTGCGAGACTGTGACTGCACTGGCTCCACTGTGACTGGAGGTGGCTTCCCATTGGCTGCGAGGCTGTGACTGCACTGGCTACACTGTGACTGGAAGTGGCTTCCCATTGGCTGCCTGACTGTCACTGCACTGGCTACACTCTGACTGGTGGTGGCTTCCCATTGGCTGCGAGGCTGTGACTGCACTGGCTACGCTGTGACTGGAGGTGGCTTCACATTCGCTGCCTGACTGTCACTGCACTGGCTACACTGTGACTGGAGGTGGCTTCCCATTGGCTGCGAGACTGTGACTGCACTGGCTCCACTGTGACTGGAGGTGGCTTCCCATTGGCTGCAAGGCTGTGACTGCACTGGCTACACTGTGACTGGAGATGTCTTCCAATTGGCTGCCTGACTGTCACTGCACTGTCTACACTGTGACTGGAGGTGGCTTCCCATTGGCTGCGAGGCTGTGACTGCACTGGTCAACACTGTGACTGGAGGTGGCTTCCCATTGGCTGCGAGGCTGTGACTGCACTGGCTACACTGTGACTGGAGATGGCTTCCAATTGGCTACCTGACTGTCACTGCACTGGCTTTACTCTGACTGGAAGTGGCTTCCCATTGGCTGCGAGGCTGTGACTGCACTGGCTACACTGTGACCGGAGGTGGCTTCCCATTGGCTGCAAGGCTGTGACTGCACTGGCTCCACTGCGACTGGAGGTGTCTTCCCATTGACTGCCTGACTGTGACTGCACTGGCTCCACTGTGACTGGAAGTGACTTCCCATTGGCTGCGTGACTGTCAATGAACTGGCTACACTGTGACTGGAGGTGGCTTCCCATTGGCTGCGTGACTGTAACTGCACTGGCTACACTGTGACTGGAGGTGGCTTCCCATTGGCTGCGAGGCTGTCACTGCACTGGCTACACTGTGACTGGAGATGGCTTCCCATTGGCTGCGAGGCTAAGCTGCACTGGCTACACTGTGACTGGAGGTGGCTTCCAATTGGCTGTGAGACTGTGACTGCACTGGCTCCACTGTAACTGGAGGTGGCTTCCCATTGGCTGCCTGACTGTCACTGCACTGGCTACACTGTGACTGGAGGAGGCTTCCCATTGGCTGCGAGGCTGTCACTGCACTGGCTATATTGTCACTGGAGGTCGCTTCCCATTGGCTACGAGACTGTGACTGCACTGGCTACACTGTGACTGGAGGTGGCTTCCCATTGGCTGCGAGACTGTCACTGCACTGGCTACACTGTGACTGGAGGTGCCTTCCCATTGGCTGTGAGACTGTGACTGCACTGGCTACACTGTGACTGGAGGTAGCTTCCCATTGACTGCGAGACTGTGACTGCACTGGCTACACTGTGACTGGATGTGGCTTCTCATTGGCTGCAAGACTGTCACTGCACTGGCTACACTGTGACTGGAAGTGGCTTCCCATTGGCTGCAAGGCTGAGAGTACACTGGCTCCACTGCGACTGGAGGTGTCTTCCCATTGGCTGCCTGACTATGACTGCACTGGCTCCATTGTGACTGGAGGTGGCTTCCCATTGGCTGTGAGACTGTGACTGCACTGGCTTCACTGTGACTGGAGGTGGCTTCCCATTGGCTGCGAGACTGTGACTGCACTGGCTCCACTGTGACTGGAGGTGGCTTCCCATTGGCTGCGAGACTGTGACTGCACTGGCTCCACTGTGACTGGAGGTGGCTTCCCATTGGCTGCGAGGCAGTGACTGCACTGGCTACACTGTGACTGGAAGTGGCTTCCAATTGGCTGCCTGACTGTCACTGCACTGGCTACACTCTGACTGGAGGTGGCTTCCCATTGGCTGCGAGGCTGTGACTGCACTGGCTACGCTGTGACTGGAGGTGGCTTCACATTCGCTGCCTGAGTGTCACTGCACTGGCTACACTGTGACTGGAGGTGGCTTCCCATTGGCTGTGAGGCTGTGACTGCACTGGCTACACTGTGACTGGAGATGGCTTCCAATTGGCTACCTGACTGTCACTGCACAGGCTTTACTCTGACTGGAAGAGGCTTCCCATTGGCTGCGAGGCTGTGACTGCACTGGCTACACTGTGACTGGAGGTGGCTTCCCATTGGCTGCAAGGCTGTGACTGCACTGGCTCCACTGCGACTGGAGGTGTCTTCCCATTGACTGCCTGACTGTGACTGCACTGGCTCCACTGTGACTGGAAGTGGCTTCCCATTGGCTGCGTGACTGTCACTGAACTGGCTACACTGTGACTGGAGGTGGCTTCCCATTGGCTGCGTGACTGTAACTGCACTGGCTACACTGTGACTGGAGGTGGCTTCCCATTGGCTGCGAGGCTGTCACTGCACTGGCTACACTGTGACTGGAGATGGCTTCCCATTGACTGCAAGGCTAAGCTGCACTGGCTCCACTGTGACTGGAGGTGGCTTCCCATTGGCTGTGAGACTGTGACTGCACTGGCTCCACTGTGACTGGAGGTGGCTTCCCATTGGCTGCCTGACTGTCACTGCACTGGCTCCACTGTGACTGGAGGTGTCTTCCCATTGGCTGCGAGGCTGTCACTGCACTGGCTACATTGTGACTGGAGGTGGCTTCCCATTGGCTATGAGACTGTGACTGCACTGGCTACACTGTGACTGGAGGTGGCTTCCCATTGGCTGCGAGACTGTCACTGCACTGGCTACACTGTGACTGGAGGTGGCTTCACATTCGCTGCCTGACTGTCACTGCACTGGCTACACTGTGACTGGAGGTGGCTTCCCATTGGCTGCGAGACTGTGACTGCACTGGCTCCACTGTGACTGGAGGTGGCTTCCCATTGGCTGCGAGGCTGTGACTGCACTGGCTACACTGTGACTGGAGATGTCTTCCAATTGGCTGCCTGACTGTCACTGCACTGGCTACACTGTGACTGGAGGTGGCTTCCCATTGGCTGCGAGGCTGTGACTGCACTGGTCAACACTGTGACTGGAGGTGGCTTCCCATTGGCTGCGAGGCTGTGACTGCACTGGCTACACTGTGACTGGAGATGGCTTCCAATTGGCTACCTGACTGTCACTGCACTGGCTTTACTCTGACTGGAAGTGGCTTCCCATTGGCTGCGAGGCTGTGACTGCACTGGCTACACTGTGACCGGAGGTGGCTTCCCATTGGCTGCAAGGCTGTGACTGCACTGGCTCCACTGCGACTGGAGGTGTCTTCCCATTGACTGCCTGACTGTGACTGCACTGGCTCCACTGTGACTGGAAGTGGCTTCCCATTGGCTGCGTGACTGTCAATGAACTGGCTACACTGTGACTGGAGGTGGCTTCCCATTGGCTGCGTGACTGTAACTGCACTGGCTACACTGTGACTGGAGGTGGCTTCCCATTGGCTGCGAGGCTGTCACTGCACTGGCTACACTGTGACTGGAGATGGCTTCCCATTGGCTGCGAGGCTAAGCTGCACTGGCTACACTGTGACTGGAGGTGGCTTCCAATTGGCTGTGAGACTGTGACTGCACTGGCTCCACTGTAACTGGAGGTGGCTTCCCATTGGCTGCCTGACTGTCACTGCACTGGCTACACTGTGACTGGAGGAGGCTTCCCATTGGCTGCGAGGCTGTCACTGCACTGGCTACACTGTGACTGGAGGTAGCTTCCCATTGACTGCGAGACTGTGACTGCACTGGCTACACTGTGACTGGATGTGGCTTCTCATTGGCTGCAAGACTGTCACTGCACTGGCTACACTGTGACTGGAAGTGGCTTCCCATTGGCTGCAAGGCTGAGAGTACACTGGCTCCACTGCGACTGGAGGTGTCTTCCCATTGGCTGCCTGACTGTGACTGCACTGGCTCCATTGTGACTGGAGGTGGCTTCCCATTGGCTGCGAGACTGTGACTGCACTGGCTTCACTGTGACTGGAGGTGGCTTCCCATTGGCTGCGAGGCTGTGACTGCACTGGCTCCACTGTGACTGGAGGTGGCTTCCCATTGGCTGCGAGACTGTGACTGCACTGGCTCCACTGTGACTGGAGGTGGCTTCCCATTGGCTGCGAGGCAGTGACTGCACTGGCTACACTGTGACTGGAAGTGGCTTCCAATTGGCTGCCTGACTGTCACTGCACTGGCTACACTCTGACTGGAGGTGGCTTCCCATTGGCTGCGAGGCTGTGACTGCACTGGCTACGCTGTGACTGGAGGTGGCTTCACATTCGCTGCCTGAGTGTCACTGCACTGGCTACACTGTGACTGGAGGTGGCTTCCCATTGGCTGTGAGGCTGTGACTGCACTGGCTACACTGTGACTGGAGATGGCTTCCAATTGGCTACCTGACTGTCACTGCACAGGCTTTACTCTGACTGGAAGTGGCTTCCCATTGGCTGCGAGGCTGTGACTGCACTGGCTACACTGTGACTGGAGGTGGCTTCCCATTGGCTGCAAGGCTGTGACTGCACTGGCTCCACTGCGACTGGAGGTGTCTTCCCATTGACTGCCTGACTGTGACTGCACTGGCTCCACTGTGACTGGAAGTGGCTTCCCATTGGCTGCGTGACTGTGACTGAACTGGCTACACTGTGACTGGAGGTGGCTTCCCATTGGCTGCGTGACTGTAACTGCACTGGCTACACTGTGACTGGAGGTGGCTTCCCATTGGCTGAGAGGCTGTCACTGCACTGGCTACACTGTGACTGGAGATGGCTTCCCATTGACTGCGAGGCTAAGCTGCACTGGCTCCACTGTGACTGGAGGTGGCTTCCCATTGGCTGTGAGACTGTGACTGCACTGGCTCCACTGTGACTGGAGGTGGCTTCCCATTGGCTGCCTGACTGTCACTGCACTGGCTCCACTGTGACTGGAGGTGTCTTCCCATTGGCTGCGAGGCTGTCACTGCACTGGCTACATTGTGACTGGAGGTGGCTTCCCATTGGCTATGAGACTGTGACTGCACTGGCTACACTGTGACTGGAGGTGGCTTCCCATTGGCTGCGAGACTGTCACTGCACTGGCTACACTGTGACTGGAGGTGCCTTCCCATTGGCTGTGAGACTGTGACTGCTCTGGCTACACTGTGACTGGAGGTAGCTTCCCATTGAATGCGAGACTGTGACTGCACTGGCTACACTGTGACTGGATGTGGCTTCTCATTGGCTGCGAGACTGTCACTGCACTGGCTACACTGTTACTGGAAGTGGCTTCCCATTGGCTGCAAGGCTGAGAGTACACTGGCTCCACTGCGACTGGAGGTGTCTTCCCATTGGCTGCCTGACTGTGACTGCACTGGCTCCACTGTGACTGGAGGTGGCTTCCCATTGGCTGCGAGACTGTGACTGCACTGGCTTCACTGTGACTGGAGGTGGCTTCCCATTGGCAGCGAGGCTGTGACTGCACTGGCTACACTGTGACTGGAGGTGGCTTCCCATTGGCTGCGAGACTGTGACTGCACTGGCTCCACTGTGACTGGAGGTTGCTTCCCATTGGCTGCGAGGCTGTGACTGCACTGGCTACACTGTGACTGGAAGTGGCTTCCCATTGGCTGCCTGACTGTCACTGCACTGGCTACACTCTGACTGGGGGTGGCTTCCCATTGGCTGCGAGGCTGTGACTGCACTGGCTACGCTGTGACTGGAGGTGGCTTCACATTCGCTGCCTGACTGTCACTGCACTGGCAACACTGTGACTGGAGGTGGCTTCCCATTGGCTGCGAGACTGTGACTGCACTGGCTCCACTGTGACTGGAGGTGGCTTCCCATTGGCTGCGAGGCTGTGACTGCACTGGCTACACTGTGACTGGAGATGGCTTCCAATTGGCTGCCTGACTGTCACTGCACTGGCTACACTGTGACTGGTGGTGGCTTCCCATTGGCTGCGAGGCTGTGACTGCACTGCTCAACACTGTGACTGGAGGTGGCTTCCCATTGGCTGCGAGGCTGTGACTGCACTGGCTACACTGTGACTGGAGATGGCTTCCCATTGGCATCAAGGCTGTGACTGCACTGGCTCCACTGCGACTGGAGGTGTCTTCCCTTTGACTGCCTGACTGTGACTGCACTGGCTCCACTGTGACTGGAAGTGGCTTCCCATTGGCTGCGTGACTGTCAATGAACTGGCTACACTGTGACTGGAGGTGGCTTCCCATTGGCTGCGTGACTGTAACTGCACTGGCTACACTGTGACTGGAGGTGGCTTCCCATTTGCTGCGAGGCTGTCACTGCACTGGCTACACTGTGACTGGAGATGGCTTCCCATTGGCTGCGAGGCTAAGCTGCACTGGCTACACTGTGACTGGAGGTGGCTTCCCATTGGCTGTGAGACTGTGACTGCACTGGCTCCACTGTGACTGGAGGTGGCTTCCCATTGGCTGCCTGACTGTCACTGCACTGGCTACACTGTGACTGGAGGAGGCTTCCCATTGGCTGCGAGGCTGTCACTGCACTGGCTACATTGTCACTGGAGGTCACTTCCCATTGGCTACGAGACTGTGACTGCACTGTCTACACTGTGACTGCAGGTGGCTTCCCATTGGCTGCGAGACTGTCACTGCACTGGCTACACTGTGACTGGAGGTGCCTTCCCATTGGCTGTGAGACTGTGACTGCACTGGCTACACTGTGACTGGAGGTAGCTTCCCATTGACTGCGAGACTGTGACTGCACTGGCTACACTGTGACTGGATGTGGCTTCTCATTGGCTGCGAGACTGTCACTGCACTGGCTACACTGTGACTGGAAGTGGCTTCCCATTGGCTGCAAGGCTGGGAGTACACTGGCTCCACTGCGACTGGAGGTGACTTCCCATTGGCTGCCTGACTGTGACTGCACTGGCTCTACTGTGACTGGAGGTGGCTTCCCATTGGCTGCGAGACTGTGACTGCACTGGCTTCACTGTGACTGGAGGTGGCTTCCCATTGGCTGCGAGGCTGTGACTGCACTGGCTCCACTGTGACTGGAGATGGCTTCCAATTGGCTGCCTGACTGTCACTGCACTGGCTACACTGTGACTGGAGGTGGCTTCCCATTGGCTGCGAGGCTGTGACTGCACTGGTCAACACTGTGACTGGAGGTGGCTTCCCATTGGCTGCGAGGCTGTGACTGCACTGGCTACACTGTGACTGGAGATGGCTTCCCATTGGCATCAAGGCTGTGACTGCACTGGCTCCACTGCGACTGGAGGTGTCTTCCCTTTGACTGCCTGACTGTGACTGCACTGGCTCCACTGTGACTGGAAGTGGCTTCCCATTGGCTGCGTGACTGTCAATGAACTGGCTACACTGTGACTGGAGGTGGCTTCCCATTGGCTGCGTGACTGTAACTGCACTGGCTACACTGTGACTGGAGGTGGCTTCCCATTTGCTGCGAGGCTGTCACTGCACTGGCTACACTGTGACTGGAGATGGCTTCCCATTGGCTGCGAGGCTAAGCTGCACTGGCTACACTGTGACTGGAGGTGGCTTCCCATTGGCTGTGAGACTGTGACTGCACTGGCTCCACTGTGACTGGAGGTGGCTTCCCATTGGCTGCCTGACTGTCACTGCACTGGCTACACTGTGACTGGAGGAGGCTTCCCATTGGCTGCGAGGCTGTCACTGCACTGGCTACATTGTCACTGGAGGTCGCTTCCCATTGGCTACGAGACTGTGACTGCACTGGCTACACTGTGACTGCAGGTGGCTTCCCATTGGCTGCGAGACTGTCACTGCACTGGCTACACTGTGACTGGAGGTGCCTTCCCATTGGCTGTGAGACTGTGACTGCACTGGCTACACTGTGACTGGAGGTAGCTTCCCATTGACTGTGAGACTGTGACTGCACTGGCTACACTGTGACTGGATGTGGCTTCTCATTGGCTGCGAGACTGTCACTGCACTGGCTACACTGTGACTGGAAGTGGCTTCCCATTGGCTGCAAGGCTGGGAGTACACTGGCTCCACTGCGACTGGAGGTGACTTCCCATTGGCTGCCTGACTGTGACTGCACTGGCTCTACTGTGACTGGAGGTGGCTTCCCATTGGCTGCGAGACTGTGACTGCACTGGCTTCACTGTGACTGGAGGTGGCTTCCCATTGGCTGCGAGGCTGTGACTGCACTGGCTCCACTGTGACTGGAGGTGGCTTCCCATTGGCTGCGAGACTGTGACTGCACTGGCTCCACTGTGACTGGAGGTGGCTTCCCATTGGCTGCGAGGCTGTGACTGCACTGGCTACACTGTGACTGGAAGTGGCTTCCAATTGGCTGCCTGACTGTCACTGCACTGGCTACACTCTGACTGGAGGTGGCTTCCCATTGGCTGCGAGGCTGTGACTGCACTGGCTACGCTGTGACTGGAGGTGGCTTCACATTCGCTGCCTGAGTGTCACTGCACTGGCTACATTGTGACTGGAGGTGGCTTCCCATTGGCTGCGAGACTGTGACTGCACTGGCTCCACTGTGACTGGAGGTGGCTTCCCATTGGATGCGAGGCTGTGACTGCACTGGCTACACTGTGACTGGAAGTGGCTTCCCAATGGCTGCCTGACTGTCACTGCACTGGCTCCACTGTGACTGGAGGTGGCTTCCCATTGGCTGCGAGGCTGTGACTGCACTGGCTATGCTGTGACTGGAGGTGGCTTCACATTGGCTGCGAGGCTGTGACTGGAGGTTGCTTCCAATTGGCTGCAAGGCTGTGACTGCACTAGCTCCACTGCGACTGGAGGTGTCTTCCCATTGACTGCCTGACTGTGACTGCACTGGCTCCACTGTGACTGGAAGTGGCTTCCCATTGGCTGCGTGACTGTCACTGAACTGGCTACACTGTGACTGGAGGAGGCTTCCCATTGGCTGCGAGGCTGTCACTGCACTGGCTACATTGTCACTGGAGGTCGCTTCCCATTGGCTGCGAGACTGTGACTGCACTGGCTACACTGTGACTGGAGGTGGCTTCCCACTGGCTGCGAGACTGTCACTGCACTGGCTACACTGTGACTGGAGGTGCCTTCCCATTGGCTGTGAGACTGTGACTGCACTGGCTACACTGTGACTGGAGGTAGCTTCCCATTGACTGCGAGACTGTGACTGCACTGGCTACACTGTGACTGGATGTGGCTTCTCATTGGCTGCGAGACTGTCACTGCACTGGCTACACTGTGACTGGAAGTGGCTTCCCATTGGCTGCAAGGCTGGGAGTACACTGGCTCCACTGCGACTGGAGGTGACTTCCCATTGGCTGCCTGACTGTGACTGCACTGGCTCTACTGTGACTGGAGGTGGCTTCCCATTGGCTGCGAGACTGTGACTGCACTGGCTTCACTGTGACTGGAGGTGGCTTCCCATTGGCTGCGAGGCTGTGACTGCACTGGCTCCACTGTGACTGGAGATGGCTTCCAATTGGCTGCCTGACTGTCACTGCACTGGCTACACTGTGACTGGAGGTGGCTTCCCATTGGCTGCGAGGCTGTGACTGCACTGGTCAACACTGTGACTGGAGGTGGCTTCCCATTGGCTGCGAGGCTGTGACTGCACTGGCTACACTGTGACTGGAGATGGCTTCCCATTGGCATCAAGGCTGTGACTGCACTGGCTCCACTGCGACTGGAGGTGTCTTCCCTTTGACTGCCTGACTGTGACTGCACTGGCTCCACTGTGACTGGAAGTGGCTTCCCATTGGCTGCGTGACTGTCAATGAACTGGCTACACTGTGACTGGAGGTGGCTTCCCATTGGCTGCGTGACTGTAACTGCACTGGCTACACTGTGACTGGAGGTGGCTTCCCATTTGCTGCGAGGCTGTCACTGCACTGGCTACACTGTGACTGGAGATGGCTTCCCATTGGCTGCGAGGCTAAGCTGCACTGGCTACACTGTGACTGGAGGTGGCTTCCCATTGGCTGTGAGACTGTGACTGCACTGGCTCCACTGTGACTGGAGGTGGCTTCCCATTGGCTGCCTGACTGTCACTGCACTGGCTACACTGTGACTGGAGGAGGCTTCCCATTGGCTGCGAGGCTGTCACTGCACTGGCTACATTGTCACTGGAGGTCGCTTCCCATTGGCTACGAGACTGTGACTGCACTGGCTACACTGTGACTGCAGGTGGCTTCCCATTGGCTGCGAGACTGTCACTGCACTGGCTACACTGTGACTGGAGGTGCCTTCCCATTGGCTGTGAGACTGTGACTGCACTGGCTACACTGTGACTGGAGGTAGCTTCCCATTGACTGTGAGACTGTGACTGCACTGGCTACACTGTGACTGGATGTGGCTTCTCATTGGCTGCGAGACTGTCACTGCACTGGCTACACTGTGACTGGAAGTGGCTTCCCATTGGCTGCAAGGCTGGGAGTACACTGGCTCCACTGCGACTGGAGGTGACTTCCCATTGGCTGCCTGACTGTGACTGCACTGGCTCTACTGTGACTGGAGGTGGCTTCCCATTGGCTGCGAGACTGTGACTGCACTGGCTTCACTGTGACTGGAGGTGCCTTCCCATTGGCTGCGAGGCTGTGACTGCACTGGCTCCACTGTGACTGGAGGTGGCTTCCCATTGGCTGCGAGACTGTGACTGCACTGGCTCCACTGTGACTGGAGGTGGCTTCCCATTGGCTGCGAGGCTGTGACTGCACTGGCTACACTGTGACTGGAAGTGGCTTCCAATTGGCTGCCTGACTGTCACTGCACTGGCTACACTCTGACTGGAGGTGGCTTCCCATTGGCTGCGAGGCTGTGACTGCACTGGCTACGCTGTGACTGGAGGTGGCTTCACATTCGCTGCCTGAGTGTCACTGCACTGGCTACATTGTGACTGGAGGTGGCTTCCCATTGGCTGCGAGACTGTGACTGCACTGGCTCCACTGTGACTGGAGGTGGCTTCCCATTGGATGCGAGGCTGTGACTGCACTGGCTACACTGTGACTGGAAGTGGCTTCCCAATGGCTGCCTGACTGTCACTGCACTGGCTCCACTGTGACTGGAGGTGGCTTCCCATTGGCTGCGAGGCTGTGACTGCACTGGCTATGCTGTGACTGGAGGTGGCTTCACATTGGCTGCGAGGCTGTGACTGGAGGTTGCTTCCAATTGGCTGCAAGGCTGTGACTGCACTAGCTCCACTGCGACTGGAGGTGTCTTCCCATTGACTGCCTGACTGTGACTGCACTGGCTCCACTGTGACTGGAAGTGGCTTCCCATTGGCTGCGTGACTGTCACTGAACTGGCTACACTGTGACTGGAGGAGGCTTCCCATTGGCTGCGAGGCTGTCACTGCACTGGCTACATTGTCACTGGAGGTCGCTTCCCATTGGCTACGAGGCTGTGACTGCACTGGCTACACTGTGACTGGAGGTGGCTTCCCACTGGCTGCGAGACTGTCACTGCACTGGCTACACTGTGACTGGAGGTGCCTTCCCATTGGCTGTGAGACTGTGACTGCACTGGCTACACTGTGACTGGAGGTAGCTTCCCATTGACTGCGAGACTGTGACTGCACTGGCTACACTGTGACTGGATGTGGCTTCTCATTGGCTGCGAGACTGTCACTGCACTGGCTACACTGTGACTGGAAGTGGCTTCCCATTGGCTGCAAGGCTGGGAGTACACTGGCTCCACTGCGACTGGAGGTGACTTCCCATTGGCTGCCTGACTGTGACTGCACTGGCTCTACTGTGACTGGAGGTGGCTTCCCATTGGCTGCGAGACTGTGACTGCACTGGCTTCACTGTGACTGGAGGTGGCTTCCCATTGGCTGCGAGGCTGTGACTGCACTGGCTCCACTGTGACTGGAGGTGGCTTCCCATTGGCTGCGAGACTGTGACTGCACTGGCTCCACTGTGACTGGAGGTGGCTTCCCATTGGCTGCGAGGCTGTGACTGCACTGGCTACACTGTGACTGGAAGTGGCTTCCAATTGGCTGCCTGACTGTCACTGCATTGGCTACACTCTGACTGGAGGTGGCTTCCCATTGGCTGCGAGGCTGTGACTGCACTGGCTATGCTGTGACTGGAGGTGGCTTCACATTCGCTGCCTGAGTGTCACTGCACTGGCTACATTGTGACTGGAGGTGGCTTCCCATTGGCTGCGAGGCTGTGACTGCACTGGCTACACTGTGACTGGAAGTGGCTTCCCAATGGCTGCATGACTGTCACTGCACTGGCTCCACTGTGACTGGAGGTGGCTTCCCATTGGCTGCGAGGCTGTGACTGCACTGGCTATGCTGTGACTGGAGGTGGCTTCACATTGGCTGCGAGGCTGTGACTGGAGGTTGCTTCCCATTGGCTGCAAGGCTGTGACTGCACTGGCTCCACTGCGACTGGAGGTGTCTTCCCATTGACTGCCTGACTGTGACTGCACTGGCTCCACTGTGACTGGAAGTGGCTTCCCATTGGCTGCGTGACTGTCACTGAACTGGCTACCCTGTGACTGGAGGTGGCTTCCCATTGGCTGCGAGACTGTGACTGCACTGGCTCCACTGTGACTGGAGGTGGCTTCCCATTGGCTGCGAGGCTGTGACTGCACTGGCTACACTGTGACTGGAAGTGGCTTCCAATTGGCTGCCTGACTGTCACTGCACTGGCTACACTCTGACTGGAGGTGGCTTCCCATTGGCTGCGAGGCTGTGACTGCACTGGCTACGCTGTGACTGGAGGTGGCTTCACATTCGCTGCCTGAGTGTCACTGCACTGGCTACACTGTGACTGGAGGTGGCTTCCCATTGGCTGCGAGGCTGTGACTGCACTGGCTACACTGTGACTGGAGATGGCTTCCAATTGGCTACCTGACTGTCACTGCACAGGCTTTACTCTGACTGGAAGTGGCTTCCCATTGGCTGCGAGGCTGTGACTGCACTGGCTACACTGTGACTGGAGGTGGCTTCCCATTGGCTGCAAGGCTGTGACTGCACTGGCTACACTGTGACTGGAAGTGGCTTCCAATTGGCTGCCTGACTGTCACTGCACTTGCTACACTCTGACTGGAGGTGGCTTCCCATTGGCTGCGAGGCTGTGACTGCACTGGCTACGCTGTGACTGGAGGTGGCTTCACATTCGCTGCCTGAGTGTCACTGCACTGGCTACACTGTGACTGGAGGTGGCTTCCCATTGGCTGCGAGGCTGTGACTGCACTGGCTACACTGTGACTGGAGATGGCTTCCAATTGGCTACCTGACTGTCACTGCACAGGCTTTACTCTGACTGGAAGTGGCTTGCCATTGGCTGCGAGGCTGTGACTGCACTGGCTACACTGTGACTGGAGGTGGCTTCCCATTGGCTGCAAGGCTGTGACTGCACTGGCTCCACTGCGACTGGAGGTGTCTTCCCATTGACTGCCTGACTGTGACTGCACTGGCTCCACTGTGACTGGAAGTGGCTTCCCATTGGCTGCGTGACTGTCACTGAACTGGCTACACTGTGACAGGAGGTGGCTTCCCATTGGCTGCGTGACTGTAACTGCACTGGCTACACTGTGACTGGAGGTGGCTTCCCATTGGCTGCGAGGCTGTCACTGCACTGGCTACACTGTGACTGGAGATGGCTTCCCATTGACTGCGAGGCTAAGCTGCACTGGCTCCACTGTGACTGGAGGTGGCTTCCCATTGGCTGTGAGACTGTGACTGCACTGGCTCCACTGTGACTGGAGGTGGCTTCCCATTGGCTGCCTGACTGTCACTGCACTGGCTACACTGTGACTGGAGGTGGCTTCCCATTGGCTGCGAGGCTGTCACTGCACTGGCTACATTGTGACTGGAGGTGGCTTCCCATTGGCTATGAGACTGTGACTGCACTGGCTACACTGTGACTGGAGGTGGCTTCCCATTGGCTGCGAGACTGTCACTGCACTGGCTACACTGTGACTGGAGGTGCCTTCCCATTGGCTGTGAGACTGTGACTGCACTGGCTACACTGTGACTGGAGATAGCTTCCCATTGAATGCGAGACTGTGACTGCACTGGCTACACTGTGACTGGATGTGGCTTCTCATTGGCTGCGAGACTGTCACTGCACTGGCTACACTGTGACTGGAAGTGGCTTCCCATTGGCTGCAAGGCTGAGAGTACACTGGCTCCACTGCGACTGGAGGTGTCTTCCCATTGGCTGCCTGACTGTGACTGCACTGGCTCCACTGTGACTGGAGGTGGCTTCCCATTGGCTGCGAGACTGTGACTGCACTGGGTTCACTGTGACTGAAGGTGGCTTCCCATTGGCAGCGAGGCTGTGACTGCACTGGCTACACTGTGACTGGAGGTGGCTTCCCATTGGCTGCGAGACTGTGACTGCACTGGCTCCACTGTGACTGGAGGTTGCTTCCCATTGGCTGCGAGGCTGTGACTGCACTGGCTACACTGTGACTGGAAGTGGCTTCCCATTGGCTGCCTGACTGTCACTGCACTGGCTACACTCTGACTGGTGGTGGCTTCCTATTGGCTGCGAGGCTGTGACTGCACTGGCTACGCTGTGACTGGAGATGGCTTCACATTCGCTGCCTGACTGTCACTGCACTGGCTACACTGTGACTGGAGGTGGCTTCCCATTGGCTGCGAGACTGTGACTGCACTGGCTCCACTGTGACTGGAGGTGGCTTCCCATTGGCTGCGAGGCTGTGACTGCACTGGCTACACTGTGACTGGAGATGGCTTCCAATTGGCTGCCTGACTGTCACTGCACTGGCTACACTGTGACTGGAGGTGGCTTCCCATTGGCTGCGAGGCTGTGACTGCACTGGTCAACACTGTGACTGGAGGTGGCTTCCCATTGGCTGCGAGGCTGTGACTGCACTGGCTACACTGTGACTGGAGATGGCTTCCAATTGGCTACCTGACTGTCACTGCACTGGCTTTACTCTGACTGGAAGTGGCTTCCCATTGGCTGCGAGGCTGTAACTGCACTGGCTACACTGTGACTGGAGGTGGCTTCCCATTGGCTGCAAGGCTGTGACTGCACTGGCTCCACTGCGACTGGAGGTGTCTTCCTATTGACTGCCTGACTGTGACTGCACTGGCACCACTGTGACTGGAAGTGGCTTCCCATTGGCTGCGTGACTGTCAATGAACTGGCTACACTGTGACTGGAGGTGGCTTCCCATTGGCTGCGTGACTGTAACTGCACTGGCTACACTGTGACTGGAGGTGGCTTCCCATTGGCTGTGAGACTGTGACTGCACTGGCTCCACTGTGACTGGAGGTGGCTTCCCATTGGCTGCCTGACTGTCACTGCACTGGCTACACTGTGACTGGAGGAGGCTTCCCATTGGCTGCGAGGCTGTCACTGCACTGGCTACATTGTCACTGGAGGTCGCTTCCCATTGGCTACGAGACTGTGACTGCACTGGCTACACTGTGACTGGAGGTGGCTTCCCATTGGCTGCGAGACTGTCACTGCACTGGCTACACTGTGACTGGAGGTGCCTTCCCATTGGCTGTGAGACTGTGACTGCACTGGCTACACTGTGACTGGAGGTAGCTTCCCATTGACTGCGAGACTGTGACTGCACTGGCTACACTGTGACTGGATGTGGCTTCTCATTGGCTGCGAGACTGTCACTGCACTGGCTACACTGTGACTGGAAGTGGCTTCCCATTGGCTGCAAGGCTGAGAGTACACTGGCTCCACTGCGACTGGAGGTGACTTCCCATTGGCTGCCTGACTGTGTCTGCACTGGCTCTACTGTGACTGGAGGTGGCTTCCCATTGGCTGCGAGACTGTGACTGCACTGGCTTCACTGTGACTGGAGGTGGCTTCCCATTGGCTGCGAGGCTGTGACTGCACTGGCTCCACTGTGACTGGAGGTGGCTTCCCATTGGCTGTGAGACTGTGACTGCACTGGCTCCACTGTGACTGGAGGTGGCTTCCCATTGGCTGCGAGGCTGTGACAGCACTGGCTACACTGTGACTGGAAGTGGCTTCCAATTGGCTGCCTGACTGTCACTGCACTGGCTACACTCTGACTGGAGGTGGCTTCCCATTGGCTGCGAGGCTGTGACTGCACTGGCTACGCTGTGACTAGAGCTTCACATTCGCTGCCTGAGTGTCACTGCACTGGCTACATTGTGACTGGAGGTGGCTTCCCATTGGCTGCGAGACTGTGACTGCACTGGCTCCACTGTGACTGGAGGTGGCTTCCCATTGGCTGCGAGGCTGTGACTGCACTGGCTACACTGTGACTGGAAGTGGCTTCCCAATGGCTGCCTGACTGTCACTGCACTGGCTCCACTGTGACTGGAGGTTGCTTCCCATTGGCTGCAAGGCTGTGACTGCACTGGCTCCACTGCGACTGGAGGTGTCTTCCCATTGACTGCCTGACTGTGACTGCACTGGCTCCACTGTGACTGGAAGTGGCTTCCCATTGGCTGCGTGACTGTCACTGAACTGGCTACACTGTGACTGGAGGTGGCTTCCCATTGGCTGCGTGACTGTAACTGCACTGGCTACACTGTGACTGGAGGTGGCTTCCCATTGGCTGCGAGGCTGTCACTGCACTGGCTACACTGTGACTGGAGATGGCTTCCCATTGACTGCGAGGCTAAGCTGCACTGGCTCCACTGTGACTGGAGGTGGCTTCCCATTGGCTGTGAGACTGTGACTGCACTGGCTCCTCTGTGACTGGAGGTGGCTTCCCATTGGCTGCCTGACTGTCACTGCACTGGCTACACTGTGACTGGAGGTGGATTCCCTTTGGCTGCGAGGCTGTCACTGCACTGGCTACATTGTGACTGGAGGTGGCTTCCCATTGGCTATGAGACTGTGATTGCACTGGCTACACTGTGACTGGAGGTGGCTTCCCATTGGCTGTGAGACTGTCACTGCACTGGCTACACTGTGACTGGAGGTGGCTTCCCATTGGCTGTGAGGCTGTGACTGCACTGGCTACACTGTGACTGGAGGTAGCTTCCCATTGACTGCGAGACTGTGACTGCACTGGCTACACTGTGACTGGATGTGGCTTCTCATTGGCTGTGAGACTGTCACTGCACTGGCTACACTGTGACTGGAAGTGGCTTCCCATTGGCTGCAAGGCTGAGAGTACACTGGCTCCACTGCGACTGGAGGTGTCTTCCCATTGGCTGCCTGACTGTGACTGCACTGGCTCCACTGTGACTGGAGGTGGCTTCCCATTGGCTGCGAGACTGTCACTGCACTGGCTACACTATGACTGGAGGTGCCTTCCCATTGGCTTTGAGACCGTGACTGCACTGGCTACACTGTGAATGGAGGTAGCTTCCCATTGAATGCGAGACTGTCACTGCACTGGCTACACTGTGACTGGAAGTGGCTTCCCATTGGCTGCAAGGCTGAGAGTACACTGGCACCACTGCGACAGGAGGTGTCTTCCCATTGGCTGCCTGACTGTGACTGCACTGGCTCCACTGTGACTGGAGGTGGCTTCCCATTGGCTGCGAGACTGTGACTGCACTGGCTTCACTGTGACTGGAGGTGGCTTCCCATTGGCTGCGAGGCTGTGACTGCACTGGCTACACTGTGACTGGAGGTGGCTTCCCATTGGCTGCGAGACTGTGACTGCACTGGCTCCACTGTGACTGGAGGTGGCTTCCCATTGGCTGCGAGGCTGTGACTGCACTGGCTACACTGTGACTGGAAGTGGCTTCCCATTGGCTGCCTGACTGTCACAGCACTGGCTACACTCTGACTGGTGGTGGCTTCCCATTGGCTGTGAAGCTGTGACTGCACTGGCTACGCTGTGACTGGAGGTGGCTTCACATTCGCTGCCTGACTGTCACTGCACTGGCTACACTGTGACTGGAGGTGGCTTCCCATTGGCTGCGAGACTGTGACTGCACTGGCTCCACTGTGACTGGAGGTGGCTTCCCATTGGCTGCGAGGCTGTGACTGCACTGGCTACACTGTGACTGGAGATGGCTTCCAATTGGCTGCCTGACTGTCACTGCACTGGCTACACTGTGACTGGAGGTGGCTTCCCATTGGCTGCGAGGCTGTGACTGCACTGGTCAACACTGTGACTGGAGGTGGCTTCCCATTGGCTGCGAGGCTGTGACTGCACTGGCTACACTGTGACTGGAGATGGCTTCCAATTGGCTACCTGACTGTCACTGCACTGGCTTTACTCTGACTGGAAGTGGCTTCCTATTGGCTGCGAGGCTGTGACTGCACTGGCTACACTGTGACTGGAGGTGGCTTCCCATTGGCTGCAAGGCTGTGACTGCACTGGCTCCACTGCGACTGGAGGTGTCTTCCCATTGACTGCCTGACTGTGACTGCACTGGCTCCACTGTGACTGGAAGTGGCTTCCCATTGGCTGCGTGACTGTCACTGAACTGGCTACATTGTGACTGGAGGTGGCTTCCCATTGGCTGCATGACTGTTACTGCACTGGCTACACTGTGACTGGAGGTGGCTTCCCATTGGCTGCGAGGCTGTCACTGCACTGGCTACACTGTGACTGGAGATGGCTTCCCATTGGCTGCGAGGCTAAGCTGCACTGGCTACACTGTGACTGGAGGTGGCTTCCCATTGGCTGGGAGACTGTGACTGCACTGGCTCCACTGTGACTGGAGGTGGCTTCCCATTGGCTGCCTGACTGTCACTGCACTGGCAACACTGTGACTGGAGGTGGCTTCCCATTGCCTGCGAGGCTGTCACTGCACTGGCTACATTGTGACTGGAGGTCGCTTCCCATTGGCTACGAGACTGTGACTGCACTGGCTACACTGTGACTGGAGGTGGCTTCCCATTGGCTGCGAGACTGTCACTGCACTGACTACACTGTGACTGGCGGTGCCTTCCCATTGGCTGTGAGACTGTGACTGCACTGGCTACACTGTGACCGGAGGTGGCTTCCCATTGACTGCGAGACTGTGACTGCACTGGCTACACTGTGACTGGATGTGGCTTCTCATTGGCTGCGAGACTGTCACTGCACTGGCTCCACTGTGACTGGAAGTGGCTTCCCATTGGCTGCATGGCTGATTGTACACTGGCTCCACTGCGACTGGAGGTGTCTTCCCATTGGCTGCCTGACTGTGACTGCACTGGCTCCACTGTGACTGGAGGTGGCTTCCCATTGGCTGCGAGACTGTGACTGCACTGGCTTCACTGTGACTGGAGGTGGCTTCCCATTGGCTGCGATGCTGTGACTGCACTGGCTCCACTGTGACTGGAGTTGGCTTCCCATTGGCTGCGAGACTGTGACTGCACTGGCTCCACTGTGACTGGAGGTGGCTTCCCATTGGCTGCGAGGCTGTGACTGCACTGGCTACACTGTGACTGGAAGTGGCTTCCCATTGGCTGCCTGACTGTCACTGCACTGGCTACACTCTGACTGGAGGTGGCTTCCCATTGGCTGCAAAGCTGTGACTGCACTGGCTACGCTGTGACTGGAGGTGGCTTCACATTCGCTGCCTGAGTGTCACTGCACTGGCTACATTGTGACTGGAGGTGGCTTCCCATTGGCTGCGAGACTGTGACTGCACTGGCTCCACTGTGACTGGAGGTGGCTTCCCATTGGCTGCGAGGCTGTGACTGCACTGGCTACACTGTGACTGGAAGTGGCTTCCCATTGGCTGTCTGACTGTCACTGCACTGGCTCCACTGTGACTGGAGGTGGCTTCCCATTGGCTGCGAGGCTGTGACTGCACTGGCTACGCTGTGACTGGAGGTGGCTTCACATTGGCTGCGAGGCTGTGACTGCACTGGCTACACTGTGACTGGAGGTGGCTTCCCATTGGCTGCGTGACTGTCACTGCACTGGCTACACTGTGACTGGAGGTGGCTTCCCATTGGCTGCGAGGCTGTGACTGCACTGGCTACACTGTGACTGGAGATGGCTTCCAATTGGCTGCCTGACTGTCACTGAACTGGCCACACTGTGACTGGAAGTTGCTTCCCATTGGCTGCGAGGCTGTGACTGCACTGGCTACACTGTGACTGGAGGTGGCTTCCCATTGGCTGCAAGGCTGTGACTGCACTGGCTCCACTGCGACTGGAGGTGTCTTCCCATTGACTGCCTGACTGTGACTGCTCTGGCTCCACTGTGACTGAAAGTGGCTTCGCATTGGCTGCGTGACTGTCACTACACTGGCTACACTGTGACTGGAGGTGGCATCCCATTGGCTGCGTGACTGTAACTGCACTGGCTACACTGTGACTGGAGGTGGCTTCCCATTGGCTGTGAGGCTGTTACTGCACTGGCTACGCTGTGACTGAAGGTGGCTTCCCTTTGGCTGCCTGACTGTCACTGCACTGGCTACACTGTGACTGGAGATGGCTTCCCTTTGGCTGCGAGGCTAAGCTGCACTGGCTCCACTGTGACTGGAGGTGGCTTCCCATTGGCTGTGAGACTGTGACTGCACTGGCTCCACTGTGACTGGAGGTGGCTTCCCATTGGCTGCGAGACTGTCACTGCACTGGCTACACTGTGACTGGAGGTGCCTTCCCATTGGCTTTGAGACTGTGACTGCACTGGCTACACTGTGACTGGAGGTAGCTTCCCATTGAATGCGAGACTGTCACTGCACTGGCTACACTGTGACTGGAAGTGGCTTCCCATTGGCTGCAAGGCTGAGAGTACACTGGCACCACTGCGACAGGAGGTGTCTTCCCATTGGCTGCCTGACTGTGACTGCACTGGCTCCACTGTGACTGGAGGTGGCTTCCCATTGGCTGCGAGACTGTGACTGCACTGGCTTCACTGTGACTGGAGGTGGCTTCCCATTGGCTGCGAGGCTGTGACTGCACTGGCTACACTGTGACTGGAGGTGGCTTCCCATTGGCTGCGAGACTGTGACTGCACTGGCTCCACTGTGACTGGAGGTGGCTTCCCATTGGCTGCGAGGCTGTGACTGCACTGGCTACACTGTGACTGGAAGTGGCTTCCCATTGGCTGCCTGACTGTCACAGCACTGGCTACACTCTGACTGGTGGTGGCTTCCCATTGGCTGTGAAGCTGTGACTGCACTGGCTACGCTGTGACTGGAGGTGGCTTCACATTCGCTGCCTGACTGTCACTGCACTGGCTACACTGTGACTGGAGGTGGCTTCCCATTGGCTGCGAGACTGTGACTGCACTGGCTCCACTGTGACTGGAGGTGGCTTCCCATTGGCTGCGAGGCTGTGACTGCACTGGCTACACTGTGACTGGAGATGGCTTCCAATTGGCTGCCTGACTGTCACTGCACTGGCTACACTGTGACTGGAGGTGGCTTCCCATTGGCTGCGAGGCTGTGACTGCACTGGTCAACACTGTGACTGGAGGTGGCTTCCCATTGGCTGCGAGGCTGTGACTGCACTGGCTACACTGTGACTGGAGATGGCTTCCAATTGGCTACCTGACTGTCACTGCACTGGCTTTACTCTGACTGGAAGTGGCTTCCCATTGGCTGCGAGGCTGTGACTGCACTGGCTACACTGTGACTGGAGGTGGCTTCCCATTGGCTGCAAGGCTGTGACTGCACTGGCTCCACTGCGACTGGAGGTGTCTTCCCATTGACTGCCTGACTGTGACTGCACTGGCTCCACTGTGACTGGAAGTGGCTTCCCATTGGCTGCGTGACTGTCACTGAACTGGCTACATTGTGACTGGAGGTGGCTTCCCATTGGCTGCATGACTGTTACTGCACTGGCTACACTGTGACTGGAGGTGGCTTCCCATTGGCTGCGAGGCTGTCACTGCACTGGCTACACTGTGACAGGAGATGGCTTCCCATTGGCTGCGAGGCTAAGCTGCACTGGCTACACTGTGACTGGAGGTGGCTTCCCATTGGCTGGGAGACTGTGACTGCACTGGCTCCACTGTGACTGGAGGTGGCTTCCCATTGGCTGCCTGACTGTCACTGCACTGGCAACACTGTGACTGGAGGTGGCTTCCCATTGCCTGCGAGGCTGTCACTGCACTGGCTACATTGTGACTGGAGGTCGCTTCCCATTGGCTACGAGACTGTGACTGCACTGGCTACACTGTGACTGGAGGTGGCTTCCCATTGGCTGCGAGACTGTCACTGCACTGGCTACACTGTGACTGGAGGTGCCTTCCCATTGGCTGTGAGACTGTGACTGCACTGGCTACACTGTGACCGGAGGTGGCTTCCCATTGACTGCGAGACTGTGACTGCACTGGCTACACTGTGACTGGATGTGGCTTCTTATTGGCTGCGAGACTGTCACTGCACTGGCTACACTGTGACTGGAAGTGGCTTCCCATTGGCTGCAAGGCTGATTGTACACTGGCTCCACTGCGACTGGAGGTGTCTTCCCATTGGCTGCCTGACTGTGACTGCACTGGCTCCACTGTGACTGGAGGTGGCTTCCCATTGGCTGCGAGACTGTGACTGCACTGGCTTCACTGTGACTGGAGGTGGCTTCCCATTGGCTGCGATGCTGTGACTGCACTGGCTCCACTGTGACTGGAGTTGGCTTCCCATTGGCTGCGAGACTGTGACTGCACTGGCTCCACTGTGACTGGAGGTGGCTTCCCATTGGCTGCGATGCTGTGACTGCACTGGCTACACTGTGACTGGAAGTGGCTTCCCATTGGCTGCCTGACTGTCACTGCACTGGCTACACTCTGACTGGAGGTGGCTTCCCATTGGCTGCGAAGCTGTGACTGCACTGGCTACGCTGTGACTGGAGGTGGCTTCACATTCGCTGCCTGAGTGTCACTGCACTGGCTACATTGTGACTGGAGGTGGCTTCCCATTGGCTGCGAGACTGTGACTGCACTGGCTCCACTGTGACTGGAGGTGGCTTCCCATTGGCTGCGAGGCTGTGACTGCACTGGCTACACTGTGACTGGAAGTGGCTTCCCATTGGCTGTCTGACTGTCACTGCACTGGCTCCACTGTGACTGGAGGTGGCTTCCCATTGGCTGCGAGGCTGTGACTGCACTGGCTACGCTGTGACTGGAGGTGGCTTCACATTGGCTGCGAGGCTGTGACTGCACTGGCTACACTGTGACTGGAGGTGGCTTCCCATTGGCTGCGTGACTGTCACTGCACTGGCTACACTGTGACTGGAGGTGGCTTCCCATTGGCTGCGAGGCTGTGACTGCACTGGCTACACTGTGACTGGAGATGGCTTCCAATTGGCTGCCTGACTGTCACTGAACTGGCCACACTGTGACTGGAAGTTGCTTCCCATTGGCTGCGAGGCTGTGACTGCACTGGCTACACTGTGACTGGAGATGGCTTCCAATTGGCTGCCTGACTGTCACTGCACTGGCTACACTGTGACTGGAGGTGGCTTCCCATTGGCTGCGAGGCTGTGACTGCACTGGTCAACACTGTGACTGGAGGTGGCTTCCCATTGGCTGCGAGGCTGTGACTGCACTGGCTACACTGTGACTGGAGATGGCTTCCAATTGGCTACCTGACTGTCACTGCACTGGCTTTACTCTGACTGGAAGTGGCTTCCCATTGGCTGCGAGGCTGTGACTGCACTGGCTACACTGTGACTGGAGGTGGCTTCCCATTGGCTGCAAGGCTGTGACTGCACTGGCTCCACTGCGACTGGAGGTGTCTTCCCATTGACTGCCTGACTGTGACTGCACTGGCTCCACTGTGACTGGAAGTGGCTTCCCATTGGCTGCGTGACTGTCACTGAACTGGCTACATTGTGACTGGAGGTGGCTTCCCATTGGCTGCATGACTGTTACTGCACTGGCTACACTGTGACTGGAGGTGGCTTCCCATTGGCTGCGAGGCTGTCACTGCACTGGCTACACTGTGACTGGAGATGGCTTCCCATTGGCTGCGAGGCTAAGCTGCACTGGCTACACTGTGACTGGAGGTGGCTTCCCATTGGCTGGGAGACTGTGACTGCACTGGCTCCACTGTGACTGGAGGTGGCTTCCCATTGGCTGCCTGACTGTCACTGCACTGGCAACACTGTGACTGGAGGTGGCTTCCCATTGCCTGCGAGGCTGTCACTGCACTGGCTACATTGTGACTGGAGGTCGCTTCCCATTGGCTACGAGACTGTGACTGCACTGGCTACACTGTGACTGGAGGTGGCTTCCCATTGGCTGCGAGACTGTCACTGCACTGGCTACACTGTGACTGGAGGTGCCTTCCCATTGGCTGTGAGACTGTGACTGCACTGGCTACACTGTGACCGGAGGTGGCTTCCCATTGACTGCGAGACTGTGACTGCACTGGCTACACTGTGACTGGATGTGGCTTCTTATTGGCTGCGAGACTGTCACTGCACTGGCTACACTGTGACTGGAAGTGGCTTCCCATTGGCTGCAAGGCTGATTGTACACTGGCTCCACTGCGACTGGAGGTGTCTTCCCATTGGCTGCCTGACTGTGACTGCACTGGCTCCACTGTGACTGGAGGTGGCTTCCCATTGGCTGCGAGACTGTGACTGCACTGGCTTCACTGTGACTGGAGGTGGCTTCCCATTGGCTGCGATGCTGTGACTGCACTGGCTCCACTGTGACTGGAGTTGGCTTCCCATTGGCTGCGAGACTGTGACTGCACTGGCTCCACTGTGACTGGAGGTGGCTTCCCATTGGCTGCGATGCTGTGACTGCACTGGCTACACTGTGACTGGAAGTGGCTTCCCATTGGCTGCCTGACTGTCACTGCACTGGCTACACTCTGACTGGAGGTGGCTTCCCATTGGCTGCGAAGCTGTGACTGCACTGGCTACGCTGTGACTGGAGGTGGCTTCACATTCGCTGCCTGAGTGTCACTGCACTGGCTACATTGTGACTGGAGGTGGCTTCCCATTGGCTGCGAGACTGTGACTGCACTGGCTCCACTGTGACTGGAGGTGGCTTCCCATTGGCTGCGAGGCTGTGACTGCACTGGCTACACTGTGACTGGAAGTGGCTTCCCATTGGCTGTCTGACTGTCACTGCACTGGCTCCACTGTGACTGGAGGTGGCTTCCCATTGGCTGCGAGGCTGTGACTGCACTGGCTACGCTGTGACTGGAGGTGGCTTCACATTGGCTGCGAGGCTGTGACTGCACTGGCTACACTGTGACTGGAGGTGGCTTCCCATTGGCTGCGTGACTGTCACTGCACTGGCTACACTGTGACTGGAGGTGGCTTCCCATTGGCTGCGAGGCTGTGACTGCACTGGCTACACTGTGACTGGAGATGGCTTCCAATTGGCTGCCTGACTGTCACTGAACTGGCCACACTGTGACTGGAAGTTGCTTCCCATTGGCTGCGAGGCTGTGACTGCACTGGCTACACTGTGACTGGAGGTGGCTTCCCATTGGCTGCAAGGCTGTGACTGCACTGGCTCCACTGCGACTGGAGGTGTCTTCCCATTGACTGCCTGACTGTGACTGCACTGGCTCCACTGTGACTGAAAGTGGCTTCGCATTGGCTGCGTGACTGTCACTACACTGGCTACACTGTGACTGGAGGTGGCATCCCATTGGCTGCGTGACTGTAACTGCACTGGCTACACTGTGACTGGAGGTGGCTTCCCATTGGCTGTGAGGCTGTCACTGCACTGGCTACGCTGTGACTGGAGGTGGCTTCCCTTTGGCTGCCTCACTGTCACTGCACTGGCTACACTGTGACTGGAGATGGCTTCCCTTTGGCTGCGAGGCTAAGCTGCACTGGCTCCACTGTGACTGGAGGTGGCTTCCCATTGGCTGTGAGACTGTGACTGCACTGGCTCCACTGTTACTGGAGGTGGCTTCCCATTGGCTGCCTGACTATCACTGCACTGGCTACACTGTGACTGGAGGTGGCTTCCCATTGGCTGCAAGGCTGTCACTGCACTGGCTACACTGTGACTGGAGGTGGCTTCCCATTGGCTGCGAGACTGTGACTGCACTGGCTGCACTGTGACTGGAGGTGGCTTCTCATTGGCTGCGAGACTGTCACTGCACTGGCTCCACTGTGACTGGAGGTGGCTTCCCATTGGCTGCCTGACTGTCACTGCACTGGCTACACTGTGACTGGAGGTGGCTTCCCATTGGAGGCGCCACCTGCCAGTCACGCTGAAGACAGGCAGCCCGATGGAGAGGTGCCAATCTGGGCTGTGGTCAGCAGAAAGCAGCTACCAGTGGAAGCGGCTGCTCTGCCTTTCGGGCAGCCCTACAGTGCTTCTCAGGGCTACAAACAATGCAGTCCCCAGACGCCAGGGTTAAGCGTGCACATGCGCAGCGCCACCACCGCTTATGCACATGCACCAGTCCCGACTCCTGGCGGATTCATTGAGCAGGCACCGGGACCCAAGCCAGCAGCAGCGACAGCCCCCTCAGGTAAGAGGGCAGGAGCCACTGCTGACTGTGACATACAACCTTTCCGTACAACGCGCTCCTCTGTGCACCTGACTAATCTGACCAGTCTCCATCACTTCGTCATCTGTGCTCTCTTCCCCCAAATCTGCACAGTGACACCTAAATGCCCCTCACCCAGTCATCTCCTTGTCCTCACATTACTACTTACCTCTGCTATTTCTGCCCTATCCTGGCTGCCAATATCTCGCTCCAGTGCGCACTTCTGCCGCTATGACATCATCTCGTCATCCCATTACACTGAACTGATTTCTATCTAAAAACAAAACTCTACATTATTTAATTTCCACCACGTCGACCAATCACCTTTCTATCGCTTCCTCCCAACTTTCTCACATTCTTTAAAGACACAATTTACACTCACGCAGTGGTGGATTTACCTAGGGGCTTCAGGGCTTCAGCCCCCCAGTAAAATCTGCCACCTCAGTGAGCCAGTTGCAGTCCATGACGGCACTGTCTACACTGTGACTGGCAGAGGCTTCCCATTGGTAGCGCTACTTGCCAATCCCACACAGGACAGGCTGCCCCAGTAGAAAGCCACTCCTCTGTCTTTCGGGCAGCCCTACGCGGCTCCTGGAGGCTGCAGCCAATGTAGTCCCTAGAAGCCGGTGTTTTGCTCATGCACCAGTCCATGCGCCTGTCAGATCTTTTGTGCAGGAGCCAGGACCCGGCCGGCCTCCCACTCCCCGAGCCGACCTCCGTTTCTTCTCTCCCATTAATGACTAGTCCTTTACTCTCGTGTCTTCTTCTTCCCTCTCAAACTGTCCCAACAACTCCCCCCCCCCCCCAATGCTTGGCCGCACCTAGTACAACCTTTCCACTTGACCCTCTCCATCCATTCTGACTTCATATAAACATTTATCTCCTTTAGAGCGGGAAATAGATTGCAATACATCCACCCCTATCTGCGTGCTGCCTACCGCCATTTTATAGCGTCAGTATACAGGATCGCCTACTTGCCGGAGTAGCTCTCTAGAGAAATACATGTCCCAGTGCTGACAAGACTTCCAGTTTATAACACAGAATGTCCAAATGTGCATTGCGCGGCCATCGGCCTGCTCATGCGCAAGCCGCGGGAATGGATCGGGATCCTTATTATCCATCTCCGGGGATTTTTTGCCCATAGACTTCTATAGATAACACCAGCTATTGATGACTTTGCCTATTCGGCACACGCTCCGGAAGGTTAGGCTTCCCCAGACCTTGCTGCATATGGTAACATAGAATCTTATGGGGCTCACCGTGATATTTAATAGATAAGGTGATCGGCATGGTCAGGTCGGAGGTTCATTACCTGTGTTACAGACAAATCCCCAAATATTGCTCCGCCGCCCAGCGATGCAGAATTCTGCCGCACTCTCTAACAGTAGTTAGTAACACTATAAGCAGATGTGCATTTGTCATATGAGATTGTTATATCTCACTAAGTGACATGTACATACCCCCAAAACAAGTATATGTCCTCAGCTTGCGTCACCGAACTGGTCCTCTGGCTGGGGGGACGGCCGCCATATGCATATATTCACCGTTGTGCTCCATTTCCAGCTTTCGGGCATCACATTCTCTGCAGCGCTGTTATAAAAAGGCAACAAGAATTTAAAAGACTTTAATTTTCAGTGAAGCGGCTATCATCTGAGGTCACATGAGACGGCGATCACCTGAGGTCACATGAGATGGCGATCACCTGAGGTCACATGAGATGGCGATCACCTGAGGTCACATGAGACGGCGATCACCTGAGGTCACATGAGACGGCGATCACCAGAGGTCACATGAGACGACGATCACCTGAGGTCACATGAGAAGGCGATCACCTGAGGTCACATGAGACGGCGATCACCTGAGGTCACATGAGACGGCGATCACCTGAGGTCACATGAGATGGCGATCACCTGAGGTCACATGAGATGGCGATCACCTGAGGTCACATGAGACGGCGATCACCTGAGGTCACATGAGACGGCGATCACCTGAGGTCACATGAGACGGCGATCACCTGAGGTCATATGAGACAGCGATCACCTGAGGTCACATGAGACAGCGATCACCTGAGGTCACATGAGATGGTGATCACCTGAGGTCACATGAGATGGTGATCACCTGATGTCACATGAGACGCCGATCACCTGAGGTCACATGAGACAGCGATCACCTGAGGTCACATGAGACAGCGATCACCTGAGGTCACATGAGACGGCAATCACCTGAGGTCACATGAGACGGCGATCACCTGAGGTCACATGAGACGGCGATCACCTGAGGTCACATGAGACGGCAATCACCTGAGGTCACATGAGACGGCGATCACCTTAGGTCACATGAGACGGCGATCACCTTAGGTCACATGAGACGGCGATCACCTTAGGTCACATGAGACGGCGATCACCTGAGGTCACATGAGACGGCGATCACCTGAGGTCACATGAGACAGTGATCATCTGAGGTCACATGAGACGGCGACCACTGAGGTCACATGAGACGGCGATCACCTGAGGTCACATGAGACGACGATCACCTGAGGTCACATGAGACGGCGATCACCTGAGGTCACATGAGACGGCGATCACCTGAGGTCACATGAGACGGCTTAGATTTACATAGTGATGTTAGTACGCATGTCGGTATTCTGCCATTATGCTGATAGGTAAGTGCAGAGTAGCAAAGCGTCATCTTTCATGGACAAACAGAATCTACCATGGACTTTTGTCCAGGAATGATGATATTTGTCCATGAAAGACGTTTTGCCTCTTTCTGAGATCCGATTTTTGGTGGGAAAAATTCGAATTTGGCGGGAAAATTCGAGCCCATCCGAGCCTGCACATCCCTAATATATATATTTATTTACACTATATTCGCGTTAAGTAGCTTTAGGGTTAGTGTTGGATTAGGGTTAGCATCAGGATTAGTGTTAGGACTAGGGTTAGCATTAAGTAGCATTCGGGTTAGCATTGGATTAAGGCACAGGTTCTCAAACTCGGTCCTCTGGACCCCAAACAGTGCATGTTTTCCAGGTCTCCTCACAGAATTACAAGTGAGATAGTCGGTGCACCTGTGGATATCTTAAAATGTGTCAGCGAGTTTGAGAACCACTGGATTAGGGTAAAGAATTAGGGTTAGTGTTAGGGTTAGTGCTAAGTAGCATTAGGATTAGCATTGGATTAGGGTTAGGGTTAGCGTTAGGCCTAGGGTTAGTGTTAAATAGCATTAGGATTAGCATTGGATTAGGGTTAGCGTTAAGTAGCTTTAGAGTTAGCGTTAGGAAAAGGGTTAGCGTAAAGTAGATTTAGGGTTAGCATTGGATCAGGGTTTGAATTAGGGTTAGCCTTAGGCCTAGGGTTAGTGTTAAATAGCATTAGAGTTAGCATTGGATTAGGGTTAGCATTAGGACTAGGGTTAGAGTTAAGTAGCATTAGGGTTAGCGTTGGATTAGGGTTAGCGTTAGGACTAGGGTTAGAGTTAAGTAGCATTAGGATTAGCGTTGGATTAGAGTTGGCTTTAGGATTAGCATTGGATTAGAGTTAGGGTTAGCGTTAGGACTAGAGTTAACGTTAATTAGCATTAGGGTAAGTGTTGGATTAGGGTTAGCATTACGGTTAGTGTTCGGACTAGACAGTGTTAAGTAGCAATAGGGTAAATGCTGGATTAGGGTTAGAATTAAGGTTAGCGTTAGGCCTAGTGTTAGTGTTAAATAGCATTAGGGTTAATGCGTTAAGTAGCATTAGGGTTTGCGTTAGGCCTAGGGTTAGCGTCAAGTAGCATTAGGGTTATCGTTGGATTTGGGTTAGCGTTACAGTTAGCGTTAGGACTAGGGTTAACATTAAGTAGCATTAGGATTAGCGTTTGATTAGGTTGGCATTAGGATTAGCATTGGATTAGAGTTAGGGTTAGCGTTAGGACTAGATTTAGCGTTAATTAGCATTAGGGTTAGTTGAATTAGGGTTAGAGTTAATGTTAAATAGCATTAGGATTAGAATTGGATTAGGGTTAGGGTTAGCGTTAAGTAGCATTAGAGTTAGAGTTGGAATATAATTAGCTTTAAGTAGCATTAGGGTTAGCGTTAGAAGTGAACTAGGGTTAGCATTAAGTACCATTAGGGTTAGTGTTGGATTAGGGTTAGCATTAGGGTTAGTGTTGGATTAGGGTTAGTATTAGGGTTAGTATTAGGACTAGGGTTAGCGTTAAGAAGCATTAGGGTTAGCATTGGATTAGGGTTAGCGTTAGGACTAGGATTAGTGTTAAGTACAGTAGCATTAGAGTTAGTGTTGGTATAGGGTTAGCCAGTGGCGTAACTATGGAGGGTGCAGGGGGTGCGGTTGCTATGGGGCCCGGCGGCTTAAGGGGCCCGCCGGCCCAGCGATCGCACCCCCTGCACTTTCCATATGCCGGGCGCCCGCTGAGATTGTGTTACCAGCGGACGCCCGACTCCTACTCAAACCCCCGGCAGAAGCCGGAGGACGGAGCTCACTCCGTATTCCGGGTCCCGCAATGCACTATGGGAGTGACGTCATGATGTCACTCCCATAGTGCCGAGGAGCGGACGCCGGGGACGGAGCTCAGGAATGAGCTCCGTCTTCCGGGTCCCGCAGTGCACTATGGGAGTGACGTCATGACGTCACTCTCATAGTGCCGAGGAGCGGGCGACGGGGCCGTCGGCGGCTTCACAGGAGCGGGGATAAGGTAAGTTTTTTTTTGTTTGTTTTGTGTGTGCGCACGCGCCCGCGCGCGTGGGGGGAAGTTACTGGGATCTCACTACTGGGGGCATTACAGAGGGCTCACTACAGGGGGCAGCTACTGGGGGCATTACAGGGGGCTCACTATTGGGGGAAGCTACAGGGGGTCACTACTGGGGGCAGCTACAGGGGGCTCACTACTGGGGCAGCTACTGGGGTCTCACTACTGGGGGCAGCTACAGGGGGTCGCTACTGGGGGCAGCTACAGGGGCTCACTACTGGGGGAAGCTACAGGGGGTCACTACTGGGGGCTCATTACTGGGGTCACTACAGGGGCTCACTACTGGGGCAGTTACTGGGGTCTCACTACTGGGGGCAGCTACAGGGGGTCACTACTGGGGGCAGCTACAGGAGGTCACTACTGGGGGCAGCTACAGGGGGCTCACTACTGGGGGCAGCTACACAGGGCTCACTATTGGGGGCATTACAGGGGGCTCACTACTGGGGGCAATTACAAGGGGCTCTCTACTGGGGGCATTACAGGGGGCTCACTACTGGGGGCATTACAGGGGGCTCATTACTGGGGGCAACTACAGGGGGCTCACTACTGGGGGCACTGCGTAAGGGGCACCATTACAGTGGGCATTGCATAAGGGGCACCATTACAGTGGGCATTTAATGTTTTAGGGGAACTACTGTGGTTATTGTGTAAGACCTAAGTTAGGGGGGGCCCTTAAAAATGTTACTATGGGGCCCAAAAAGTTCTAGTTACGCCCCTGGGGTTAGCATTAGGGTTAGTGTTAGGACTAGGGTTAGCTTTAAGTACAGTAGCATTAGAGTTAGCGTTGGTATAGGGTTAGCATTAGAGTTAGCATTGGAATATGGTGAGCTTTAAGTAGCATTAGGGTTAGCGTTAGATCTAGGGTTAGCATTAAGTACCATTAGGGTTAGTGTTGGATTAGGGTTAGTGTTGGATTAGGGTTAGTATTAGGGTTAGTATTAGGACTAGGGTTAGCGTTAAGAAGCATTAGGGTTAGCATTGGATTAGGGTTAGCGTTAGGACTAGGGTTAGTGTTAAGTACAGTAGCATTAGAGTTAGTGTTGGTATAGGGTTAGCATTAGGGTTAGTGTTAGGACTAGGGTTAGCTTTAAGTACAGTAGCATTAGAGTTAGCGTTGGTATAGGGTTAGCATTAGAGTTAGCATTGGAATATGGTTAGCTTTAAGTAGCATTAGGGTTAGCGTTAGATCTAGGGTTAGCATTAAGTACCATTAGGGTTAGTGTTGGATTAGGGTTAGCATTAGGGTTAGTGTTGGATTAGGGTTAGCATTAGGACTAGGGCTAGCGTTAAGAAGCATTAGGGTTAGCATTAGGGTTAGCATTGGATTAAGGTTAGGTCTAGGGTTAGTGTTAAGTACAGTAGCATTGAAGTTAGCATTGGTATAGGGTTAGCATTGGATTAGGGTTAGCGTTAGGACTAGGGTTAGTGTTAAGTACAGTAGCATTAGAGTTAGCATTGGTATAGGGTTAGCATTGGATTAGGGTTAGCGTTAGGACTAGGGTTAGTGTTAAGTACAGTAGCATTAGAGTTAGCATTGGTATAGGGTTAGCATTAGGGTTAGCATTAGGACTAGGGTTAGCTTTAAATAGCATTAGGGTTAGTATTAGGACTAGGGTTAGTGTTAAGTACAGTAGCATTAGAGTTAGCATTGGTATAGGGTTAGCATTAGGGTTAGCATTAGGACTAGGGTTAGCTTTAAATAGCATTAGGGTTAGTATTAGGACTAGGGTTAGTGTTAAGTACAGTAGCATTAGAGTTAGTGTTGGATTAGGGTTAGCATTAGGGTTAGCGTTAGGACTAGGGTTAGCTTTAAGTACAGTAGCATTAGAGTTAGCGTTGGAATATGGTTAGCTTTAAGTAGCATTAGGGTTAGTATTAGGACTAGGATTAGGGGTTAGTGTTAAGTAGCATTAGTGCTAGTATAGGATTAGGGTTAGAATTAGGGTTAGCGTTAGGCCTAGGGTAAGTGTTAAGTACCATTAGGGTTAGTGTTGGATTAGGGTTAGCATTAGGGTTAGTGTTGGATTAGGGTTAGCATTAGGACTAGGGCTAGCGTTAAGAAGCATTAGGGTTAGCATTAGGGTTAGCATTGGATTAAGGTTAGGACTAGGGTTAGTGTTAAGTACAGTAGCATTAGAGTTAGCATTGGTATAGGGTTAGCATTGGATTAGGGTTAGCGTTAGGACTAGGGTTAGTGTTAAGTACAGTAGCATTAGAGTTAGCATTGGTATAGGGTTAGCATTGGATTAGGGTTAGCGTTAGGACTAGTTTTAGTGTTAAGTACAGTAGCATTAGAGTTAGCATTGGTATAGGGTTAGCATTAGGGTTAGCATTAGGACTAGGGTTAGCTTTAAATAGCATTAGGGTTAGTATTAGGACTAGGGTTAGTTTTAAGTACAGTAGCATTAGAGTTAGTGTTGGATTAGGGTTAGCATTAGGGTTAGCGTTAGGACT
The DNA here is from genome assembly GCA_031769625.1 of Taudactylus pleione. Taxonomy (NCBI): domain Eukaryota; kingdom Metazoa; phylum Chordata; class Amphibia; order Anura; family Myobatrachidae; genus Taudactylus; species Taudactylus pleione. The sequence continues at coordinate 372,079 of JAUIMM010000616.1, forward strand.
AGGGTTAGCTTTAAGTACAGTAGCATTAGAGTTAGCGTTGGAATATGGTTAGCTTTAAGTAGCATTAGGGTTAGTATTAGGACTAGGATTAGGGGTTAGTGTTAAGTAGCATTAGTGCTAGTATAGGATTAGGGTTAGAATTAGGGTTAGCGTTAGGCCTAGGGTAAGTGTTAAGTACCATTAGGGTTAGTGTTGGATTAGGGTTAGCATTAGGGTTAGTGTTGGATTAGGGTTAGCATTAGGACTAGGGCTAGCGTTAAGAAGCATTAGGGTTAGCATTAGGGTTAGCATTGGATTAAGGTTAGGACTAGGGTTAGTGTTAAGTACAGTAGCATTAGAGTTAGCATTGGTATAGGGTTAGCATTGGATTAGGGTTAGCGTTAGGACTAGGGTTAGTGTTAAGTACAGTAGCATTAGAGTTAGCATTGGTATAGGGTTAGCATTGGATTAGGGTTAGCGTTAGGACTAGTTTTAGTGTTAAGTACAGTAGCATTAGAGTTAGCATTGGTATAGGGTTAGCATTAGGGTTAGCATTAGGACTAGGGTTAGCTTTAAATAGCATTAGGGTTAGTATTAGGACTAGGGTTAGTGTTAAGTACAGTAGCATTAGAGTTAGCATTGGTATAGGGTTAGCATTAGGGTTAGCATTAGGACTAGGGTTAGCTTTAAATAGCATTAGGTTTAGTATTAGGACTAGGGTTAGTGTTAAGTACAGTAGCATTAGAGTTAGTGTTGGATTAGGGTTAGCATTAGGGTTAGCGTTAGGACTAGGGTTAGCTTTAAGTACAGTAGCATTAGAGTTAGCGTTGGAATATGGTTAGCTTTAAGTAGCATTAGGGTTAGTATTAGGACTAGGATTAGGGGTTAGTGTTAAGTAGCATTAGTGCTAGTATAGGATTAGGGTTAGAATTAGGGTTAGCGTTAGGCCTAGGGTAAGTGTTAAGTAGCATTAGGGCTATCATTGGATTAGGGCTAGAATTAGGGTTAGCATTAGGACTAGGGTTAGTGTTAAGTAGAGTAGCATTATGGTTAGCATTGGATTAGGGTAAGCGTTAAGTACCATTAGGGTTAGTGTTGGATTAGGGTTAGCATTAGGGTTAGTGTTGGATTAGGGTTAGTATTAGGGTTAGTATTAGGACTAGGGTTAGCGTTAAGTAGCATTAGGGTTAGCATTGGATTAGGGTTAGCGTTAAGTACAGTAGCATTAGAGTTAGCGTTGGAATATGGTTAGCTTTAGGAGTAGCATTAGGGTTAGCATTAGGACTAGGGTTAGTGTTAAGTAGCCTTAGGGTTAGTATAGAATTAGGGTTAGCGTTAGGCCTAGGGTAAGTGTTAAGTAGCATTAGGGTTATCATTGGATTAGCACTAGAATTAGGGTTAGCATTAGGACTATGGTTAGTGTTAAGTACAGTATCATTATGGTTTATTGGATTAGGGTTAGCGTTAGGACTAGGGTTAGCGTTACGTAGCATTAGGGTTGGATTAGGGTTAGCATTAGGGTTAGCGTTAGTTCTAGTGTTAGCGTTAAGTAGCATTAGAGTCAGTGTTTGAATAGGGTAAGCATTAAGGTTAGCATTAGGACTAGGGTTAGTGTTAAATTGCATTAGGGTTAGTGTTAAGTAGCATTAGGTTAAGCGTTGGATAAGGGTTAGCTTTAGGGTTAGCGTTAGGATTAGAGTTAATGTTAAGTAGCATTAGGGTTAATGTTGGAGTTAGGGTTGACATTAGGATTAGCATTGGATTAGGGTTAGGGTTAGGCCTAGTGTTAGTGTTAAGTAGCATTAGGTTTAGCGTTGGATAAGGGTTAGCTTTAGGGTTAGCGTTAGTGCTATGATTATCGTTAAGTAGCATTAGATTAGAATTAGGGTTATCATTACGGTTAGGGTTATTATTAGGGTTAGGGTTGGGGTTCAGTTTAGGGGTATGGTTAGCATTAGCACTAGGGTTAGCATTAGGATTAAGATTAAGGCTAGGATTAGTGTTAGGATGATTATTAGGGTTAGTGTTGGCATTATTGTTAGCGTTAGGGCAGTATTAGGGTTAGGATGATTATTAGCATAAGGGATAGGGTTAGTGTTGGTGTTTTGCTTAGGGTTAGGGCAGTGTTAGGGTTAGTGTTAGGGTTAGTGTTAGGATGATTATTATGGATAGGGTTAGTGTTGGTGTTTTGCTTAGTGTTAGGGTTAGTGTTAGGGTTAGGGTTAGTGTTAGGGTTAGTGTTAGGATGATTATTAGCATTACGGATAGGGTTAGTGTTAGGATGATTATTAGCATTATGGATAGGGTTAGTGTTGGTGTTTTGCTTAGTGTTAGGGCAGTGTTAGGGTTAGTGTTAGGATGATTATTAGCATTATGGATAGGGTTAGTGTTGGTGCTTTGCTTAGGGTTAGGGCAGTGTTAGGTTTAGTGTTAGGATGATTATTAGCATTATGGATAGGGTTAGTGTTGGTGTTTTGCTTAGGGTTAGGGCAGTGTTAGGGTTAGGTTTAGGATGATTATTAGCATTATGGATAGGGTTAGTGTTAGGGCAGTGTTAGGGTTAGGATGATTATTATGGATAGGGTTAGTGTTGGTGTTTTGCTTAGGGTTAGGGCAGTGTTAGGATGATTATTTGCATTAGGGTTAGGATTAGTGTTAGGGCAGTGTTAGGGTTAGTGTTATGGTTAGTGTTAGGGTTAGTGTTGGTGTTTTGCTTAGTGTTAGGGTTAGTGTTAGGGTTAGTGTTAGGATGATTATTAGCATTACGGATAGGGTTAGTGTTAGGGCAGTGTTAGGGTTAGGGTTAGGATGATTATTATGGATAGGGTTAGTGTTGGTGTTTTGCTTAGGGTTATGGTTAGTGTTAGGATGATTATTTGCATTAGGGTTAGGATTAGTGTTAGGGCAGTGTTAGGGTTAGTGTTAGGGTTAGTGTTAGGATGATTATTAGCATTACGGATAGGGTTAGGGTTAGTGTTAGGATGATTATTAGCATTAGGGTTATGGATAGTGTTAGGGTTAGTGTTAGGATGATTATTAGCATTAGGGTTATGGATAGTGTTAGTGTTAGGGTTAGTGTTAGGATGATTATTAGCATTAGGGTTATGGTTAGTGTTAGGGTTAGGGTTAGGATGATTATTAGCATTAGGGTTATGGTTAGGGTTAGTGTTAGGATGATTATTAGCATTAGGGCAGTGTTAGATTTAGGGCCAGGGTTAGTGTTGGCATTAGGGCTATGATTAGTGGTAGGGTTAGAACTAGGGTAAGAATTAGGGTGGGCATTGGCATTCATTTTAGGATTAGGGTCAGCATTAAGGTTAAGGTGAGTTTCGACATTTCAACATGTCGACCTTATGATAAAGTCAACATGTTCCAAGTCGGCACTACATATGTCAACATTACAGCCATTTACATTGTTGAATACCTGTCGACATATTGGAGCCTACATTATTCTTGTCTACATTATTGATACTGAGAAATCATTCTGAACATGTTACAGGCTGTAAACAAAAAGTGTAGTGGTCACTCATATCAGCTTAATGACATTACACAGGTGCTTGTAAAGGACGGGGTTTACACTGAACACAGAAAAAAAGGGATTTGCCCTCCAGCACACTGCAGCAAAATCAACAAAAAATACTTAAATCCTACATGTTAATATATGCATAAGCGCCAAGCCATCGCCAAGGAGCCTTGACGATGGCCTGGCGCTTATTCATATATTTGCAAATGTATGTAACTAATACTTCTGAATCTCTATTATCATGTAGGATTTTAGTATTTTTTGTTGATTTTGCTGCAGTGTGATGGAGGGCAAATCCCTTTTTTCTGTGCTCAGTGTAAACCCCGCCCTTTACAAGCACCTGTGCTATGTCATTAAGCTGATATGAGCAACCATATCTTGAGAGGCATGAAGGGAGCCAGCATTAGGAGGAGGTGCTGGTCCTTATAGTGCCATGTGGAGGTTTCTGGGGTACCTCCAAGGTGAGTTAGCTCGCAGCTTATACATGTGCTGTTATCATGCAGTACACCAATTTGTAATTATATGACCCAGAGTGGGTGCTACTATTATGTAGCAATAATTATTTTGGGGTGAGCGTTTGTGTGTGGGGCCCCAGAAGTTGTCCTGGCTGGACCTTTTTCAGGGCATCATCACTTAATTCACAAAGATATTTTTTATCACTTTTCTAATTGTTTGTTTATTATTTAATTATTTCTCATTTCATTAACACTTATTGATTAATCTTTACACATCTATTCTTTACACTTCACTGTCACCTTTTTTCCCCTTTCGTGTGATGCCCTGGGGATGGTCCTTGGCTGGAATTTTTTGGGGTACCTTGTGCCTCGGACGTGAACCCCTTAATGTTAGGGACGCCAGTATAGAGTAGTCTTGACGATGGCCTGGCGCTTATTCATATATTTGCAAATGTATGTAACTAATACCTCTGGATCTCTATTATCATGTAGGATTTAAGTATTTTTTGTTGATTTTGCTGCAGTGAGCTGGAGGGCAAATCCCTTTTTTTCTATGTTACAGGCTGTGTTTGAAAAGTGACAGTTAGGAGCTGATTGGTTGGTACTTTATCTCCGTCCACTTTATCTCTCTCCAAAGCTTAGTACATCTCCCTCTTTGTCAGGTGTCCATCATGTCAGGTAATCCCATCATGAATATGTAATGAAGGGATTTCTGAAACTATACGAGACCCTGTTTTCTGTATTCACCATGAAAGAAATGATCCTGCTGTAAATGTCCGGTAATAAATGCTGTGATTATTTACTTTCCTGGCTAATGTATGCGCCATAGAATAAGTCAGCAGATTTGCCTTGGGCCGAGCACTCACCTTCCTGCGGATGCACCAATATAATATTACAATGAAGCACACGGACAGGAAGACAGGGACTCCAATCACAATCCATTTCACCACATCACACGTCGGAGGCTTAAAATCTAAAAGAAAATATTAGTAAATAGGATAAGAAACTTGAAATCTCAAGGAAATTGACACAAAGGGGAATATTTACTAAAGTGCAGGATTTTAGAAGTGGAGATATTGCCCATAGCAGCCAATCCAGAGGTGTAAATGTAATAGCCGGCGACTCGCAGGCATCGGTGAGTTCCCGGTGACACCGCCCCCGATGTTATAAAGGGGCAATAATTTACAGGGAAATAATAAATATGTTGAATGTTTCTGACTGTACTTTCACTTTTGCACATTAATCTGTAAATATTGATTATCAGAGATCTTATAATAGTAGCTAAGAGATTAGTGATCACAGAGCCTGGTTCATGGCTGTACACGATGAGATGTTTGCGCAGTTGAGCGATTTTCGGCAAATTGCGCATGCGTCAGGAAAGCGCACACAATTCACAAACACAGAAAAAAAAATTTTATTTGGTTTGGACTGGAGTGTAATTTGGGGGTTACAGCACCCTTTAATGGTCAAGCCAGCCGGCCCTTTACTTATGACACAGGCGCACGCTTGGCACTACTTTGTTGATGCACGTGCGGCTACTGCGCACACAATTCACAAACACAGAAAATAATTTTTTTTTTGGTTTGGACTGGAGTGTACTTTCGGGGGTTACAGCACCCTTAACGGTCAAGCCAGCCGGCCCTTTACTTATGACACAGGCACACGCTTGGCACTACTTTGTTGATGCACGTGCGGCTACTGCGCGCACAATTCACAAACACAGAAAATACATTTTTTTTTGGTTTGGACTGGAGTGTACTTTGGGGGTTACAGCACCCTTTAACGGTCAAGCCAGCCGGCCCTTTACTTATGACACAGGCGCACGCTTGGCACTACTTTGTTGATGCACGTGCGGCTACTGCGCACACAATTCACAAACACAGAAAAAATATTTTTTTCAGGAGTGTGATAATCCAATGATCTGAGATCGATGCTGCATCTTTGTACGCAGATGCTTGGATTTGCAAAGCTGCCGGTAGACGACTCAATAGTACATCTCCTGGCATCTGCAACATTGTAGCAACTGTGTACACACAGGCACGCACACGCCCACACACGCGCGCACACACGCACACAGCAGCGGCGGCAGCGTTAGCGCACATCTCTGAATCTGGCCCTGTGTACACACACAGCAATGGCGGTAGCGTGAGCGCACATCTCTGAATCAGGCCCTGTGTACACACACACAGCAATGGCGGCAGTGATAGCGCACATCTCTGAATCAGGCCCTGTGTACACACACGCAGCAATGGCGGCAGCATTAGCGCACATCCCTGAATCAGGCCCTGTGTACACACATGCAGCAATGGCGGCAGTGTTAGCGCACATCTCTGAATCAGGCCTTGTGTACACACACGCAGTAATGGCGGCAGCGTTAGCGCACATCTCAGGCCTGAAAACACCCATTTTTGTTGTGGCCGAAAATATTAACGTTCCCCTGAATGTAACAAGGAGAGACTGCAGCGTATATCTCCTATACAACATCAGTCTACTGTGTGCGGCATTGACACCGCGGCTTTCTCTGAATCAGGCCCTTTTTCTTAGGGTTGATATTTTGCGTTCCTCCGGGGTTTCCTAGCCACTCCCTGGGTGCCCCGGTTATTGGTACAGAGGCTTGGGGAGAGGCACATAACACTTATGCAGGGAAACTGAAGTAACCCATAACTCCTAAAGAGCTGCTAGTACTAAATGACAGCGTTGTATGTTCTTCTAGATAGACTATAGCCAGCGTGATTGAGAATGATATCTTACCGTGCACATACACATAGGCCTTATTCACAATAGATTTGCTGAAAGGAGGTGGATAAAAAGTTTGGATGTGACACGTGTAGCTGTCAGTGTGCCTGGTGTCCAGCTGGGTGAGCGTCATGGAAAAGCTGCCATTGAATTCATCGAAGCGACATTGGGCTTTGTCTTCCCAGTTGTAGAATTTGGTTTCTGAACCCGACGTGTACACCAAACACACCACATCACCGGCTGCGCCTTTCTCTAGAGTTAGGTTAAACCTGGAATTTTTGGGGGGTGCGTGTCTGCAGATGCCCACCTCGCCATCACGAGAGGCAATCACAACATTCTGACTGCTGGTCTCAGGGGTTTGTGCTGTAAGGAAAGAGACAACATTACAATCTAACACCTTCCAGCACATACAAACCGTGCGTCATGTATGTAATCATGTATGTCAGTGCAAACATTTTTAAAACTAAACATCAGTCATTTTGTTCTTGGCTACAGAACTACATAAAACCTTGGACGCAGGAAACATACTGTGGCAGGTGGGGAATTTGACTGGGGTGGTACACCTGTCAAACCGTAATGCAGGTGTCCTAAGGTGAGCTCAGGGAGGACACAAACCTCCCGTGAAGCAGAAGGGCCCTATGGTGTCTAGTCACTTCATCTGAGGAATAATGGTCATACTGTATACTGAATATTTGGGGTGAGATGTAATAGGGTGTGAGTTTTTTGTGTGAGACAAACTCGGACCTTCTTGCAGATTTAAAGGTCTGAGTTTGTCTAAATACTCACCAAATGTAATAGCCTGTGAACTTGAGTTCAAGGCTATTGCATTATGTGAATCTGGGTGAGTTTTCTCCTATGAAAACTCTGACTTTTTAATGAGACTAGCATTAAAAGGTCCGAGTTATACAGAAGCCTTCACAGATCAGTAAGATCTGTGAAGGCTTCTGTGTTTTTTTTTTAAAAAGTCAAACAAAAATGACATGCTTCCCAACCCTACAAGCATAACCAGCTCAGGACTCTGTACAACCTGTCCTGGTTCTTAAAATACTTGGGAAAAATGCGTAGGGGTCCCCTGAACTTTAAGAACCAGCACTGGGCTCTGTAGAGCCTGCCCTGGTTCTTAAAATACAGGAAAAAAGCGTAGTGGTCCCCTGTATTTTAAGAACCAGCACAGGGTTCAGATGAGCCTGTCCTGGTTGTGGAAATACAGGGGGCACAATGAGTAGGGGTCCCCTGTATTTTCCCTAACCAGCACTAGACTTTTTCTACCAGAGGTGTAATGCCACAACCCTGTCACTGGGTCCCCCGGCCAGAGCATTACACCTGACCACTAGTCAGCCCAGGCTAGGGATCCCTGGGGAGGTGGGGACCCCCCCAATAAATGGAATCCCCTCTCCAGGGCACCCCAGGCCTGGGCTGATAGCCCGGGGAATTCCCTGGCACCCCTAGCCGGTGGGTGCCAGATTGATTGTGTAAATGTGTGGTGTAAAAAATAGATTAACTAATATTGTTTTTGGCTGGATAACTACAGATCCCAGCAAGCCTCCCCCGCATGCTAGTACTTGGGGAACCACAAGTACCAGCATGACGGGCATTACGGACTGGTACCTGTAGTTCACTTTCAAAAGAAATATTAAAATAAAGACAAGACAAACACACCGTGACTGTAAAGTTTTATTAAAGCATACATGCATACTCACACTCACATTCACACTCACATTCACGCCTACTCACCTAGAATCCCTGTAGTCATTCACGTCCACTTCTACAGTAGAAATCCACGGCACCTGTAAAAAACAAAATTCCATACTCTCCTACTCCTAGAGTAGATCACATCCTCTTCGGTCCATGTAGGCATCCACAGGGTTAAAAAGTGAATACTCGAATCCAGCACGGACAGGAAGAAGGGGATCTGTTTACACACATCCCTATGGAGGCGCCCGCTGATTGGCTGGTGGCTCCTGCAATGACAGGAGTCACGCGGGTCCCGGTCTTTCATGCAGAGGAAGGGTATGTGTAAATACATCCCCTTCCTCCTGTCCGTGCTGGATTTGGGTATTCATCTTTTTTGTTTTTTACCCTGTGGATCCCTACATGGAGAAGAGGACGTAATCTACGCTAGGAATATGTGAGTATTGATTTTTTTTTTACAAGTGATCGGGGACTCTACTGGACAAGGAAACGTGATTGGTTGCAGGGATTCTAGGTGAGCGTGTGTGAGTGTTAATGTGAGTGTGAATGTGAGTGTGCATGTAATTTATGTTTTAATAAAACTTTACTGTTACTGTGTTTGTGTCTTGTCTTTATTTTAATATTTCTTTTGCAGGTGAACCACAGGTACTAGCAAGCCTTTTATACCTGGCATGTTGATACTTGTGGTTCTCCAATTACCAGCATGTGGGAGAGGCTTGCTGGGACCTGTAGCTCTCCAGCAAGAGACAATATTAGTTAATCTATTTTTTACACCACAAATTTACACAATCAACCTGGCCCAGGCCTGGGGTGCCCTGGAGAGGGGGTTCCATTTATTGGGAGATCCCCACCTCCCCAGGCATCCCCAGCCTGTGCTGACTAGTGGTCAGGTGTAATTATTTGGCTGGGGGACCCAGTGAAAGGGTTCCCCTGGCTGTGGCATTACACCTATGATAGAAAGAGTCCAGTGCTGATTATGGAAAATACAGGGGACCCCTACTCATTTTGTCACCTGTATTTCTACAACCAGGACAGGCTCAGCTGAGCCCTGTGCTGGTTCTTAAAATATAGGGGACCCCTATGCATTTTTTACCCTGTATTTTAAGAACCAGGACAGGCTGGCTATGCTTGTAGGGGGGGTTCGCACGACATTTAAAAAAAAATATTTTTATTGTTACTGTTTACTTTTTCTTTTACACACAGGAAGATGCACGGATCTCACAGATCTCATGGATCTCACAGATCTCATGGATCTCACAGATCTGTGCCTCTTTCTGTGTATCTAGGACATGCTCAGGCTAGACTCGCTATACTGAAGCAGGTCTTTTTTATGAGATTTCACACAGTAATAGCGTGCAAGGGAAACACTGACACTCTGTTACATTGCCCGAGTGCCATGCTCACAATGGCAAAACATCTGGATGCGTGTTTTGCCATTGTGAGTAGCGGGGGTGTGAGAAGATGTGAGTTTGCATGTTCTCACGCCCTATTACGTAGGGTGAGTTCTGAAAATGTGGGGTATAGCTCTATACTCACACCCTATTACATCTCGCCCTTGGAGTTCATTACTGAGATTGGACTTGTTTACAGTCAGTGAACTGACACCTATGGACGATATGTAATTTAAGAGATGTCTCAGAATAAATCTTATGTATTGACTGTTGAATAATTGTGTTTATTTTAGGTGATATTTCTAGTAATCCACAGACTTTATATCACAAACATCTGTACATATAACAGGGCAGAAACTAGTGTTTTTGTCACCCGGGTGAAGACAGTAATTTGGCGCCCCCCTCCCCCTGGTAATTCCCTCACAGCGGTGCCCCCATAGCAATGCCCCTTCAGCAGTGCACCTATAGTAATGCCCGCTGAGGTAATGCCCTTGTACTAGTGGCCATATAGTAATGTATATAGTAAGTAAGGTAGACAGACAAATGCTCTTTCTTGTTCTAGTTATGAGGAACCATATATATATATATATATTTTTTTTTAACACAAAGATTCCACCATCGCCAGCAGTATGGTCTGACCAGCTACAGTTTTACAATGAGAACAACCAGAGAAGCTCAGTTGATACTATAATATGGGAGTGAGAGGAGGCGCACTCTTCTGATTTTAAATCACTAGCAAATAGATACGTTTTTGTTTCCATCCAATTTTTATTAATTTTTTAGTTTTTTTGTATATTATGTATAGTATCCCGAATACGGGAATAATCATTCCCATAGTAATTCCCCTGTAGTGCGCATATGGTAATGCCTCTGTAGTCCCCATATAGTAATGCCCTCTAGTAATGCCCCTGTAGTGCCCATGTAGTAATACCCCTAGTAATGACCCTGTAGTGCCCATTTAATAATGCCCCTGTAGTGTCCCCTAGTAATGACCCTGTAGAGCCTCCTGGTAATGCCCCAGTAGTGCCCATGTAGTAATACCCCTAGTTATGACCCTGTAGTGCCCATTTAGTAATGCCCCTATAGTGCCCAAGTACAGCCACCTGCTAATGCCTCAGTAGAGCCCCCTGGTAATTCCCCTGTAGTGCCCCCTGGTAATGCCCTGTAGAGACCCCTGGTAATGCCCCTGTAGTGCCCCCTGATAATGCCCATGTAGAGCCCCCTAATAATGCCTCTGTAGTGCCCCTGTTAATGTCCCTGTAGTGCCCCCTGGTAATGCCCCCGTAGTGCCCCCTGATAATGCCCCTGTAGTGCTCCCAGGTAATGCTTCTGTAGTCCTCCTGGTAATGCCCCTGTAGTCCTCCTGTTAATGCCCCTGTAGTCCCCCTAGTAATGCCCCTGTAGTCCCCCTGGTAATGCCCCTGTAGTGCCCCTGGTAATGCCCCTGTAGTGCCACTTACACACACAAAAAGACAAAGAAATAGTTACCTTAAACCCCGCTCCTGTGACCGCCGCCATTGGGTCCGCCCGGCTGCTCCTCGGAGCTATGGCAGAGATGTCACGACGTCTCTCCCATAGTGCTTGTGGGGAGAGCCGGAGAGAACTCCAGCCTCCGGCTAGCACTGCGCTGCAGAGAAGGAGCCAGGCGCCCGCCTTAGAGTCTCCCTGTGGCACCCGGCTGGAGGACACTGGCGCCGAGTGCAGCGGCACACACGGTGCACATGCACCTCCAGCCCCCCCTAGTTGCGGCCCTGCATCTAATTTATTTGAGCTTTTTGTGTATCAAATTATAATTGCTAACATGTTGGATAAAATGAAATGTAATTGAACTTTATTTTTAAAAACCCTTCTTACATGTACCAAAAAAAAACTCTTCTTGCATGTAACAAACTAAAAAAAACTTCTTGCATGTACCAAAAAAAAACAAAACATTCATGATGGAGGCTGCAGCCCACTGGTCAGTGATTAGTGTAAGACACCACCCCTCACACACAATCCAAAACCCTGACGACCACCTTCAGGGTGATGGAGACGTATGGTGTGCACACTGTATGGGATAGAGACCCCCCTCCCCAGCCAGGGTCATCTTACACATCCCATTCCCAGTGTGTGACTGCACTATCACTTTATCAATGCATAATAACCAGTAAATGTCCTTTCAGTGTATTTTGTAAAATTTTCTCTTTGATCATTTGTTTTATTCAATAGAAGCACAAGAACAATATTAAGTCTCGCAGTTCAATATTCATTTATAAATTTAATTTTGTATAATTGATGTAGAACTTCCACTTGTCCTAATAGAACAAATATATAAGAAATTTCTTTCACCTCCTATTTTCTTTTCTTATATTTTTTCGTATTAACACCCCCATATAAATTACAATTAATTGATTCTCTTATATAACCCCTATTAATAAGATTATTAACTGATTGATTCATTAATTAATTGCAGTAAAATAAATCGTGTCTTATATTAAAATAATTAGCCATAAATTATAGTGTTTTTTTTTTTATAAATAATAAAAATTGTATTCACTTCAAAATATTACAGTATTGAACAATTGTACCCACAATGTGCTTTCCTGAGAAGTTCTACTCCGCAATAAAAATATAAAAAAAATTGTGAATAGAATTCTTCAGGAGACCCTCGGAATATATATAGGACTATTTACTGTGGTCTATTACCTATCGTACCAGGGTCAGGCTGTCACCTGTAATGGGGTGAAAGACTGAAGTGCCAGAGGGGGCCCAGAAATACCTGAAAGCCCGGGGGACCGGCCGTGGGTTAATATGGCCCTGCATACACTCTGTGTAACACATGTACCAGAGTTATTGGGGATTTTTGCGCATGAGTAGAAGTAAAAGAATTAAAGGAGAACTCTGTGAATATTGGCCACCTGAGGCTATGAATCAGGCCATACATGGTCATGGGCATTATGGTGTCCTAGTAAAATGGCCAATGAAAACTTTTTATTTGTAGAACATCTGGTGAAGTTCCACCGTTCTCCTATACATAGCAATGTTCAATGCAGCATTGGACACAAAATGACAGAGAGAATACGCCAATACCAAAATGGAAATTCATACATATATGACTGGTTAAAATAATAATACCCTGTAGTATGATAATTGTAACTTTACCTTCCTCAGCATTTATTTTATATTTTTGGTTTATATATTAGTTTTACGTTATTTGTAGTTTCAAACGCAAATTCACAATAAAACATAAAATTATAGGAAAATATAATAACTCACCAGCAATCGGCACAGAAAGCATCAGGAGGAAACCGGCAAGGCATAGACTCATTACTGCAGAGAATTTTCTGGTGCTACTGAGGGGTCTTGGATCGCTACCTCTGATAACAGCAGCAGTCACTGATTTTCGTTGCACTGAAATAAGGGAAGTGGCTTCATCTGTGTGGGACATGTTTTTAACGGAAGAGTTTAGCGAGTCTATTTGTCTCCATACCATAGTGTGGTTTTGTGTGTGATGAGACAGAGGTGATAAATAACATTTCTGCCATCACACAGTTTCCACATATTTTATAAATCAGCGCAGTTAAGAGAAATCTTAAATGTTTTGAAAGTCATAATATAAAATAAAATGATGCATTCAATATGAACTGCTGCCCTTAACCCGCCCCTACACTCCCATTGCTGCCATCTCTCATGGTCCCAGTACAGACCACTAAAATACACAATTAAGGTAGATAGACAAATGCTCTTTTTTGTTCTAGCTATGAGGAACCATATATATATATATATATATATTTATATATATATATATATATATTAAACACAAAGATTCCACCATCGACGACAGTATGGTATGACTAGCTACAATTTTACAATAAGAACAACCAGAGAAGCTCAGTTGATACTATAATATGGGAGTGAGAGGAGGCGCACTCCTCTGATTTTAAATCACTTGTAAATAGAAAAGTTTTTGTCTCCATCTAATTTTTATAAATTTTTTAGTTTTTTTGTATATTATGTATATTATCCCGAATACGGGAATAATCAGAAGTATACTACAACTGTGATCGTACAAACCATATGGCATTTAAAGCTTAAGGACAATATATAAAAAATAATATTATAGTACAGGTTGAGTCTCCGATATCCAAAATGCTTGGGACCAGTGGTATTTTGGATAACGGAATAATCCGTATTTTGGAATAATTGCATATCATAATGAAATATCTTGGGAATGGGACCCCAATATACACACATAATGCATTTATTTGTTATATACACCTTATACACATAACCTGCAGCTCATTTTATAAAATATTTTCAATAATTTTGTGGCTCAAGCAAAGTTTGTGTATATACATGAAATAAATTTATGTTTCATTTACACCCTATACACACAGCCTGAAGGTAATTTTATACCATATTTTTTATAATTTGTGCCTTAGACAAAGTTTGTGTACATTGAACCATCAAAAATCAAAGGTTTTGTTATCTCAGTCATGCCAAAATTATTCTGTAATTTGGAATATTCCGTATTTCGGAATATTTGGATATGGGATACTCAACCTGTACTACAATATTTTTGAGGTCTCATATAACAATTATTTAAATAAATAAAACAGATTTGAGGACAAAGGGAATCCCAAAAAATTACCCTGAAATGTATTCAACTAGGTTTCCCAAGGATATGGATAAAATATTTATCCATTAATTTAGGTCTTAGAGCAGTGATGGGCCACAGATACTATAATCCAAGGTCTGCCAGTAACCACCAGAATTATGTATATAAGCCTCTGCCCCCTGCTGTCATGATCTGATGCAAGAGGTCCTCTGTGGAGGATGGTGCGCCGGGGGGTTCGGATGGCTAGGAAAGTGACAGTCCTAGTTCCCTTAATAAAGGTCAAACCCACTCAGTGGTCTTCATCAGTGACCCCCTCCAATTGGGATGTGGGTTTTGCCACACTGAGTGAGCTGCTCGTGGCCCCCTGGCTAGATACCTGGGAGAGACAAGGAAACTAAGGAATGACACTGTAATACTTGTACACAGGAGTTGAACTGAATACTTGAACACAGGAGATGCTCTAAGAAATGTAGGAGAAGTAATCACAGGAATGCAGGTTGACAGCTGAATTAGTAATTAGCTTGAAGCCTGGCACTTGTAACACAGTCAGATTGGGAGCTGAGCCCCACACTAATAGAAAACACAGGAACTGTTACATGAGACACTGTAGTTCTGTGAGAAAGCAGAAGTAACACGCTGAGAATTAGCATGGGAGCTAATACAAGTAACACTGGAGAGGTCAGCGTGAGGGCTGAAACAACACACTGGGGATATAACGTGGAAACACTGGAGAGCCAAACAATCACTGGGACAGCAAAGTTGAACAGCAGTTTCCTGTTCCTGGAGTCAGACTTAAATACCCCTGGTACTAGTCAGGTGATATGGACCAACATGGTTGCGCCCAAGCCCAGCACCCCGGAAACCAGGTTGCACGCACAGCAGCCCTAGTAGACTTCGGGGAGAATACTCAGACACCAATCACCTCCACTCCCAGTGACTGAACACCTAAGCCCAAGAACGCCGGCTCGGAGGTGAGTAGAGGCCGATCCCAGGCCGCATCCTGACAGTACCGCCCCTTTCAGGGTGGACTCCGGACACCAAGAAGTGCACTGAAAGACTTAAAAAAACTCAAAACTTGAGACACCAGAAAAACTAGAAAAACTTGAAGCAAAAGATTCCAGGAAAAATATAAGACTTGGTATGAGGGACTTGTAAATTTATCAAACTTCAGCAAAGCTTCAAGAACTCGACACTTTGAGACACCAGAAAAAAAAAAATGTCAGACTTGGGGCTTTATTCAATTAGAAGCGAAAAGTCGAGATCCGCGAAAAAGTATTGCCGATTTCGCCAGTCGGCAATTTATCTCAGTATTCAATTCCATCCACTTTTCGCATATGCGGAAACTCAATGCAATCTAATAGGCGAAAAAGATTCGCCCTTGAATAGCAGGAGAAAAAAAGTACACATTTTTTATTTAGGGGTGCAAAGTTGGGGAAACCACTCCCAAAAAAAGAGGAACAACCCAAAAAATGAATTTTGGGTCGAAAAAGCATAAAGTGGGGGGACAAGTTGCAAACTAACGAAATAAGGTTCTGGGGGTGCTCTAAGAAGGGGTCAAGTATTTTTGGGATTGCAGGTGCTTTTAGGCGGGTGGAAATTCGCATTTATTAAAACTACACTTTAGAGGCATTACAATATGCTAGCACCCATTTCCATGTACCCCAAATTTGCCAGGATTACTTATTTTCTTTAAAAAAATACTGCTTTATGCCGTTCTTCACCACTTGTGAAAAGACGCTAATTACAGGCAATTGTGCGAACTTAAGTACCCCAAACAGTTTTATTAGGGCTAATCGGGCACTACTATATTGATCCCCAATGTTTCTGCATCTTTTTGGGGGGTTCAGGCTGATTTCCCCGATTCTGATACCACTTTTCGCTTGTTCTGACATCGCGTGTTGCCGTTTTTGCATCTTTTGGAATTGATGTCTAAGGTAGTGAAGTCAAACTAGAACTTTAGTCAGAAAAGGTAACTAAAGACGGACCCAAATAAGCAATTCTTTAATCAGAGCTGTACTGAATGCCATCCCATCTTGTAGGACTGGATCCTTGGACTCAATAAGTGGGTTAGCCCACTCCAAAGCTCTCCTCTGAAGTTCATGATGAGAAACCTGAAAAGGTTGGTGGAAGTGATACAGACAGATTGGTTCTCATTAGTGTGTCATAATGCGGTGTATTGGGGCACTTCTCCATTGAAGACTAAAGGCACCAATTCATCAGACGTGTCCTGAGTTACAGAATTCTCTTTAGAGACAAAACCACTTACACATTCCTTAGACCAAAGATTGGGTGACTCAACTAAACTTGATTGAAGCTCCTCACTCAAATCAGCAGAAGATCCAGAATGAGATTCAGGAGAATTGGTGTTGGTATTAGTTGAATAAGCCCCAGAACATCTAAGCGAGGCAGAATTGGGACCGTAGACATCATGAAAAGTTGGAACTAGAGAAAATTAACCTTGAAGAGCACTAGAATGGGTAGAACCCAGTGACAAGATAGAATTAGTATTAGATAATTTGTTGTCCACTGAGATGAAATGCTCTAAAGATGACTTAATTCAAACAAGCCATCTTCTATAATTTTAGTCCCTAAGCCCTTTGCTTTCTTTCGTTTGGACTCTCTACCATCACGGTCCATGATGAGATAATTGATTTTACTGCTAATATTCTCAAAGTCTTTGCCTCCATAGCCTTCTATTAATGTCTTTGCTTAGTTTTTTGTTATGGACTCCAAAACTCCTGTAAAAATGAATGTTAGACCTTCCAAGCATTTATCTGCACCTCAGGGAATTTGCTTGGCGTCGAAAGCTTTAGCTGTAGAACTAGTTTTGTCTTCAGGAAAAAGATCTGAGGAAGAACATGAATTTTCTTCTGCGACATGACACTGGAAACCTCCTGTTGGAGTGAAAGACATGAGTTCCCTTCCTGGGGTATGACACACAAAAGCTCCACCTGGGGCATAACCCCTCCTGGGGTAAAATACTTGGAAACCCCTCCTGGGGTACAGAGATCAAAAGCCCCACCTTGGGCGTGAGACTTGAAATTCCCTTTTGAGGAATGTCATTTGAAGACTTCTCCTGAAGAATAACACTTGGAACTTCTTCCTGGGGCATGACAATTGAAATCCCCTCCTGGGGAATGCACTTTAACACCCCTCCTGGAAAATGAAACTTGAAATGGAAACCCCCTCTTGGGGTGTGAAACTCAAAATTAAGACCCCCTTCTGGGGCATGAAACTTGAAATGCAGGCCCGCTCCTGGGGCATGAAACTTGAAATGAAGGCCCCCTCCTGGGGCATAAAACATTGAAATAGAGACCCCCCTTGGGATGTGAAACTTGAAACTCCCTCTTGGGGTACAGAATATGAAACCCCCACTTGGGGCTAAACACTTGAGACCCCCTCCTGGGGTGAAGAACTCAAGAGCCCCTCATGGGGTGTGAACCTTGAAACTCCCTCTTGGGGTACAAAACTTGAAACCCCCTCCTGGGGTGAGAAACTTGAGAACCCCTCCTGGGGTATGAGACTTGAAAGCCCCTGCTGGGGTATGACACTAGAAGATCCCTCCTGGGGTGAGACACTTGAAACCCCTTCCAGGGGTGTGAAACTTGAAACCCCTTCCTGGGATACGAGACTAGAAACCCCTTCTTGAGGTATGAGACTTGAAATGGACATTCCCTTCTGGAGCATGAAACTTGAATCTTTGCCTTGGGGTATGGAACAAGGAATTTCCCCTTGAAAAATAAAACTTAAATCTCCCTCCTGGGGTATAGAACTTGAAATCCTCTCTAGGGAAACAGCTTGCCAAGGTTTACCAGCCCTCAAGGCCGCGCATGGCCCAAAGGCCTCATCTTGTTCCGCCGGCTCCCGCTGCAGCTAATTCCACCCCTACCCTGATTTATGCCTTCCCAAAAATCCCCATTGACTACAGCAGAAAAGGGTTCCTAATTTAGAATGTCAGAAAAAATGTGACAGTTGGAGCTTTAGATCACTCCCAAATCCTAATTGTTTATGTTTATGCCCTGAAATTTAGCATGCAGCACCATGCGACAGTTCTACCCACCTCTACCAAATTTTAACTCTGTACCTCCAACAGCTTTTGAGTTGCATCCCCTTAAATACCCTGCCCCCCCCCTTCGGAATTCTCTATGGAGAAATCTGTTTATTTAGATGCAGCCTTTATATAAGGGCCCTTTTAATATATATATATATATATATATATATATATATATATAACCTGCAGTCTGGCACTCCCACGATCCAAGCAATATCCACCGGTGCCTTCTGGAAGAAATGTGAACCAGTGCAGCTGCACTCGGTGTTGTTTCAATGTAAAATAATGTGTATTAATTACATCAACATGATATCGCACGTTTCAGGGCACAGACGCCCCTTTATCAAGGTGAAGAGATAAGAATCAAAATACATAAAATAAACTTACCTTAATATAGATGTAGACGCCCGCCGTGCGTGCAGAGAGAGAGAAACGGGTGGACGCGCTGGCTTGTCCAGCGTATCTCACCTGGATGATGTCACTGAGCTGGGAGTGTCACGTTGCTAGGGTAACCACTGTCAGCGCATCTCCATGAAAGCAAGATCAGCTAAAAACAAAGCACCAAGAATTAGAAAAAAGAAGTCACTGTGTTAGAAAGAGCTGCAATCCCCCAAGTCAGAAAAAGAACCAGAATATACAGTATATACATATATAGAGAACATCCGTAAATATTGTATATCACAAATAACACCATCGGTATGGGAACAATCATCAGGACTAATAGCACTAGACATAACTCAGTAAGTAATACAATCTCTTAATCATCCTACAATATACTGCCATAAGATCCTCTTAAAAAGATCATGAACTATCCACAAGTAAAACAAATTAGTAGTCACCCTAGATATTAACCATAACCAGAAAGGCACAATATCGTAATGGAATTAAGGTCTATGTCACATGCCGGCATGGGTCTAATCTGTCGCTGCTCACCAATATAGGTATAAAATATAAAATATATGGATATGGAAGTCCTAGCTCACTGAAATATGTTTATGGCATTTTTTCATTAAGTCCGTTAGGGCTAACGGTGTCTAACATGAAATCCGTCTTGCTTCCACTTGAAGAAGCTCGCCTGCTCTGTCCCCTCCACGGATAGATTTAGAAGCCATTGACCATATTTCTTTATATTGAAACAACACCGAGTGCCGCTGCTTGTTTGTACAGAGCTGGTGTATGTATATGTATATCTATATATATATATATATATATATAATACATACGATTTACCACCGTATAATATATATATATATAGAGAGAGAGAGAGAGATATGACTAGGGTGCACCCTGATGAAAAGACCCCAGTGGTCTTGAAATGTTGGCTCACAATTTGCACCTTTTGATGTGCACAATATAATACTTTTTGAATAGACCGTGGAGTGCCGCCTCGTTCTTGCTTCGACATTACACTTGGATGACCATTTACTGCTAAGGAGGGCACTCCAGCACCAGATCTTCAGGTTTCCTGAGTGCCCAACAACATTCTACTATATATATATTTTATTTTTTGTATTTTTATTTTTTTACACTTAACCATACAGGAGTTAGATATAGGCCAGCACACCAACATATAAAGTGCAAAAGATCTTTTTAAAATATCATATAGCTGGGCAGGAAGGTGCGCTGTGGCATTTAGGGTTAGGCACTAAGGGGGGGTGGGTCAGGGTGTGGGGAGGGGGAGTTAGGTTTAGGCATCGGGGAGGGTTAGGAGTAGGGAGAGGGGGAGGGTTAGGATACCAACTGACAGGCGTCAGTATGCTAACCCTGTCAGGATGGCGGCGTCGGGATTCTGACCGATGGAACAGACTGTTACCTCAGACAGGAAGGACAGCTAGCTCTTATACTTCACTACAGCCTTCCTGGGATAGTGGGGGAGAGGGGGGGGGGTTAGGCTGGCCCGGGGCCGGATGGTTTGGACACCGCAGCGGCAGTTTTCACATGCAGGTATTACTGCACCTCAGCCGGACTCCTGTCACACACACACGGAGCTCAGCCTGCTATTCAGTGTCCACCATTACTGTCACCAAGGAGCAGACTCCTTACAGTCAGTCTCAACTGCCGCTCAGTATCTGTGGCTCCACTCCACAGACGCTCCCTTGGGGCCACCTTCAGATGTCTGTAGCTGGTGGAGCCTCACTTCACTGAGGGACCAGCTCTTCAGGTTAATGATAGAGGCTGTAAGCAGGGATGGCCATCGGTGGGCTGTCCATCGATAGTTACCATTGATGGTGCCATCAGTGATTACCATCGAGGCACTAAATTATGTATGGTAAACCATCAATGGCCACCACTGCTGGGGGGCATGAAGGGCCACAGGCCAATCAACATAGGAGGCGGGGCGTAGTGGGCACTGGGGGTGGGACTAAGGGCCTGATTCAGGTGGGATCACAAGGATGTTTTTGCTGACTTGCGGATGCATGTCATGGGAAGTGGGCAGGCTTTATACAGTGATGGGCGTCTTGGTATAGAGCTGCGGTTGCCGTGCGATTGATTTAATTAGCATATTGTTGCAGCGAGTGGGGTGTGTGTGAACGCAGCTTTGCAAACCAACCTGAATCAGGCCCTTAGCTCCATGCCAAAAAAAGGAAAAAAAACATCCATGGCAGATAACCATTGAATCTCTGCCATCAGCAAAACCATCGACCATTGGTAGTAATCCACAGATGTTTGATAAGTATTGATGGTCAATGGCCACCCCTAGCTGTCAGGCAATGGGCCCTCGGGAAACCTGAGCAGCGCCGCCGCCAATATCAGATAATCAGTTCATTCCTCGATCACCGCCGGCGGATCTCTTTCAGTGCGGATCCCTCTCACACCCAGTCGCCACCTCAAATGTCTTCTCCACAGCGGTTCTTCTGCTCCTATCTCAGAGTCAGGAGGTAACTCCCCAATGATTAGAGTGGGCTCCTTTGTTTTCCCATCCAGGCTAAGTTCCCGGATGTCTCCTATTCTCAGGCTCTGGTGCGAGGCTCCCTCACAGCTGCACTATAGTGGGGGAGAGAGGGCTTAGCCTGGACTGCGGCTCGCCTGCTCCCTCAAATAAACAGTTTAATATAATCTGCCATGTACCCAATGCAGTGATGCCCCATTCTAGGAGTATCACATTTGTCGCATTGCAGATGCAGCGGAAGTTCTAGGCACGGGCTAGCAGGCCATCCCCCGAAGCGCAGACCTATCTGAACTCACCATTGCACGGCCGGCAGAAAATCCCGTCCTCCAGCCTCCCGCTGGCATGATTGGGTAAATGCTCAGGGGGATGGAAGAGGCGTGGCAGAGCAGCAAGGGACGGAGCGCAGCCTGGGCGTAGGAAAGCTTAGCGCCGTCTCCAAGTGTACCAGATATCCTGGGCTAGGACTTTGGTAAAACACACGTACAAAGAGGCAGGTGAAGCAGAACAGAACTTGGGGAGAGGAAAAACCCATTTTCCGCGTATTCATACTACATGTACAAATGCGCACACCCCAGCGGTCAGTGTACACTAACATTGTAGTTTTGTCACTTCTAGTTGTTCTGTCTCCTGCAAATAAGACGCACTTTATGAATGAAAAGATGGTCGCTGCGGCAGAGGCACCTGGCTCATAGAGGGGCTATTTGTTATACCGTGAGTCACAGTGTAGGAGGACACGTCTGTGCCTCCTGTTACTGTCCAGCCCTGTTGTTACCCTGCACACGGTTGGATAATAAACCATCCCTGGTTAAGTTACACTTTGAGTGGACCAACATCTATCTCACACCACATACACCATCAGTGACGCAGCCAGCGTTTGACATTATGGGAAGCGAAGCTAGAAAAATAGGCTCCCCAGGGGTTTCAAAGCGCAAAGGTCAAACGCAATACAAATTACATAAATAATACATTACCCCTGACATTACATTAATACCCCCCCACACACACTACAGAAATGGTATAAAGCAGCCCAGCCAGAACTCAGTGATTGCCATGCAGAACACACAGCATCACAGTGACCGCCGTACAGTACACACAGCATCGCAGTGACCACCATACAGTATACACAGCATAGCAGTGACCGCCATACAGTACACACAGCATTGCAGTGACCACCATACAGTACACACAGCATCCCAGTGACCGCTGTACAGTACACACAGTATCGCAGTGACCACCATACAGTATACACAGCATAGCAGTGACCGCCATACAGTACACACAGCATCACAGTGACCGCCATACAGTACATCACAGCATCCCAGTGACCGCCATACAGTACACACAGCATCACAGTGACCTTCATACAGTACACACAGCATCGCAGTGACCACCATACAGTACACACAGCATTGCAGTGACCACCATACAGAATAAACAGCATTGCAGTGACCGTCATACAGTACACACAGCATTGCAGGGACCGCCATACAGTACATCACAGCATCATAGTGATGCAGTGACCACCATAAAGTACATCACAGCATCACAGTGTCTTCCATACAGTACCCACAGCATTGCAGTGTCCTCCATACAGTACCCACAGCATTGCAGTGTCCGCCATACAGTACACACAGCATCACAGTGTCCACCATACAGTACACACAGCATCACAGTGTCCGCCATACAGCACCCACAGCTTCGCAGTGACCCATACAGTACACACAGCATCACAGTGACCGCCATACAGTACACACAGCATCACAGTGACCCCATACAGTACACACAGCATCACAGTGACCATCATACAGTACACACAGCATTACAGTGACCCCATACAGTACACACAGCATTGCAGTGACCGCCATACAGTACATCACAGCATTGTAATGACCGCCATATAGTACACACAGCATCACAGTGACCATCATACAGTACACACAGCATCGCAGTGACCGCCATACAGTACACACAGCATGACAGTGACCATCACACAGTACACACAGCATCGCAGTGACCCCATACAGTACACACAGCATCACAGTGACCCCATACAGTACACACAGCATGACAGTGACCCCATACAGTACGCACAGCATGACAGTGACCATCATACAGTACACACAGCATCGCAGTGACCCCATACAGTACACACAGCATCACAGTGACCCCATACAGTACACACAACATTGTAATGACCGCCATATAGTACACACAGCATCACAGTGACCCCATACAGTACACACAGCATGACAGTGACCATCATACAGTACACACAGCATCACAGTGACCCCATACAGTACACACAGCATCACAGTGACCCCATACAGTACACACAGCATGACAGTGACCATCATACAGTACACACAGCATCACAGTGACCCCATACAGTACACACAGCATCGCAGTGACCGCCATACAGTACACACAGCATCCCAGTGACCATCATACAGTACACACAGCATCACAGTGACCCCATACAGTACACACAGCATCGCAGTGACCGCCATATAGTACACACAGCATCACAGTGACCATCATACAGTACACACAGCATCACAGTGACCGTCATACAGTACACACAGCATCGCAGTGACCGCCATACAGTACACACAGCATCACAGTGACCCCATACAGTACACACAGCATCACAGTGTCCACCATACAGTACACACAGCATCACAGTGACCCCATACAGTACACACAGCATCACAGTGACCCCATACAGTACACACAGCATCGCAGTGACCGCCATATAGTACACACAGCATCACAGTGACCATCATACAGTACACACAGCATCACAGTGACCCCATACAATACACACAGCATCACAGTGACCCCATACAGTACACACAGCATCACAGTGACCGTCATACAGTACACACAGCATCACAGTGACCCCATACAGTACACACAGCATCACAGTGTCCACCATACAGTACACACAGCATCACAGTGTCCCCATACAGTACACACAGCATCACAGTGACCCCATACAGTACACACAGCATCGCAGTGACCACCATATAGTACACACAGCATCACAGTGACCATCATACAGTACACACAGCATCACAGTGACCCCATACAATACACACAGCATCACAGTGACCCCATACAGTACACACAGCATCACAGTGACCGTCATACAGTACACACAGCATCACAGTGACCGTCATACAGTACACACAGCATCACAGTGACCCCATACAGTACACACAGCATCGCAGTGACCGCCATACAGTACACACAGCATCACAGTGATCCCATACAGTACACACAGCATCACAGTGTCCACCATACAGTACACACAGCATCACAGTGACCCCATACAGTACACACAGCATCGCAGTGACCGCCATACAGTACATCACAGCATTGTAATGACCGCCATATGGTACATCACGGCAATAAGCTGCAAGGGCCTATAAGGAGAGGTGAGCAATGTGCACCATCTGGGTGGTGGGCAGCCATGGTTCACCCACCCACCTTATATCCACCTGCCCCTCCTCAGCTACTTCATTCTCAGTCCCGAGTACTCTGCACTGACTGGTGCCCCTCTCAGATAGGTAATGTTTTCAATATTTCCTCAGCTGAGAGTGCAGTTGTTACCCCTGCTCTATACCCCCAGGCCCCGCTCGGGATAATGCCACTGATCACTAAATCATTTATCAACAAATGACTAAATTAATCTTTAGGCTCTGATAACCAGCAAAATGCTCATAACTGGCAAGCTTGGACCTACTCTATGTACTCTTATATCATATTACTGAAAATTATAGTTTGCAATAAAATCATCTAACAGGGAAAAGAGATCTGTCTACGGAGAACTACCTGTCCTTGCCTCAGATTACTACACTCTCTATATTACAGTACAGACCCAGTGTATCCTCATGTTATATGTACTTTATCTCAGTCTCCGGAGAACTACCTGTCCTTGCCTCAGATTACTACACTCTCTATATTACAGTACAGATCCAGCGTATCCTCATGTTATATGTACTTTATCTCAGTCTCCGGAGAACTACCTGTCCTTGCCTCAGATTACTACACTCTCTATATTACAGTACAGATCCAGTGTATCCTCATGTTATATGTACTATATCTCAGTCTCCGGAGAACTACCTGTCCTTGCCTCAGATTACTACACTCTCTATATTACAGTACAGATCCAGTGTATCCTCATGTTCTATGTACTTTGTCTCAGTCTCCGGAGAACTACCTGTCCTTGCCTCAGATTACTACACTCTCTATATTACAGTACAGATCCAGTGTATCCTCATGTTCTATGTACTTTATCTCAGTCTCCGGAGAACTACCTGTCCTTGCCTCAGATTACTACACTCTCTATATTACAGTACAGATCCAGTGTATCCTCATGTTATATGTACTTTATCTCAGTCTCCGGAGAACTACCTGTCCTTGCCTCAGATTACTACACTCTCTATATTACAGTACAGATCCAGTGTATCCTCATGTTATATGTACTTTGTCTCAGTCTCCGGAGAACTACCTGTCCTTGTCTCAGATTACTACACTCTCTATATTACAGTACAGATCCAGTGTATCCTCATGTTATATGTACTTTGTCTCAGTCTCCGGAGAACTACCTGTCCTTGCCTCAGATTACTACACTCTCTATATTACAGTACAGATCCAGTGTATCCTCATGTTATATGTACAATGTCTCAGTCTCCGGAGAACTACCTGTCCTTGCCTCAGATTACTACACTCTCTATATTACAGTACAGACCCAGTGTATCCTCATGTTCTATGTACTTTGTCTCAGTCTCCGGAGAACTACCTGTCCTTGCCTCAGATTACTACACTCTCTATATTACAGTACAGATCCAGTGTATCCTCATGTTATATGTACAATGTCTCAGTCTCCGGAGAACTACCTGTCCTTGTCTCAGATTACTACACTCTCTATATTACAGTACAGATCCAGCGTATCCTCATGTTATATGTACTTTGTCTCTGTATCCGGAGAACTACCTGTCCTTGCCTCAGATTACTACACTCTCTATATTACAGTACAGATCCAGTGTATCCTCATGTTATATGTACTATGTCTCAGTCTCCGGAGAACTACCTGTCCTTGTCTCAGATTACTACACTCTCTATATTACAGTACAGATCCAGTGTATCCTCATGTTATATGTACTTTGTCTCAGTCTCCAGAGATCTACCTGTCCTTGCCTCAGATTACTACACTCTCTATATTACAGTACAGATCCAGTGTATCCTCATGTTCTATGTACTTTGTCTCAGTCTCCGGAGAACTACCTGTCCTTGCCTCAGATTACTACACTCTCTATATTACAGTACAGATCCAGTGTATCCTCATGTTATATGTACTATATCTCAGTCTCCGGAGAACTACCTGTCCTTGCCTCAGATTACTACACTCTCTATATTACAGTACAGATCCAGTGTATCCTCATGTTATATGTACTTTGTCTCAGTCTCCGGAGAACTACCTGTCCTTGCCTCAGATTACTACACTCTCTATATTACAGTACAGATCCAGTGTATCCTCATGTTATATGTACTTTGTCTCAGTCTCCGGAGAACTACCTGTCCTTGCTTCAGATTACTACACTCTATATTACAGTACAGATCCAGCGTATCCTCATGTTATATGTACTTTATCTCAGTCTCCGGAGAACTACCTGTCCTTGCCTCAGATTACTACACTCTCTATATTACAGTACAGATCCAGTGTATCCTCATGTTATATGTACTTTTTCTCAGTCTCCGGAGAACTACCTGTCCTTGCCTCAGATTACTACACTCTCTATATTACAGTACAGATCCAGTGTATCCTCATGTTATATGTACTTTGTCTCAGTCTCCGGAGAACTACCTGTCCTTGCTTCAGATTACTACACTCTATATTACAGTACAGATCCAGCGTATCCTCATGTTATATGTACTTTATCTCAGTCTCCGGAGAACTACTTGTCCTTGCCTCAGATTATTACACTCTCTATATTACAGTACAGATCCAGTGTATCCTCATGTTATATGTACTTTGTCTCAGTGTCCGGAGAACTACCTGTCCTTGCCTCAGATTACTACACTCTCTATATTACAGTACAGATCCAGTGTATCCTCATGTTATATGTACTTTGTCTCAGGTTCCGGAGAACTGCCTGTCCTTGCCTCAGATTACTACACTCTCTATATTACAGTACAGATCCAGTGTATCCTCATGTTATATGTACTTTGTCTCAGTCTCCGGAGAACTACCTGTCCTTGTCTCAGATTACTACACTCTCTATATTACAGTACAGATCCAGTGTATCCTCATGTTAAATGTACTTTGTCTCAGTCTCCGGAGAACTACCTGTCCTTGCCTCAGATTACTACACTCTCTATATTACAGTACAGATCCAGTGTATCCTCATGTTATATGTACTATATCTCAGTCTCCGGAGAACTACCTGTCCTTGCCTCAGATTACTACACTCTCTATATTACAGTACAGATCCAGTGTATCCTCATGTTCTATGTACTTTGTCTCAGTCTCCGGAGAACTACCTGAGACGTTATATGTACTTTATCTCAGTCTACGGAGAACTACCTGTCCTTGTCTCAGATTACTACACTCTCTATATTACAGTACAGATCCAGTGTATCCTCATGTTATATGTACTTTGTCTCAGTCTCCGGTGAACTGCCTGTCCTTGCCTCAGATTACTACACTCTCTATATTACAGTACAGATCCAGTGTATCCTCATGTTATATGTACTTTGTCTCAGTCTCCGGAGAACTGCCTGTCCTTGCCTCAGATTACTACACTCTCTATATTACAGTACAGATCCAGTGTATCCTCATGTTATATGTAATTTATCTCAGTCTCCGGAGAACTACCTGTCCTTGCCTCAGATTACTACACTCTCTATATTACAGTACAGATCCAGTGTATCCTCATGTTATATGTACTTTGTCTCAGTCTCCGGAGAACTGCCTGTCCTTGCCTCAGATTACTACACTCTCTATATTACAGTACAGATCCAGTGTATCCTCATGTTATATGTACTTTATCTCAGTCTCCGGAGAACTACCTGTCCTTGTCTCAGATTACTACACTCTCTATATTACAGTACAGATCCAGTGTATCCTCATGTTATATGTACTTTATCTTAGTCTCCGGAGAACTACCTGTCCTTGTCTCAGATTACTACACTCTCTATATTACAGTACAGATCCAGTGTATCCTCATGTTATATGTACTTTGTCTCAGGTTCCGGAGAACTGCCTGTCCTTGCCTCAGATTACTACACTCTCTATATTACAGTACAGATCCAGTGTATCCTCATGTTATATGTACTTTGTCTCAGTCTCCGGAGAACTACCTGTCCTTGCCTCAGATTACTACACTCTCTATATTACAGTACAGATCCAGCGTATCCTCATGTTATATGTTCTTTGTCTCAGTCTCCGGAGAACTACCTGTCCTTGCCTCAGATTACTACACTCTCTATATTACAGTACAGATCCAGTGTATCCTCATGTTATATGTACTTTGTCTCAGTCTCCGGAGAACTACCTGTCCTTGCCTCAGATTACTACACTCTCTATATTAAAGTACAGATCCAGTGTATCCTCATGTTATATGTACTTTATCTCAGTCTCCGGAGAACTACCTGTCCTTGCCTCAGATTACTACACTCTCTATATTACAGTACAGATCCAGTGTATCCTCATGTTATATGTACTTTGTCTCAGGTTCCGGAGAACTGCCTGTCCTTGCCTCAGATTACTACACTCTCTATATTACAGTACAGATCCAGTGTATCCTCATGTTATATGTACTTTGTCTCAGTCTCCGGAGAACTACCTGTCCTTGCCTCAGATTACTACACTCTCTATATTACAGTACAGATCCAGCGTATCCTCATGTTATATGTTCTTTGTCTCAGTCTCCGGAGAACTGCCTGTCCTTGCCTCAGATTACTACACTCTCTATATTACAGTACAGATCCAGTGTATCCTCATGTTATATGTACTTTGTCTCAGTCTCCGGAGAACTACCTGTCCTTGTCTCAGATTACTACACTCTCTATATTACAGTACAGATCCAGTGTATCCTCATGTTAAATGTACTTTGTCTCAGTCTCCGGAGAACTACCTGTCCTTGCCTCAGATTACTACACTCTCTATATTACAGTACAGATCCAGTGTATCCTCATGTTATATGTACTATATCTCAGTCTCCGGAGAACTACCTGTCCTTGCCTCAGATTACTACACTCTCTATATTACAGTACAGATCCAGTGTATCCTCATGTTCTATGTACTTTGTCTCAGTCTCCGGAGAACTACCTGAGACGTTATATGTACTTTATCTCAGTCTACGGAGAACTACCTGTCCTTGTCTCAGATTACTACACTCTCTATATTACAGTACAGATCCAGTGTATCCTCATGTTATATGTACTTTGTCTCAGTCTCCGGTGAACTGCCTGTCCTTGCCTCAGATTACTACACTCTCTATATTACAGTACAGATCCAGTGTATCCTCATGTTATATGTACTTTGTCTCAGTCTCCGGAGAACTGCCTGTCCTTGCCTCAGATTACTACACTCTCTATATTACAGTACAGATCCAGTGTATCCTCATGTTATATGTAATTTATCTCAGTCTCCGGAGAACTACCTGTCCTTGCCTCAGATTACTACACTCTCTATATTACAGTACAGATCCAGTGTATCCTCATGTTATATGTACTTTGTCTCAGTCTCCGGAGAACTGCCTGTCCTTGTCTCAGATTACTACACTCTCTATATTAAAGTACAGATCCAGTGTATCCTCATGTTATATGTACTTTATCTCAGTCTCCGGAGAACTACCTGTCCTTGTCTCAGATTACTACACTCTCTATATTAAAGTACAGATCCAGTGTATCCTCATGTTATATCTACTTTATCTCAGTCTCCGGAGAACTACCTGACCTTGCCTCAGTTTACTACTAGGGGTGAGCGGTTTCGGATTTCTGAAATCCGAACCCCTCCGAGCCCCCCCGATCCGAGTCCGATCCGAGTCAGGCTCGACTTTTCCCGCCTGACTCGGATCTGAAATCGAGGCAAAACGTCATCATCCCGCCTTCCGAGTCTCGCGGGTTTTGGATCCTATATAAGGTACCCGCGTCGGTGCCATTTTCTCACTCGGCTGTGGACAGTGAAGAGGGAGGGTGGGAGTTAGCTCTGGCTGGGCTGTGTAGTGTAGTGTAGAGTAGTGCAGAGTAGTGTTGTGGTGTGCTGTGCTGCGCTGTGCTGCGCTGTGCTGCTGTTGTCCACTACTTCAAAGTCCATAGGGGCTGGTTGTGTTGTGCTGTGCTGCTGTTATTAATAGGGGCTGTGTCCACTACTTAAAAGTCCATAGGGGCTTCCTGGACTGTGTTGTGCAGTCAGTTCTCCATAGGGGCTGTGTCCACTCCAAAGTCCTGTGCAGTGTCCCAGTCCTAAAGGGGTGCTGTAGTGTTGTCCAGGGGGTGCTCTGTCCATCACGGGTGCTCCCCCAAAGTGCTAAAATAATAATATATTTTCTGTGTTTGTGAATTGTGTGCGCAGTAGCCGCACGTGCATCAACAAAGTAGTGCCAAGCGTGCGCCTGTGTCTTAAGTAAAGGGCCGGCTGGCTTGACCGTTAAAGGGTGCTGTAACCCCCAAAGTACACTCCAGTCCAAACTAAAAAAAAAATTATTTTCTGTGTTTGTGAATTGTGTGCGCAGTAGCCGCACGTGCATCAACAAAGTAGTGCCAAGCGTGCGCCTGTGTCATAAGTAAAGGGCCGGCTGGCTTGACCGTTAAAGGGTGCTGTAACCCCCAAAGTACACTCCAGTCCAAACCAAAAAAAATATATTTTCTGTGTTTGTGAATTGTGTGCTCAGTAGCCGCACGTGCATCAACAAAGTAGTGCCAAGCGTGCGCTTGTGTCATAAGTAAAGGGCCGGTTGGCTTGACCATTAAGGGTGCTGTAACCCCCGAAAGTACACTCCAGTCCAAACCAAAAAAAAAATTATTTTCTGTGTTTGTGAATTGTGTGCGCAGTAGCCGCACGTGCATCAACAAAGTAGTGCCAAGCGTGCGCCTGTGTCATAAGTAAAGGGCCGGCTGGCTTGACCGTTAAAGGGTGCTGTAACCCCCAAAGTACACTCCAGTCCAAACCAAAAAAAATATATTTTCTGTGTTTGTGAATTGTGTGCGCAGTAGCCGCACGTGCATCAACAAAGTAGTGCCAAGCGTGCGCCTGTGTCATAAGTAAAGGGCTGGCTGGCTTGACCGTTAAAGGGTGCTGTAACCCCCAAAGTACACTCCAGTCCAAACCAAAAAAAAAATTATTTTCTGTGTTTGTGAATTGTGTGCGCAGTAGCCGCACGTGCATCAACAAAGTAGTGCCAAACGTGCTCCTGTGTCATAAGTAAAGGGCCGGCTGGCTTGACCGTTAAAGGGTG
The DNA here is from genome assembly GCA_031769625.1 of Taudactylus pleione. Classification (NCBI taxonomy): domain Eukaryota; kingdom Metazoa; phylum Chordata; class Amphibia; order Anura; family Myobatrachidae; genus Taudactylus; species Taudactylus pleione. The sequence goes on from JAUIMM010000616.1 coordinate 403,859, forward strand.
CTGTGACCCCCAAAGTACACTCCAGTCCAAACCAAAAAAATATATATTTTCAGTGTTTGTGAATTGTGTGCGCAGTAGCCGCACGTGCATCAACAAAGTAGTGCCAAGCGTGCGCCTGTGTCATAAGTAAAGGGCCGGCTGGCTTGACCATTAGAGGGTGCTGTAACCCCCAAAGTACACTCCAGTCCAAACCAAAAAAATATATATTTTCTGTGTTTGTGAATTGTGTGCGCAGAAGCCGCACGTACATCAACAAAGTAGTGCCAAGCGTGCGCCTGTGTCATAAGTAAAGGGCCGGCTGGCTTGACCGTTAAAGGGTGCTGTAACCCCCAAAGTACACTCCAGTCCAAACCAAAAAAAAAATTATTTTCTGTGTTTGTGAATTGTGTGCGCAGTAGCCGCACGTGCATCAACAAAGTAGTGCCAAACGTGCTCCTGTGTCATAAGTAAAGGGCCAGCTAGCTTGACCGTTAAAGGGTGCTGTGACCCCCAAAGTACACTCCAGTCCAAACCAAAAAAAAATATATTTTCTGTGTTTGTGAATTGTGTGCGCAGTAGCCGCACGTGCATCAACAAAGTAGTGCCAAGCGTGCTCCTGTGTCATAAGTAAAGGGCCGGCTGGCTTGACCGTTAGGGGGTGCTGTAACCCCCAAAGTACACTCCAGTCCAAACCAAAAAAATATATATTTTCAGTGTTTGTGAATTGTGTGCGCAGTAGCCGCACGTGCATCAACAAAGTAGTGCCAAGCGTGCTCCTGTGTCATAAGTAAAGGGCCGGCTGGCTTGACCGTTAGAGGGTGCTGTAACCCCCAAAGTACACTCCAGTCCAAACCAAAAAATATATATTTTCTGTGTTTGTGAATTGTGTGCGCAGAAGCCGCACGTACATCAACAAAGTAGTGCCAAGCGTGCGCCTGTGTCATAAGTAAAGGGCCGGCTGGCTTGACCGTTAAAGGGTGCTGTAACCCCCAAAGTACACTCCAAACCAAAAAAATATATATTTTCTGTGTTTGTGACTTGTGTGCACTGTGACTGCACGTGCATCAATAAAGGAGCAGCGCCAAGCGTGCGCCTGTGTCCCATAAGTAAAGAGCCGGCTGGCTCATTTCTTAAAGGATGGTGTAACCCACAAAGTGCACTACTCTCCAGCAAAAATAAAAAAATATTTTCTGTGTTTGTGTGAACTTTAGCCGCACGTATATATCAATATAACATAAATGGAGGACCAAACATTCTCCGATAAAAATAAAATAGGGAAAGATCAAGAACCACTTCCTCCTAGTGCTGTTGCTGCTGCTGGGAGTTGTTCATCATCCCAGCGAGGAAATAGGAACATCACTACTTTTACTAAACAATTTACCCTCCAACAGTCCCTAGCGATGAGGATGAAGTACGACAGCAGTCATCCTGAAGCAAAACGTATAACTGAGGCCTTGACTGCTATGTTGGTGTTAGACGTGCGTCCGGTATCCGCCATTAGTGCAGTGGGATTTAGACAATTGATGGAGGTAGTGTGTCCCCGGTTCCAAATCCCGTCTAGATTCCACCTGCATCCTCAAAGCAGCAGCGACAAGCGTGCGTCTGTCTGTTAAAGGGTGGTGACACCCTCAAAGTGTGCTACACAAACAATAAAAATATTGTTCTTTTTTTTCTGTCTTTGTGAAATGTGTGGGCTGTAGCCGCACCTGCATCCTTAAAGCAGCAGCGACAAGCGTGCGTCTGTCTGTTAAAGGTTGGTGACACCCTCAAAGTGTGCTGCTCAAACAATAAAAATATTGTTCTTTTTTTTCTGTCTTTGTGAAATGTGTGGGCTGTAGCCGCACCTGCATCCTTAAAGCAGCAGCGACAAGCGTGCATCTGTCTGTTAAAGGATGGTGACACCCTCAAAGTGTGCTACACAAACAATAAAAATATTGTTCTTTATTTTCTGTCTTTGTGAAATGTGTGGGCTGTAGCCGCACTTGCATCCTTAAAGCAGCAGCGACAAGCGTGAGTCTGTCTGTTAAAGGGTGGTGACACCCTCAAAGTGTGCTACACAAACAATAAAAATATTCTTCTTTTTTTTTTCTGTCTTTGTGAATTGTGTGGGCTGTAGCCGCACTTGCATCCTCAAAGCAGCAGCGACAAGCGTGCGTCTGTCTGTTAAAGGGTGGTGTAACCCTCAAAGTGCTCCAAAAAATAAAAAACTATTTTTTTAATGTGTTTGTGACTAGTGTGCGATGTAGCTGCACGTGCATCAACATAGTAGAAGCGCCAAGCGTGCGCCTGTGTCATAAGTCAAGGGCTGGTTTGGACACCTGGTCCAGACTGGACGTGCCAACAATTTCAGACAAGTCTACTGTCACTGCATATGATACTGTCCTCAATGCAGCAGCGACAAGCGTGCGTCTGTCTGTTAAAGGGTGGTGACAAACTCAAAGTGTGCTACACAAACAATAAAAATATTCTTCTTTTTTCTATCTTTGTGAATTGTGTGGGCTGTAGCCGCACTTGCATCCTCAAAGCAGCAGCGACAAGCGTGCGTCTGTCTGTTAAAGGGTGGTGTAACCCTCAAAGTGCTCCAAAAAATAAAAAACTATTTTTTTAATGTGTTTGTGACTTGTGTGCGATGTAGCCGCACGTGCATCAACATAGTAGCAGCGCCAAGCGTGCGCCTGTGTCATTAGTCAAAGGCTGGTTTGGACATCTGGTCCGGACTGAAGGGCGTGCCAACAATTTCTGACAAGTCTACTGTCACTGCATATGATACTGTCCTCAAAGCAGCAGCGACAAGCGTGCGTCTGTCTGTTAAAGGGTGGTGACACCCTCAAAGTGTGCTACACAAACAATAAAAATATTGTTCTTTTTTTTCTGTCTTTGTGAATTGTGTGGGCTGTAGCCGCACTTGCATCCTCAAAGCAGCAGCGACAAGCGTGTGTCTGTCTGTTAAAGGGTGGTGTAACTCTCAAAGTGCTCCAAAAAATAAAAAACTATTTTTTTTATGTGTTTGTGACTTGTGTGCGATGTAGCCGCACTTGCATCTTCAAAGCAGCAGCGACAAGCGTGCGTCTGTTTGTTAAAGGGTGGTGACACCCTCAAAGTGTGCTACACAAACAATAAAAATATTCTTCTTCTTTTTTCTGTCTTTGTGAATTGTGTGGGCTGTAGCCGCACTTGCATCCCCAAAGCAGCAGCGACAAGCGTGCGTCTGTCTGTTAAAGGGTGGTGTAACCATCAAAGTGCGCTCCACAAACACTAAAAATATTCTTCTTCTTTTTTCTGTCTTTGTGAATTGTGTGGGCTGTAGCCGCACTTGCATCCTCAAAGCAGCAGCGACAAGCGACATCGGTGACAGCATCCAAGTAGGCATGTCAGACAGTCCGTACCTGTACTGGCAGGAAAAAGAAGCAATTTGGAGGTCCCTGTACAAACTGGCTCTATTTTACCTGAGTTGCCCCCCCTCCAGTGTGTACTCCGAAAGAGTGTTTAGTGCAGCTGGGAACCTTGTCAGCGAAAGGCGTAGGAGGTTGCTTCCACAAAATGTGGAGAAGATGATGTTCATAAAATGAATTATCAACTCTTCCAGGGAGACCAGCCTCCAGAACGTACAGAGGGACCTGTGGTTCCAGCGGGGATGAATTAATACTCTGTGAGGATGAGGATGTACACACTGAAGAGGGTGAGGAATCGGTGGATGAGGAGAATGAGGATGACATCTTGCCTCCGTAGAGCCAGTTTGTGCAGGGACAGATTAATTGCCAGCTTGTTTTGTGGGGGCCCAAACGAACCAATCATTTCAGCCACAGTTGTGTGGCAGACCCTGGCGCTGAAATTATTGGTTTGTTAAAGTGTGCATGTCCTGTTTATACAACATAAGGGTGGGTGGGAGGGCCCAAGGACAATTCCATCTTGCACCTCTTTTTTTTCTTTGCATTATGTACAGTTTGGGGCCTAGTTTTTCAAACTGCCATCCTGTCTGCCACTGCAGTTTCACGCCTAGATGGGTCACGTGTTTGTGCCGCCCACTCGTGTCGCTTAGCATAGTCATCCAGCTACCTCGGTGCAACCTTTTGGACATAAAAACACTATTGTGAGGTGTGAGGTATTCAGAATAGACTGGAAATGAGTGGAAATTAAGGTTATTGAGGTTAATAATAGCATAGGAGCAGAAAAACCTACAAATTCTGTGATTTTAGCTGTTTTTATGCTTTTTTTCAAAAAAATACAGATCCAAAACACAAAACCCAGAATCCAAAACACGGAAGGGTGGTTTTGGCAAAACCAATCCAGATCCAAAACACGAAGAAAGATCCAGATCCAAAACCAAAACACAAAACACGGAAAGAGGCCGGTGCACACCCCTAATTACTACACTCTCTATATTACAGTACAGATCCAGTGTATCCTCATGTTATATGTACTGTATCTCAGTCGCCATAAGGTGGTGCCGTTGTTTCATGTTGAAGATAGAAATCTCCTGTACTCTTAGATCAGCATCATTATTATTATTATTATCCTTTATTTATATGGCGCCACAAGGGTTCCGCAGCGCCTTACATAGTACATAAACAGTTGAGCAGAACAAGAAAACAGTGACATACAGTTTAAGACAATGCAAGAGAAGTACATGGTATATAAACTAGGGGTGTGCACCGGCCACTTTTCGTGTTTTGTGTTTTGGTTTTGGATCTGGATCTTTCTTCGTGTTTTGGATCTGGATTGGTTTTGCCAAAACCACCCTTCCGTGTTTTGGGTTCTGGGTTTTGTGTTTTGGATCTGTATTTTTTTTTTAAAAAGCATAAAAACAGCTAAAATCACAGAATTTGTTGGTTTCTCTGCTCCTATGCTATTATTAACCTCAATAACCTTAATTTCCACTCATTTCCAGTCTATTCTGAACACCTCACACCTCACAATAGTGTTTTCATGTCCAAAAGGTTGCACCGAGGTAGCTGGATGACTATGCTAAGCGACACGAGTGGGCGGCACAAACACGTGACCCATCTAGGAGTGACACTGTAGTGGCAGACAGGATGGCAGTTAGAAAAACTAGGCCCCAAACTGTACATAATGCAAAGAAAAAAAAGAAGTGCAAGATGGAATTGTCCTTGGGCCCTCCCACCCACCCTTATGTTGTATAAACAGGACATGCACACTTTAACAAATCAATCATTTCAGCGCCAGGGTCTGCCACACAACTGTGGCTGAAATGATTGGTTCGTTTGGGCCCCCACAAAACAAGCTGGCAATTAATGTGTCCCTGCACAAACTGGCTCTACGGAGGCAAGATGTCATCCTCATCCTCCTCATCCACCGATTCCTCACCCTCTTCAGTGTGTACATCCTCATCCTCACAAAGTATTAACTCGTCCCCACTTGAATCCACCACCACAGGTCCCTCTGTACCTTCTGGAGGCTGGTCTCCCTGGAAGAGCTGATAATTCATTTTGATGAACATCATCTTCTCCACATTCTGTGGAAGCAACCTCCTACGCCTTTCGCTGACAAGGTTCCCGGCTGCACTAAACACTCTTTCGGAGTACACACTGGAGGGGGGGCAACTCAGGTAAAATAGAGCCAGCTTGTACAGGGGCCTCCAAATTGCCTCTTTTTCCTGCCAGTACAGGTATGGACTGTCTGACATGCCTACTTGGATGCTGTCACCGATGTAATCCTCCACCATTCTGTCAATGGTGACAGTATCATATGCAGTGACAGTAGACATGTCAGAAATTGTTGCCAGGTCCTTCAGTCCGGACCAGATGTCCAAACTTGGTCCTGCCTGCCCTGCATCACCGCCAGCGGGTTGCTTAGGATACCTAAGTTTTTTCCTGGCAGCCCCAGTTGCGGGAGAAAATGAAGAAGGAGCCGTTGACGTGTCACGTTCCGCTTCAGCTGACAGTGTGTTCACCAGCAGGTCTTTGCACCTCTGCAGGCTTGTGTCGGCCGGAAAGAGAGACACCACATAGGCTTTAAACCTAGGATCAAGCACGGTGGCCAAAATGTAGTGGTCTGATTTCAACAGATTGACCACCCTGGAATCCTGGCAAAGCGAATGAAGGGCTTCATCCACAAGTCCCACATGCCGAGCGGAATCGCTCCGTCTTAGCTCCTCCTTCACTTTCTCCAGCTGCTTCTGCAAAAGCCTGATGAGGGGAATGACCTGACTCAAGCTGGCTGTGTCTGAACTGACTTCACGTGTGGCAAGTTCGAAGGGCTGGAGAACCTTGCACAACACGGAAATCATTCTCCACTGCGCTTGAGTCAGGTGCATACCCCCTCCTTTGCCTATGTCATAGGTGGATGTATAGGCTTGTATGGCCTTTTGCTGCTCCTCCATCCTCTGAAGCATATAGAGGGTTGAGTTCCACCGCGTCACAACCTCTTGCTTCAGGTGATGGCGGGGCAGGTTCAAGAGTGTTTGCTGGCGCTCCAGTCTTCGGCACGCAGTCGCTGAATGGCGAAAGTGGCCAGAAATTTTTCGGGCCACCCAAAGCGTCTCCTGCACGCCCCTGTCGCTTTTCAGAAAATTCTGCACCACCAAGTTTATTGTGTGAGCAAAACATGGGACGTGCTGGAATTTGCCCAGATGTAATGCCCGCACAATATTGGTGGCGTTGTCAGATATCACAAATCCCCAGGAGAGTCTAAGTGGGGTAAGCCACTGGGCGATGATTTCCCTCAGTTTCTCTAAGAGGTTGTCGGCGGTGTGCCTCTTACTGAAACCGGTGATACACAGCGTAGCCTGCCTTGTAACGAGCTGGCGTTTCTGAGATGCTGCTACTGGTGACGCTGCTGCTGTTGCTGCGTAAGGTGATACATCTACCCAGTGGGCTGTCACAGTCATATAGTCCTTAGTCTGCCCTGTTCCACTTGTCCACATGTCCGTGGTTAAGTGGACATTGTGTACAACGGCATTTTTCAGGACACTGAGGACACTTTTTCTGACGTTTCTGTACAGTCTCGGTATCGCCTGCCTAGTGAAGTGGAATCTAGACGGGATTTGGAACCGGGGACACACTACCTCCATCAATTGTCTAAATCCCACTGCACTAATGGCGGATACCGGACGCACGTCTAACACCAACATAGCAGTCAAGGCCTCAGTTATACGTTTTGCTTCAGGATGACTGCTGTCGTACTTCATCCTCCTCGCTAAGGACTGTTGGAGGGTCAATTGTTTAGTAAAAGTAGTGGTGTTCCTACTTCCTCTCTGGGATGATGAACGACTCCCAGCAGCAGCAACAGCAGCAGCGGCAGCAGTAGGCGTAGCAATGCAGGATCCTCCAGAGGAATCCCGGATAGGAGAGTCAGTCATGCCAGTGACATGGCCTGCAGGACTACTTCCGATCCTGACTAAGGAGGAAATTGACGAGGAGGGAGTTGACGGTGTGGTTTGCAGGCGCTTGGATACAACAGGACAACGGGATTTAGGTGTCCCTGGACTGCTTACGGTCTTAGCCAAAGTTTCTGAACTTGACAGTAACTTTTTATGAACGCGCTGCAGGTGCCGTATAAGGGAGGATGTTCCTAGGTGGTTGACGTCCCTACCCCTACTTATTTCACCTTTACATATGGTACATATGGCAAGACAGTTGTTGTCCGGATTTGGATAGAAATATTGCCAGACCAAAGAGGTGGAATGTTTGGTCTTCTGCCCAGGCATGACCGTGATGGGCTTTTTCATCCCACGGACAACAACTGTCTCCCCCGGAGCCTGATTTAAACAAACCACATCACCATCAGAATCCTCCTCGCCAACTTCCTCCTCAGCGCCAGCTACACCAGTATCCTCATCCTGTTGTACTTCAACAGTGACATCTTCAATTTGCATATCAGCAAGTGGACTGTGGGTGCTCCTTTCAGCACTTGCAGGGGGCGTGCAAATGGTGGAAAGAGCCACCTCTTCCCGTCCAGTGCTGGGAAGGTCAGGCATCGCAACCACCACCACACTTGGACTCTCCTTGGGGATTTGTGATATCTTCTTAGAAAGCACAGTTCTTCGCTGTGCTTTTGCCAGCTTAACTCTTTTGATTTTTTTAGTGGGAGGAGGGCTTCCATCGTCATGTGAAGCTGAACCACTAGTCATGAACATACTAGGGATCGACCTTAGCCGTTCCTTGCCACTCCGTGTCGTAAATGGCATATTGGCAAGTTTACGTTTCTCTTCAGCTGATTTAAATGTCTTTTTCAAGGTCATTTTCCTGAACTTTGCCATTTGGGATTGTATGTGCCCTCTACTATGACATTGGGCATCGGCCTTGGCAGACGACGTTGATGGCATGTTATCGTCTATGTCATGACTAGTGGCAGCAGCTTCAGCACTAGGAGGAAGTGGTTCTTGATCTTTCTCTATTTTATTTTTATCGGAGAAAGTTTGGTCCTCCATTTATGTTATATCGATTTGATATATACGTGCGGCTAAACCCAGAAAATAATTTTTTTTTTGGTTTGGACTGGAGTGTACTTTGGGGGTTACAGCACCCTTTAACGGTCAAGCCAGCCGGCCCTTTACTTATGACACAGGCGCACTCTTGGCACTACTTTGTTGATGCACGTGCGGCTACTGCGCACACAATTCACAAACACAGAAAATAATTTTTTTTTTGGTTTGGACTGGAGTGTACTTTCGGGGGTTACAGCACCCTTAACGGTCAAGCCAGCCGGCCCTTTACTTATGACACAGGCGCACGCTTGGCACTACTTTGTTGATGCACGTGCGGCTACTGCGCACACAATTCACAAACACAGAAAATAATTTTTTTTTTGGTTTGGACTGGAGTGTACTTTGGGGGTTACATCACCCTTTAACGGTCAAGCCAGCCGGCCCTTTACTTATGACACAGGCGCACGCTTGGCACTACTTTGTTGATGCACGTGCGGCTACTGCGCACACAATTCACAAACACAGAAAATAATTTGTTTTTGGTTTGGACTGGAGTGTACTTTCGGGGGTTACAGCACCCTTTAACGGTCAAGCCAGCCGGCCCTTTACTTATGACACAGGCGCACGCTTGGCACTACTTTGTTGATGCACGTGCGGCTACTGCGCACACAATTCACAAACACAGAAAATAATTTTGTTTTTGGTTTGGACTGGAGTGTACTTTGGGGGTTACAGCACCCTTTAACGGTCAAGCCAGCCGGCCCTTTACTTATGACACAGGCGCACGCTTGGCACTACTTTGTTGATGCACGTGCGGCTACTGCGCACACAATTCACAAACACAGAAAATAATTTTTTTTTTGGTTTGGACTGGAGTGTACTTTCGGGGGTTACAGCACCCTTAACGGTCAAGCCAGCCGGCCCTTTACTTATGACACAGGCGCACGCTTGGCACTACTTTGTTGATGCACGTGCGGCTACTGCGCACACAATTCACAAACACAGAAAATAATTTTTTTTTTGGTTTGGACTGGAGTGTACTTTCGGGGGTTACAGCACCCTTAACGGTCAAGCCAGCCGGCCCTTTACTTATGACACAGGCGCACGCTTGGCACTACTTTGTTGATGCACGTGCGGCTACTGCGCACACAATTCACAAACACAGAAAATAATTTTTTTTTTGGTTTGGACTGGAGTGTACTTTCGGGGGTTACAGCACCCTTAACGGTCAAGCCAGCCGGCCCTTTACTTATGACACAGGCGCACGCTTGGCACTACTTTGTTGATGCACGTGCGGCTACTGCGCACACAATTCACAAACACAGAAAATAATTTTTTTTTTGGTTTGGACTGGAGTGTACTTTCGGGGGTTACAGCACCCTTAACGGTCAAGCCAGCCGGCCCTTTACTTATGACACAGGCGCACGCTTGGCACTACTTTGTTGATGCACGTGCGGCTACTGCGCACACAATTCACAAACACAGAAAATAATTTTTTTTTTGGTTTGGACTGGAGTGTACTTTCGGGGGTTACAGCACCCTTAACGGTCAAGCCAGCCGGCCCTTTACTTATGACACAGGCGCACGCTTGGCACTACTTTGTTGATGCACGTGCGGCTACTGCGCACACAATTCACAAACACAGAAAATAATTTTTTTTTTGGTTTGGACTGGAGTGTACTTTCGGGGGTTACAGCACCCTTAACGGTCAAGCCAGCCGGCCCTTTACTTATGACACAGGCGCACGCTTGGCACTACTTTGTTGATGCACGTGCGGCTACTGCGCACACAATTCACAAACACAGAAAATAATTTTTTTTTTGGTTTGGACTGGAGTGTACTTTCGGGGGTTACAGCACCCTTAACGGTCAAGCCAGCCGGCCCTTTACTTATGACACAGGCGCACGCTTGGCACTACTTTGTTGATGCACGTGCGGCTACTGCGCACACAATTCACAAACACAGAAAATAATTTTTTTTTTGGTTTGGACTGGAGTGTACTTTCGGGGGTTACAGCACCCTTAACGGTCAAGCCAGCCGGCCCTTTACTTATGACACAGGCGCACGCTTGGCACTACTTTGTTGATGCACGTGCGGCTACTGCGCACACAATTCACAAACACAGAAAATAATATTTTTTTTGGTTTGGACTGGAGTGTACTTTCGGGGGTTACAGCACCCTTAACGGTCAAGCCAGCCGGCCCTTTACTTATGACACAGGCGCACGCTTGGCACTACTTTGTTGATGCACGTGCGGCTACTGCGCACACAATTCACAAACACAGAAAATAATTTTTTTTTTGGTTTGGACTGGAGTGTACTTTCGGGGGTTACAGCACCCTTAACGGTCAAGCCAGCCGGCCCTTTACTTATGACACAGGCGCACGCTTGGCACTACTTTGTTGATGCACGTGCGGCTACTGCGCACACAATTCACAAACACAGAAAATAATTTTTTTTTTGGTTTGGACTGGAGTGTACTTTCGGGGGTTACAGCACCCTTAACGGTCAAGCCAGCCGGCCCTTTACTTATGACACAGGCGCACGCTTGGCACTACTTTGTTGATGCACGTGCGGCTACTGCGCACACAATTCACAAACACAGAAAATATATTATTTTTTTAGCACTTGGGGGGAGCACCCCTGATGGACAGAGCACCCCCTGGACAACACTGCAGCACTCCTTTAGGACTGGGACACTGCACAGGACTTTGGAGTGGACACAGCCCCTATGGAGAACTGACTGCACAACACAGTCCAGCCAGCCCCTATGGACT